>NC_051165.1:97085514-97449646 GCF_013339725.1 Rhipicephalus microplus | reverse complement strand
AAAACGATATACGTCCAATAAATTTAGAGTTCACAAGGAGGAACATTTCATTAAACAACCGCACAGCATATAACATGACAACAATATCAATGCTTAGGTCTCCTCATTTCTGAAAGTTGTTAGTTTGCGCTCGTCCTGTATATACTTTTGTCTATGTTGCGTGCGCCCTTCCTTGTTTTCAGGCAGAGTGTTTTCAATTGTCCAGCTGTGACAGTTCCCACTCGTCTTGTGTGTGTGCTTTTCGTGCGTCCGTTCTGCTCGAGGAACGCGTTTCAAGTTTCGGGCTTGGTGTCGTTTTTTGCGAAATATCAACGTTTGCTCTGATATCATTCATTACTTTGGCCTTGTGCTGAAATAATGCACAATAGAGGCTCGCCTACCTCCCTGAAAGCACGTTTCCATTTCGTGTAATACCGATTCCTATGACAGAATCAGTCACGTTTTTTTCATGAAAGGGACACGCGATCGCATGGAAAATAGCCTCGTACCCCCAACGTGGGGCTGCACAATCGCGAAATATGAGAATAAAAGGAGCGGTATGTGCCTCTACTTTTATTAAATTGCTTGCACCCTTTTTTAAGAGTTTTCGATCATTCTTTATGACTTGAGCATTGGCTTGCAACTGAGAGGGCGCTCATGCCATCGCACATTTCGGAATGATCGAGGGCAACGTTTGCATTCAGTGAACCTGCGTTTATATGACATACCGGTATCTGTGGTTTCATTGTGCTGTAAAACACGAAAGGAGCGGCAGAGAAGTGAAGGGCGTGTAGGCAGTTTAGATACCAGCACTCTCTCTCGTTCTTTTCAGTTTCCGTCACTGGGCCGCGCCACAAGTGTGGCATGATGTATTATGCCATGGACTGGCGAATTATTTTTCATAAAAGTGGTAGCTGTATATGCTGCATGGTTATTTTGTCCCACGTTTGCAGATCACCTGCGAAATATGAAATATTGACGTGATATCACGCACTCGTCACCCTAATGCAGAGGGCCCCATTTTCTTGGAGTATGGCTGGCACTACTTGGGGTACTTTTTGCACAATGAACAAAATGGAATTCCTTGGGGAAGTATAGATACTCACTCTGTTTACAGACGCGGCCGCTTTGGCGGCCCACAGTGGCACTTGCGCAACACGATGCTATAAGCACCCAGGCTGCGATGCAGGCTCCTGGAAGATAAGGCGAAGGTTCCACGCCGCTGCACGCAGCACTCGCTAAGCTGCCGACGAATGCGCACGAAAGAAGAGGCGGCAGGACCAGGCCACAGCGCCTCAAGAGTCTGAATTCCATGGCTCGCCGTACATAAGTAGCACGTCGAGGCGAAAATGCTCAAAGCCTGCATGGACGAAATGACACGCGAAGTGCACACATCTTAAGAGTTCACCCCTCGATTTCGCAAAGAAATGCATATAGAGAAATATACATTATTATAGTGGAACGTGAATCACTTCAGTAAAATCGTATTTTTCCAAAGATAGAGCTTTTCTATGTTTATTATTTTTTGTGAATGTGTGTGGTGAACAGTATTAAAGGAGAGCAAGATTGCTATTATTGCGCTCGTTCAAACAACACGAGAGAAAGACCGAACGGTGAGAACAAAAGAACATGACAAGCAATGCGCTGAAACCTCGTCCTTCTAATACAGTTGACCCTTTCATTCCTTATAAACGTGACCTGTATGTGTAGATTCAGCACTAGCTATTTCCATTTGCTTAAACAGCATCCATATTATGATGATATGAGCAGTGGGATAAGCTGTGCCATAAACCGAAGTGACATTCGTTTTTGTTTGTTGCTTGATCGTCTGCCGGCCAATAAAAACGAATAATTTTCAATCAGTGTAAGTTAAGGAGGCTTGGAAAATATCAAAATGGTGTCAGAGAGGTGGCGAGTAATTCTCATAAGATAGCTACTTTCGCAATATTTAGGCATATAACGATCCTTCAAAGAATATGACAGAGGAGAGGCGAGTAGATAGTCACATCGCTTTCGGGTTGCTTTTTGCTCGTTGACTGACAAATGTGGGGCAGGGTGTCTGCGTATTCAATTAAATGATGTCCAAATGCCAAAAAAAGCAAGCAGCCATGATACTTGACATTGTCAAAGGGAGCGCAGTACCTTTCTATAGAGAAATAAGGCCGGCAAGAAAGGCAGGACGGTTAACTAAACTACGTCCAGTTTGCTACCCCACGCATCCAGAGTAGCATAAGGAGGTAAAGAGAGAGAGAGAAAAGAGGATCATCTCCTCACACAATTCGGAACACATGCACACGGTGCAGTGTGTATGTGCAAAGTATCCAGAGATGAAACCACCAGTACACAAATTGCAGAACACACACACACATGTCAGCGAAGTATAGAGGCTGTTGCTCTACAGGTGGTTGCCTAATTACGTTCCCCGAAAGCCTTAAGATACATTCCTAACATATTACAGCAGACCTGTTAGACTATTCGGTGTGCCATATGGTGTGACCTAATTGTAATCTTCATGAACCGGCATGCGCTGTCTTCGTCCTCTTTGTCACCTCCTGCTTCACTCCAAAACAAGTTCGGCGCTTTCTGCTGTGCGCGATACAATAACTGTGATGCGTGAGAGTACGAGTGGACAAAAAGAGAAAAATAGACAGACAAGAAGGCAAACAAACAATAGAAAAAAAGGAGTGAAAGGAAAAAAGAGATGTACAAGGTAAAAGAACGAGTAAAGAAAGAAAGAAAACAAGAAAATTGAAAAAATTTGGGAGGAAGAGAATAAAGAAATAAAGAGCTACAGTCAACAGCTATAGCGATATTTTGTTTCTGATGAGTATACTTCAGACAATTGGAGCATGAAATCTTTTCGAACTTGCTATCTATTCACTACATAACTTTAAGGGTGCAGTAACGTGCGCTCCTTTTGTAGAGGAGGACTGCCTTTAAACTATCAAGTCACCATGATAGTCTCATGTTCTGACGCTCGATGGCAATGTACGCTTGTACCGCGCTTTATGACGGCAATGTTGTTGTATCGCGTAGAATGTATACAGGACGCGTGTATTTGTAAAGTATTAAAGTTACTTTCACTGCATTTCCACGCAAAGGAAGCTATTTGCAATGTGTACAGCATTCACAAGCAAAACACATGCTTTCCACGCAAACTGCCCGGGTTAGATTCCCACTCAAACAAAAGTTTTTATGATTTATTTGAATTCCATCTTTGTAAATATTTTGGTTACGAAAAGATGGTTTTTCGCTTGCAACTAACGACCCTGACGCCACCTCTGAAATTTCTGCGAAACGAGCTCTTTAACGCTTTCGCGTTAATAGAAAAAAACCATACAAGGTGACATAACGAATACAGAGAGAGAAGTAAAGAATGGAATGACAGGAAAAAGATGGGCATACAGAGCCAGGACTGCAAGAAAGAAAGGAACAAAAAATAGACAGACAGAAACTGAAAATAGGTAGAGAATAAAATGTGAAGAAGAGAGAGAAAGCATAGCGACGTGAAGTGTACTACGGAAAGGAGTAGAAACAGGTAGCGATAATCAGAGGGCTAGCTGCCCCCATTTTTCGTGTTGATGTGTGCATTAACTACAGCATACAATAGCTCTAGTGTTACATTTTGAAAATGGCATTTGTTAATGGCAGCCACCGCGTCACGCTTATAACAGTATAACGCAATGCCAGTTAGACATCGCGTAGCGTGCATAGCGAAAGCGACCGTGCATCACTCTACGCATAATGCCTTCCTAAGACCGAAATGGTTGAGAGATTTCGAAGTATATGAACTGCATATTCAGACAACTGCATATTCGTATACAGAACACTTCACTTGCATTAGTGCGCGTCTCGAACTTGTAGGGAATACGCGATAAGTAGGCACATTTGCTGTCTTGTTTTTTTTTTCACTCTGGAGTTATTCTAATCTAACTTTTGAGTTTGTTGAATCAGGGTGATCAGTATTACACACTGGTTCATAGTAAAAAGTTAACCAAGTAGAGGAAACGCCCGAAGGCCCGAGCGTACCGTAGAACCAGGAAACAGCGGCCACCTCACAAAATGCAGTGTACGTCAGTAAGGGCCCGAGCACTTGAGCGTTGACCAGATGCAGCAGCTGTAGTCCCGCTTGACGCGACACCAGCGGCAGGCCAGCCATGAATCCTACTGCACAATGGGCCATGGCTAGAGCTGGCTTCTGGGGTACCATATTCGGGAATGTGTCCACCCAGTGCGTCAGCGCAGACTCTAACAGGGTGGCCTGTAAGCGTGCAGCATATAGGCACAAGACCTTGCTTTTGACCGTGAAAGAAGGTAACTGCAGGAATTTATTTTATGACGAAAAAAACTCGTTATTATACGGAATAAAACACGTGGGATTAGTAGCACGATTCTTTATAAAATGTAGTTTTATAAGACGTAGTAGCTATTATGTTCGAAGACTAAAACGGTTGAAATGTTCAGTCATCTACAGGGCAGGGATAGGGAAGGGGCATCGCAACTCTTGCTGCGGGTACAAATGACGAAAAAATAAGTGAAAACGTGTCGATGCAATGATAACGCAAATTGTTGTCTTCCACATGAAAAGTGCTTTTTTCCCAGTGAGAAATATCGGGGTAAACAAAGTGCATTATAAGGACACTTTATGTATTTTAAGGGTTTATTGAAATTCAAGATTAATAATGAGGAAATCAGAAATGAACACGGCTGAGGATTTAAAAACTTCTCTCAAAGTATTGAAAACAAAGGCCTTGGTTTTATTTGTGGTAACAATAAAGTTTTGCCGAACTCTCGACAGTGCAATTTAACAACGTGTTGCTAAGGTATGGAAAAGCTATTCTGTCAACACTGATTTTCCCAATGCGTTCGTTTTGCGATAATAGCTTTTCCTTTCTGGTTGGTCTGTGAATAAAAGTGTAATGGGGGTTAGTACGAGTGCCTAAAGCATGGTGAACAGTAACTAGCGTAGCGAGGAGGTAAGCTTCACCTGGGACTGTGCACCCAAGATGAGAACGAGGAAAAAGAAGAGGCCCGAATAGGCCCAGTGCACCGAGTAGCTGTTGAGGGCAACAAACATGGCGCCTTGACCTGCGTATTTGAAGTCACCGTCCGATGGAAGGAAAAATGAGTTCCTGCTGGGCTTATAAACTTAAGGACTTCACGTCTTTACGGAACACGTAAAACCGTCACAGTATAAGCAGGAGGAGTGGGCTTTCTAGAGGTCGTTGTAATCTCTCTTAGGGCGAATACTGCAAGTACAGTCGTCATCCCTTGAAAAAGTAGAGTATACCCTATACGTTTCAAGTAATCATGTTGGAAAGACGCGGAGTAACCACTACGCTTCCATAAGGCGGTATGCCCACTTGCGTAGCAGCCAACTATGTTGATGCTGTGGCTGATGATGATGAGAAATTATGGCTGAGCCCTTTGTAGTAGATGGTAAGCTTTAAAACCAGGAGATTGTTATGCATTTCACGTCGTGTGACGCCTAGCACTACTTCGTTCTTCATCCATACATTATACATGTGTTATTGAGATTCCCCGCCCGACTTGGCACCTGTATAGGGTCCTTTTGCGAAGCTGGCACAGTGGGCCTCTGTGGTAGAATACTCGGCTGCCATGCAGTGTTCCTGTTCTTGAATTTCGCATGAAGCATTTTTCATTTTTCTTTTTTTTGTTGCTACAGACACCACGGGCTTCGGATAACAGCGGCACCGAAATCGGCGTCTGTAAACACACACAAGCTGATGATGGTAAATTGTGACGTTTTGCTGCAATTTTCTGGCGAAGCTTCCTTCGGAAGGTAGCGCACTATTAGGTAAACAGCCAGAATATAAAATGATGCTTTCGGTTTATTCGGCTCAATGACCACTTTACTATTCCTGATGTGAAAGAGATGATCGGTCAAAAGAAGGTACAATAGTAAGTTTGTTCACGAGGTGACTACTCGCAACGGAACATCACATTACGTAACAAAAATTTATTATCAGACGATTTATTGTATCAGAGAATGGGCAAACCATTTGAGAAACTCATCAAGAGAGCATTTTGTGTTTGATTGACACATTGTTTATATACGGAGTGTCCCACATATCTTGAGCCAAGAATTTTGAAGTGAAAGGCACTTAGGAGGAGAATCGAACCAAACGCACAGTACTCACAATAGCCTGTAGGTACCCATGCTGTTTTTATTTCGCCTCGTACTAATGAAATAATTCCTAAATTAATTTGTATTTTCGAATAATAGGCTGGAAATCTAAAATATGACCACAGAGGTGTAGAGCACTGTCAGAAACCACTGAATGCATTGTTTGCTGTACGATACGTCTAGCGCGGTTATTTTTTCCACGTTGTAAAGAAAGCCCGTGAAATGTGAAAAGGAGCCGTGTGACGGAGCGCGAGCGCACTGCTATAGTCCTGCTATAGGCTTTCTTTACAACGCGAAGAAAATGACAGCGCTAGACGTATCGTACAGGAAACACTTTAGTCGGTGGTTTGTGACAGTGATCAACGTCTCAGTGTTCGTATTTTGCGCTTCCAGCCCATAGTTAAATATGGATAATTAAGAATAATAAATAATTATTATTTAAAGAAATAAAAAAATAGCCTAAGTACTTACAGGCTAGTGCATGTAGTACGCGTTTGGTTCAATTCGCCAATGAAGTGTCTTTCATTTTCAAACTCTTCGCTTAAGTTATGGGGGACACCTTGTATAATCACCGGATGTGGTTTGACTTTTTATTGTCCGGAAGTGTTTTTTGCTATGTAGGATATGTGCATACGTGCTTATTTTTTTACATATCTTCATGTATGTTGTTACTCCACCAAATCCTAATCCATTCTATGTGAACAAAAGGGCTATAGAGGTATGGAATCTTCAATGGGCGCCCCTCTGATTTACTTATTACTTAAACTTTAGCGACGGTGACGGTGGTGCATCGCATTTTGAAATATTTCGTGACATTAGTAAAACAAATGTTCACCTAATTCATGAAAATTGCCCTTTCCACACTACCACTTTTACCTATTCGCTGTTCAACTGCCCGATCATAACCTAGCCTCAAGATGAGAGCTCCGTGAACGCTTGCTTGTGAGAATGTGTGCCATTGCTTGAGTCTGCAGAAACAATTTTTTTTTGTCCTTAAATAGCACATTACTTCACCACAACTTTAGTGCACTCTGTTTCTGTTCTTACCTGAATGCAGAGCACGTTCTACAGGTGTGTCGATGTCCCAGGCGAGAGAACCAAGGGACGAGAAGACGATGATCGAGTAGAGAAGGCTGGAGCCTATCGTGAGCGCCAAAATGATCATCACCATCCTGCGTTGAGTACATGCGGCACGAGAGTCAACAGGTGGGGACAGGGAAAGGTCGATAACGAGAGTACAAAGTTCTGAAAGATATGCGCTGCGTGCGTCTTATTTGCAAGATTCGGCAGGAACGCGGTAAACCATGCATGGTAATTGGTAGTGGTGTGTGTTCACTTTCTAATGTCTCGTGTGTTGGTGAGTGTAACTTTCTGAAACTTTTTAAGCCTAGGAATCATTACAAAGAAATATTCAACGTCGTACGAAACTAGAATAGGTGCTTATATTGGGAAGATCATAAGCTTTCTGGGAGGCAGTATTTTGTCTATGATAACTGAAGCTTTTAGAACTTGCTTCGGTATATCACTTTCATCTATAGGTTTCTCTTTGGCGCCAACGCCGGGTGTGCTTTAGCGCAAGCATGTGTTACTTGCCTGAGGCTTTTACAAATGATGGGTGCAACGACGGCAAGAGTTCTGTTGCAAGCTGTCTTAGTTCACAAAACAAATAGCTCTACTATAATGGTTTCGAGAGATCCATATGGAGACTGTCTTTTCGAAACTCTTTTGCTCATCTCTCTTCAAAACGACCAGACTTAGTCACTGTGGTCTGGTTGTGGTTGTATTTCATGCCACAATTCTAGAGCTCTAGACAATGGATAACACCCACAACGTAATCTGGGAAACTGTTTTGAAGCTTGCGTCTATAAGCTTTGAACCACGAGGAGCACTCCTGCACTCATTGTATGTAGGAACCTACAGGTGGGACTGCATCTTATGCTTGATGGACATGTCCAGCGACCTGTAGTACATGTGGCTGAGGTGTAAAAAGAGCGCGAACGTATCTTCGTCATCACTAGCATGGGCCGATAACGAGGAGAAAGGAACACTACAGGAGAAAAATGAACATATTAGTAGGAAGCTATGTTGCTTACGCAAACGCAGCGAACGTTTCACCAACAGCTAACGAATGGGGACAGCCAGCTTTGGCTACCTGATCTGATGGGCCCAATCGCTTTTGGGCTCAGGTCGAATACGCGTGGCTGAACAGCCAATATATTTTTAGATTCGAAGCAGTTCTTTCATTGGCCTGTGTAACGCAGTCTCTAGCTGTCTCTACGTCCGCAGCATGCTCCCTGGCCCCTGGCCACAGGTGTTGGGGCGGTGCCAAGTAGGTCACGCCTAACCTCGCAGTCCGTTCGCATCGACGTCACTCTCTCTCCTTCTCTCACCACGCAAGGCCATCTTCTAGTAAAAACCCGACTGCTCACTCAGCACAACCGTTCACTGGTCCCCTTGTATACTCAGGCACTGGATCGCACGTTCGAAATTCAGTCAAGGGCGTCTTCAGTTAGCTTTCACTTGATGAGGGCGTGAGTCAACGTCTCCGCGAGTGTAAGCGCTAGCGTCCGCTGCTTCACATCTACACATGGTTCCCTTCAGAGGGAGATGGTTCTTTTTTTCTGTTGTGTCTATAGGCACTTGCAACATGAACCATTAGTGATTGCTCTACTGAAGGACGCGGAGCTTCATTCTTCAATTTCCAGTACGATTATGCATTTAGGTGATGTGCATTTTGTTAATTGCCTTAGATTACGTCATCCATGAACCATTTGGAGAGTAACACCTCATGATGTAAAAGGTGGCGAACGCATGCTTTTTGATGAACTTCGTTAGTTGCTATTGTTCGCTGGTATCAGTATTATAGGAGGCCAAAATGGAAGCATCTGGTGCATAAAAACATTCTCTCATCGTAGTTTTAGAATATGGCTATTTGGAAATTAAAATTTTCAGAACAAACTTCTGTATCAGCTGCCATGCATCGCGCCTTTTGAATGATTACTTCCACAGCCTTTCACTTCAATGAAAGAGTGGATACCTTAGTTAATTATTTAACTTCTGGCAATAAAACCCCTCTGCTCCAACATTCGACTTCTAGAGGTGACTCTTTGTGAAGGGCTCCAGACAATGTTGCTCAGAGCGTCTTCGGGCGGCGCATTGGCACCGTCTACCACAGTTTTTTCCTAGTGCTGTATTCTCAGTAGAAGGTTCTCCGAGTGTGCTCTCATCCGCTTTGAGCAATATATTGAAGAATAAATGCGGAACGCGTCTTATAAGCTATGTGGTACCCTGTTTTAAGACTAAATTATTGTTAATAGGCAAAGCGACTAGTCGAGTGCATCGCGCGCGTTTAGCAAGTGCCCGAGGACACACAAAACAAACAACTTGCCTATGCACGTCGCGCATTTCACGGCAGTAGCTTCCGCTGACAAGCGCTGGCCCATGCGCCAGACCCAGCGCAAGCAGCACCTGCTCAGCGGCACGTGACCACAGCACCGGCTTGACGATGTCGGTGAGGCGCGGCATGAACAGGTACAGTAGACCACGGCCGGCGCCCACCAGCCATGCCGTGCCGAGCGTCAACAGCGCGATCATAGCTATGGGCAGTACCTGCGCAGGTGGCGGCGAACGACGGCGCAGTTCGGCCCACACGATAATCCAGGCAGCTGCCAGGCAACCGAGGAGTTCGGGACGGACGCCCACCTCGTCGTTGCCACTCACCATGCCAAGTGATGTGTGACTGCGTTATGAGAATAGACGAATCAGTTATTTAATGTATACAGTAGGACAATACTCGACTATGCCTTGTCTCTGACTCGGGTGTGTTACGTATTATCATAACGCCATTCGAGGGAATCAAATAGACGCTACCAAGGCATCTTTTGGCGGTTACACGCTAGTAGGACAAACTTAAGGACTTCACGTCTTTACGGAACACGCAAAACCCGTCACAGTATAAGCAGGAGGAGTGAGCTTTCTAGAGGTCTTTGTAATCTCTCTTAGGTCGAATACTGCAAGTACAATCGTCATCCCTTGAAAAAGTAGAGTATACCTTCTACGTTTCAAGTAATCATGTTGGAAAGACGCGAAGTAACCACTACGCTTTCATAAGGCGATATGCGCACCTGCGTAGCAGCCAACTATGTTGATGCTGTGGCTGATGATGATGAGGAATTATGGCTGAGCCCTTTGTAGTAGGTGGTAAGCTTTAACACCAGCAGATTGTTATGCATTTCACATTGTGTGACGCCTAGCACTACTTCATTCTTCTTCCATACATTATACATGTGTTATCGAGATTCCCCGCCCGACGTGGCCCCTATATAGGGTCCTTTTGCGAAGCTGACACAGTGGGCATCTGTGGTAGAATACTCGGCTGCCATGCAGTGTTCCTGTTTTTGAATTTCGCATGAAGCATTTCTCATTTTTCTTTTTTTGGTTGTTGCTACAGACACCACAAGCGTCGTATAACAGCGGCACCGAAATCGGCGTTTGTAAACACACACAAGCTGATGATGGTAAATTGTGACGCTTTGCTGCAATTTTCTGGCGAAGCTTTCTTTGGAATGTAGCGCACTATTAGTTAAACAGCCGGAATTAAAATGATGCTTTAGGTTTATTCGGCTCAATGACCACTTTACTAATCCTGATGTGAAAGAGATGATTGGTCAAAAGAAGGTACAATAGTAAGTTTGTGCACGAGGCGACTACTCGCAACGAAACATCACATAACGACACAAAAGTTATTTTACAGACACTGCAAACGTGCTTGTTTGATGCCATTCTATGGGATTATCACAAAGAAACATCACTTTCATCCCTTAGAACTTGAAACGGTCTTCACTCAAGTCAACCCGAAAGGACCACACTTTCAATCTTAAAGTGCACAAGTCGAAGACAGATGAATTGGCTTTCTTCTATATTCTGCTTAAGAACTGAAATTATTACCGACGTGAGATGTGAGTGACTGTCATGCTGATATGCGTCACCGTGGAGTAGGTCTGAATCCCACCTTGCTGTAAGATTACTAATAGGGTTTGCAGATAGGCACTGCGTAAATAAATAAAAAAACGAGCGGCTAAGCCTAAGAGAGTATCATCTTTCCGGTAGTTTGCTACGAGTCTGGATTCGGCAGCTAATAGCTCGACCAGCAGCTCGACTGCAGTGCCTTTGATGCGCATATCGACATTCATCGCCACTGGATAGCGAGCAAGGACGATTTAAAAATGCTGAAAAAGAAGCGACCACAATGTCTCACGAGCTACGCTGAAGCAATCACTTACCTACACTTCATCTCGGAAACATAGAAAAGGCGGGTAGTTCCCGCTTAAAGGTGAAGCGGGTTCACTCTTCTAATGCAAATACTGGCTTGTTTACAAAAAAATGTTTGCGATGAAAGTAACGGGTCTAGATGAGTATGGGTCCCCAGACGTAGTACATATTGTGCCAGAGTTTTAATAAAGGTGCCCGGATACTGCCGGAGAGGGATGGCTACCTCATTCAATCTGGGGAGTGGATTCGTCAAGACAGTTTCAACGTGCCTGCTGGCCACCAAGCGGTGCCGTTCAAGTAACCGACTCAGCCTTTGGCTGCGTACATATGCGTTTTGTACGCTGTGTTCTTTCGAAATCCAGCCGCATAGCTGGAAGACAGGGCTGCAATGTTATGCTGTGCAACAAAACCCAATAGACGAGAAGCCACCATGGGAGCATGGAGAAAAAATTGCAAGTTAAATGTTGAGGACTTTTCAAAGTATCACACAGTTTAGTCGTCAGTAGGTTTGCAAGGCCACCTTACGGTTTTAGGGGCGAAGCTCCTTATGGCGTGGCTTGTGCGTCCCTCGTAGTACGTAACCACCAGTGGAACATACCCAAAATAGCGGTCCTTACAATGTCTGCTAGATGGGGGCACTTGTATAAGATGAATACATGATGAAAAGATGTGAGATGGCTGTGCTTGGAGTTTTCTCTAGACATATGGACGGATGAACGGACTGACACGCGCAGGGACGGACAGACAGGGGGGCCACGGACGAATGGACAGACAGAGGGATGGCCGCAAAAAGAGATGGACGGACAGACAGACGAATGAACAAACGGACGGATGCACCAAGTATCACACAGGTAGGCGGACGCAAGAACGAATGGACAGACAGACTGACGAACGCTGCGTCCCACCAATCATCATTCACTCCGTGGAAATGCTGTGATCTTTAGTTATGTGCTACATCAGCATAGTTATGCATAATCTTGTTTCAAAGGTCAGCGCCGTAGCATTACTCTCAATTGTAACTGCTTGTTACGATCGAAAAGGACGTAATGATGCTTACAGCATTGTTTTTCATATAATAAAGCCAGTAAAAAGGATCTTGCCGTGAAAAATTGGACAATGGGTAGATTTATCTAATCGGCATGGAAATGAAACTTCTATTGCAGCATCATGCCAAACAGCCAAAAAAAATAACGTCTACACGTGTCCTTTGGATGGCAATGCTTCCGTACTCACAAGAAGTGTTCGTTGACGCTTTCGGTAACGTTGACGCAGCCTTTTGCAACTTCTCCCTCGGTGCACAACCTCTGCATTGTGACAAGGCAAACTTTCTAGAATCGCAATTTCATTTGAACACAACTTTAAACTTCTTTCTATTTTTCTTTGCAGATATTCCTATATATCTACGGAACGTATATAGTTGACATTGTTACAAGAGGTTTTTAATTTGGGATTCAGGATATACAATTTTGGAAATATTGTCACACGTTTGTTTTTGCTTTCACTGACGCTAAAATGTCTAGGCTGAGCAAGCTAGGTATACTCGAAAAATGTCTGCGAGGAAACGTGATGCCACGAAATGTTAACATGAGAATAGGTGACGTCCTCTAAAGTAGCAAGCAGTCTTTTAAGGCTTTTGAATGCTCTTCTAGTGGTTCCTACACCGGATGAATAGACGTTAAAATGGTCTAGTGATGCACCCAGATAAACTATAATGCAAGGATTCCCTCCGGCGTTATACCCAGGGCTGCGCGAGGAGACGCATTCAGCACAATTCTAATGCTTCAAAAAACGTACATGTTTGAGTGCCTTGACGCCAAACATATGCGATGTAAAGCGGCCGAAAGCGGTATTTTGAGTTTTTTAAAGCGTCTTTTAGGAGCGCAGTGGGATAATAAAATCATAATAATAATTAGCACAAAAACTAGACACAGAACAACCAAGAGGGCGAAAACTACGAGTGGTACCTTCGTCTTCTCGCTTGTCATTCGTCTACTGGTTGCAACATTTGGGCGAGTCGACATATTATCTTATGTTTCGACTCACCCAAATGATAATATTCTTGGATGAGGAAAAATCAAAACACTGCACCAGTGTGTTTCCTCTCTCTCCGCAATTCAGCACTGCTCCTTATGAGTTTAAAACGGTCTTAATCAGCCCAACTTTCAATATATATGCATGATTCATATCGTACGGGTAATGGACATACACAATCAAGCCCTTGCAGTTTCATAACTAAAAAAGACTAGGGGTTTTTAACTTCCTGCACAGACACATAAACTCTCTTTATTAAACTTTCGAAGATTCACTCATGAGAACCATAGGAAACCTTGGGCAGATGGCTTTGTTCGCAGCGGTTGTCCCATGCCCAGATTACAGGGCCCCCTAACGTACCTGTTTGAAGAATGTGCTCTCTCCCTTTCTTTCGTTTTTAGTGGTGCGGAAGTCAACAAGCAAGAGACTATTCGAACTAGCAAAACAAAAACTTCATCAATCAATAATACGTCAGTTAGGCTTAACTTTCATTCCTTTTGGCCCAATTATAGCTACCCATCACACATCCGCGTCCATTCTAGACTGCACAGAGGAATACTTTACTAGCAGCTATACAACGATGTGTTTGAGTTTTTTTTTCTGCATGTTATCTGTGTGTAGCCACAAGATGGTATATATTCGTTCTGCACATCTACATAAAGCACCCGTTTGAGAGTTCAGTGCTTGTATTTTGTGTGTGCCTCTGTGACTTTTCCGTACTTTGTTGCACCGTTTCGTGATTATGAATGCCTACCCTGGAACCAGGGCGAAAGCAGGTCTCTAGGGGCCTATTCTCCCAGAAGCCATGGCAGCCAGCCCAGCGAGGAGGCAGCTCGGAGAGGGCGAGCAGCAGGTGCAGCACGGCCTCTGCCATCACCGCGCCCATGGAGGTCGCAGCACACGCGCACACCAGGGCTAAGCTCACTTCGACACCTGCACTCCCGCAGGATAATGGACGGACAAAAAAACAGCTTGCCAATTACGATGTTAAAGTGAAAAGTAGCGCTCACGCTAACGCGAAACTAAGATCCCCATTTACTCGGAGGGCACGGTTTGTTCGTGAGCCCAACTTGATTTAAATTCACTTCTGAATAACTAACGCGCTGAGTACCTTATACGTGAGAATAGGATTGGAAAGCTCTATCAATTTAAACGAAAACATTACAGGAAAAGATATTAGAGTGGGTGCCATGTTGCTCCGTTCCTCTGTAATATTGTTTAAGTTCTCACACGTTATTCAGACTTTTATGGCCGATATTAGAGATTTAATAGAAGGTAAATTTTTCGGTACTCTGATTAACACACGACCAAGCACGCGGGAAGTTGTTTCTATATGTGACCTTGGCAGTTGTATTGACATGGTGATGAACTTTTAAAATACCATTGCAGTCGATTACGCTTTGCTTTTGAGCAACCAAAAACAGCATTCTTCAGCTCATATGTAAGATAACAATGTTAAAAGGTTTATTAGCAATGCAAAGACGATACGCTTATCAGCGGTGTTCGCAGTGTGAGGCACAGTCGAGCAAGACAGCAGTGATCTGAAGGACACGACGAGTCAGTCGGGTGCTGACGTGGTTGCTGAATGAAGGCGCGTCTTCTTTTTTTTTTTCGCAACAATAAAACTAATGTAGGGGGTTTATGCGCCATAACCACCATATTGTTATGAGGCACGCTGTGCGAATGGCTTCACGAATTTCGGCAATCTGTTGTTTTTAGCGGGCTCTGATAGAATTGAGGGTGGTGAACAGTTACTCTTTAAGAAGTCTTTTTATTGAACAAACTTCATTTGATGGTTGTCCTGTGGAGGAATGTTTACTCGTGTCTTCAGATTTCATGATGGTTAACATTGCCGAAATAATGCACATGAGCTATAGTTCTCCTTGAATAATACTCACTCAAGGGGAAACCCGAAGAAGCACAATCGTCTTCATGAGCTCGTGGACAAATACGTTGCTACCGATGTAATTGATGGCGTGATTGAACTCACCTAATATATATAACTGGCGCAATTACGCACCCTAGCATAACTTAGTGGTTCAGCTGTTGAGTCCCGACGAAAAGTGGCCACGAGGTCAATTCCTTCAAGAACTACATACGTCCCATAATGTGGTGGAAAACAGCAATCGAGAGTACAGTCGTTTGGCGATGCCGATGTCGACTATGGGAATGAGCCCTTAGCAGCTTATGCTGTGAATATTTGCTATAAGCGTTTGTTGCTAATTTCTTTCCACACTCTGGAAACACCGGTATAAAGCTGTTTTCGATTGTTGGAAAACGTTGAAAATGTAGATGACCGTCCAGATGAGTTTAAGAAGAGTTCAAAGGTGTTGTTTCTAAGTAAGAAAAAAAAAAGAACATACTTGGGTAGTATTGTAGCAGCCAACTGCTGCAAAACGACAAAACAATTTTCCACTTTGTAGATATTATCTGTGAAAGAGGTTTATCGTTTTAATGTTTTTGCATGTCACGCGTTTATCAGCCAAAACCTACTCACCGTGGTATTGTGACATACTGCTTAAGCATGCAGAATTACGAGTGTATACAGATTATGGTGCAATGCTTGATTTCCCCATCGACTGTATGGGTGTGGTTTGTTGATGCGTGAACAGTATTGCCCTGCTTTTTACAGCGAACGCTGTTTTGAGATCACAATTCCGGTCACACGCACTTATCCGCCGCCGCCGCCACCGGTGTCTGTAACCACATCGCACGAAATTTGAAAAAAAAAAAACAACAAAACCCAGCGATAGTGACACAGTGGGGTTATAGCCCGGCTCTTCCGAGAACCAGCATAGTATTTCACCACTAAGCCACGCCGGGGCTTGAGACTTGTTAGCAAACTTGCTTTAAGCAGGCTTGACTTCGGGAAAGCAATCACGTTAATACAACTTATAAAGCGTTTTAAAACAATGAACGAAAATCTGGTTGCCACACAATGCGAATTGTGTAACGAATGGGTCGTCCAACGCTCCAACCCATTACAAAATTTTCTCCTTGTTCACCTAATAACTGTGGCGCATACCGACTTCAGGCATAATTATTCGTCGTCGTAAGCCACTGCATGAACAATTGTCATAAAATGCTTTGCAAGTGTTTAGCGCATTCCACGCTCCTCAAAAGAATGACAAAAAAAAGCACAGCGAATGCCGGACCACTAAAAAAGCTTTAGTATCATTGCCATAGTGGGTATCAAGCAAGTGTGCTTGCTGCAGTTACCGAATGAGTGTTTAGAAAATGACTGAAAGGCTGCTCTTCTAGCCTTCGCTATGACTGTGCTGCGCCTTCCACGCAGGCCTAACGTTTTTGTGTTATGATTGCAAAATGCAATTTTGCTTGTTGCGGCACTGTTTCCGCGTCCAAAGTAGTTCTTTTTCTCACTAGCAGCTTTACGTAATTACACACTAGCTATTTTAGGTGAAGTGGTCTATTATTTTGCCTTTAACGAGAGTGTGATAGCTAGTCGCCATGGCAACTGCATGTTTTGATCTCTTTGCGATTATATGACAATTTCTTGCTTTGGCAACACTTAGAGCCTAGAAGTCTTCGGCACTGGTTCAGCTAGTTGTCACAAATGATTTAGCTGCTTGTCTATTGCGCTGACTGTTGCGGTACGTACAAGTGCTGTATATTCTTTGACAAGTGGAGAAAGTGAATTTGTAATTTGCACATCTCTTGACACCTCATACTTTTGTCTTTCTGGTGTCCGACCGTTACATATGAACGAAAGGTACGCCTGATTTTTTACACCTATATTAACACCAGTTTTCTCGGTAGCTGATGACACTTGCTCACGTTCTTTTATAACAATAGAAAATATACGTACTCTCGACAGTTTTTTGCTGTCAGCGTCGCCATTGTGCCTTGTACAAGTCATCCTTAGTAACAACCACCCTTTTATCGTAAGTTTGACGCGTATTTAAAATTGCGCGAGCGGGGCCACCGAACGCGGCTGCAGCAGAGGTCAAACAAGCCAGATCAATTCCGTTGATTTGAAGACGCATGTGACAACATCATCCGGTGTCTGAAGCATGCCTTCGTATGCTGATAGAAAGTAAATGCTCCAGACATCTTGAAAGAGCATAAGGAAATGCGAAGAGGGGGGAAGGTCATCAAATGAACAACTGTTAATTTTGACTATAACGACGTGGTCACGTTTGCTGGAGCGCGCTATACATATCCAGGTCAAAATCATAGGGCGGCTTGCATACCCTTCTATGTGCTGCGGGCTCAGCACGACGACACCGCGCGAAAAGCGTTTCTATCTCGGAGGCGGCCCTACCCCCTTACACGAGTGTTTTGTAGAGTTACGCTAGACTGGGTCTAATGGAGTTTGTCATCAGCCTTGCTTCTCATAAGATTGCAATTTGTTTTCCTCGCTTTAATTCTTTCATAAGTGCGGTGAAATTGTGATTTTTTCTCCATGTACTCAGTGGAAGAACAACAATTCCATGAAGGTGCCACCCCATCTTAAACGATCATTATTACTTAGAGATTTTTACCCTTGGCGATGGGCAAGCAGCGCCTGAGTTCGCCCGGACCGAGGCGGGCGTAATGTCCCAGCACCAGCTCCAGGTAGAGTAGTGGGTAGCCGCACCGGCAGGAGTACAGAGTATGCTAGCAGGAACGATCCTGAGGACAAAACAACTGCGATGATATAACCGCTCCATACGTGCCACGAACTGTGCACACTGTGAAGTGAGAAGTTATCTACATTCCATCACAGTGACATCCACTG
Organism: Rhipicephalus microplus; assembly: GCF_013339725.1. Classification (NCBI taxonomy): domain Eukaryota; kingdom Metazoa; phylum Arthropoda; class Arachnida; order Ixodida; family Ixodidae; genus Rhipicephalus; species Rhipicephalus microplus. The sequence goes on along the minus strand of NC_051165.1, from coordinate 97,431,479 downwards.
TGACCTCTCAGTAGTCGTTAGGGCGCTATGGAGCCAGTAGGAAATGTGAGATACGTGCCTCCACAGTTTTCATAGAGCAGCGCTGGGAGACGCCAGGCGCTGACGAGGCCAAAGGCGATGCTGGTGCATGAGAGCGTCACCTGGAGTTCCGGGGCCCACTGCCGGTGCCCGGTAGGTGCTGGGGTTGCCGAGGGCACATCTCCGCCGTAGGAAACGCCAGCGGACATGTGTCACTGATGATGATGATGATGATGATGATGATGAATCCACAGACATGGCTCGTACCCACTCAGGGAGATTGGCCAAGAATCGATGACTTAACTAAGTAAGTTTTTTTTTAAATATCGAAACCCCCCACCAGAAAAAAAAGAATGAAAAAAGTAAAGACACCCTAGTCAGAATGAATGGAGTGCAATAGTTGCTTGTCACTCGTGCAGATAAGACAACTATTCATTACCTTGAATAAGAATCAGGATAATTAAACAATGCTCTCGTGTTCGTTGGAATTTTTTTTTTCATGATTAATAATCACGCAATTAAAAGCTTAATTCTTTTACTTTCATTCAGGTACTTGCAAACTGCGTAGAAAACGTTCTCGTGGCTGAAGCCCAGATCGTAAGCACCGAAGGAAAGTATGTTTTCTATAGTGAAATTCAACCCCAGGCTAGCAAATGGGAGGGCTAAGAATGTTTTCCTAAGCAATTTGTATCGGCGACATGATAAAAAATAGTGCTCTATTGTTTCCAATTCTGAACAAAAGTTGCATAGTGGTGATATCGCCAGACCAGCCCTATGTGAATAGAAATTTAACGGGGGGACACGACATCGAAATCTGGTTATTATGGTTTCCAACTGTTTTGTAGGACACCAATGACTTTTCCATGGAAATCTCAAGTGAGTAAATTCTGGTGTTGACAATATTGCTTCCATAGCGTCTGCACTGAGCGCAAGCTTTCTGTATCTTGTCGCCTTTCTGTATGTGTCACTGAAAGCCTAGTTCTTCTCTTCTTCTTCTTCTTCTTCGCTTCATCTGATGGCTCTTACCCAATGCAGGGGATCGGCCGACTGTTAAGTGAATTTTTTTTTCGCAATACTACTCATATATGCTAGGAATCAGTTGCACAACAAATCATTACTGAATATTATTATTTCTATGTTTAAAAGATAAAAAATTTTGATCTATATTTTTTCAGTCTGACTGATAAATTTATACATGGCGTAGTAAACATTCCTGTGACTGTAGCCTAGAGTAGGGGCACCGAATGATGGAACAACTGATTCGTATATTTCCAGACTGAAGTTTTGAAGAGGTGGCGCTATGAATCTTATTCTCAATGACGTATACCGACGACAGGTTAGAAAGTGATGACTGATTGTTTCCTCCTCTTTACAGAAGATACAAAGAGACAATGCTTGACTTGCTCTATGCAGGTAAAAGTTGAGGGAGGTAAGCGGAAGGAAGGAAGAAAGTGCCTGGAAACGTGGCACACTCCCACGCTGGGGGATTGGCCAAGAACTGGGTAGTTCTGACTAAATGCTGTTAATTCGTTAGCCTGCGGTTTTTAAATATATAGAACAAAGGCAAAAACTAAATGAGAAATATACAATTAGAAATAACGAATACAGAAAATGATGAAGATGGTTTCACCAACAACAATATGTGAAGGAATGAATAAAGGAATTTGAAAAAAAACAATTTATGGCTATTAATAAGTTCTACAGTCTGAATCTTCTTGAAGCTTTAACAAACTCTTGCAAGGCATCAGCGACTTTCCCGTCAGTGAATCGCAGGGACAAAGCGCCCAAAGAAAGTACATTTGGAGTGGACACCTCCAATCCGAAAGGGAAGACGGCATGTAATGTGATTTTGCACAATGCAACGTATTTTTTACAATATGTCAGATAATGTTCTGATGTCTCAGGGAATCCACAAAATCAACAATTAGGAAAAGCAGCCACACCAGCTCTGTTTAAATAAAAATTCAAATATGGAGTATGACACCTCAGCCTTTTGATTGCGACTTCGAATGCAGTGTCACAAAACTTACTGTACGCGTGTAAAATAATTTACCATTGTGTTAAATATGGATGGCAAAGAAAATTCTTAGCGGCTTCGTGAGCGACGATGATCAGGCTGATGACCATGACGTGGGTGTAGGATGAAACAATCCAACATTCTGTCTCGATTCTCAATTCAATTACCCCACTTTATCTCTGTTCACCTAGCTGAGCTACTGGCAATGGCCTTACCATTGCGTAAAGTGCCCCAAGATCCATCAGCGGTGATTGTTTTAACAGACTGTCTCTCTGTCTGTACTTCCCTAAGCTCACGAACGTTTTCGCATACCTTAGAAACTTTTTACTCGGTCATTCCTAGACATGTGCGACTCATTCGACTAGTTTGAGTACCAGGCTATAGAGGTTTAGCTCACAATGAGCACGCAGAGGCACTAGCTGTATCTTCCCTTGATTGTCCTGTTTTCCTTATTTTGCCTACTTCTGAATATACCACAGCAGTACGCTTTGAAAAAAACGCACAACTACCAATAACTTTAAAGAATCTCTTTTGTTTTTATTAGACTATCCACAGCTAATTTACCTTTGGATGTACAAGTGGCGTTCACCAAAAAAGAAAAAAATAGTCAATACAAGGCTGCGTTGTCGAGTCCCTTCATTAAACTTTTACCTTCACAGGTTGGGTCTGGCACAGTTGCTTTTGTGCCTTCACCGTAATGAGAGTGAATCTTCAGAGAACTTCTTTTTGTTCTTGTCGAAAATACAAAAGGCACAGGAAAAAAGTACAGGAACAACCCCTACGAAAGTTGGACTTTAAATTGACACTTCCGGTAATTTTTTCATTTGGCGCAATCGCATTTGGTTCAGCCACAGGAGGGTTTTTACCGCCGTTACAAATTTTTTTTGCTACTATAAAAAATAAAATGTTAAACATAGATAAATTAGGTTGTTTTATGTAATAACTTTTTTTTCTTTTTTGCATGTGTCTATTATGTTATCTTTTTCAAAGTTCTTTTTTTTGTTTAGAAATCCAACACCTTCAATAATTACCTGTATTATATATTGAATTCAACGCTTCCTTTCAAGAAGTAATTTACTTAAAAAGCAAGGCACCATCCCAATCATGGCCTATCCCCCTAGGCGGGTTGCACCAAGTTGTTGAGGAACCAAGCAACCAACCAACATTATTTCTTATCGTGTAGCCACTTCAGTTTACTGAGAAAAACATTCCTAAAGCAGATTTAAATCGAATTTCTTAGGATCTCATTATTTCGTATACTCTCTGCTTGGGAGCCCGCTCATTAGGTCATTGTTATAGGGATATATGTTCCGCTGTAAAAAGATTCACAACGGAAGCAGGGCAGTCTTGATTGCAAATCCTAAAATTTATAGAAAAATTCTTCGAAGCATTTATGATTCATTACATATACAATTATTATGTGATTCCTTCTATTTAACTGTTCCTTTCTAAGCCAATACTTCAAAGTGGGTGTGAGCCATATATAAGCCACCATCACCATCATAATCATGAATGCATTTCCAACCATACGGACGGCTATAATGACTACGCTTGAGAAATACATCTGAAGGTGAATTTTAAAGATGAATTCATTCTCTCAGTGAGACACTATCAAATGGATCTAAGGGCCAATTAGACCATCCTCAAAAAATCATAGGTCTTGAACCCCATATTTATTGGACGACAAGTAAATACTCGAACGCTCTGAATGTGGATTGTACCAGCAGAAAAGGTGATCTATCAGGCCAATAAAATAATTTACATTAACTGTGGAGCTCTTCGGACGTTTCATTGCACTGGGTAGAGAAACTAAAATGATCATCATCATGACTTGAAACACGCTTCTGCTTCTCTCTCACGATACGTGAGCCGATACGTGCCATGTAAAATAAAAAAAACAAAAAACAAGTGAACCATATATTACGTTTTACCATTCATTCATGGGACTCTGTTACGTGACTAAAAAATCAAAGAATTGCGTAACAACTAGTAGCGAGTGAGACAGACAAAATGTAACATCCGCTAACAGCTAGTCACATGGCTAAAATGACGTAAAACATTCACATGATGATAATAACGTAAGAACACTCTCGTGAAAAAACATGACGTAACTAGTCTCGTGAATTGGATCGCGTAACAAGAGGTAAGCCGTCGCGTGCCTGAAAATCGCGTAACACGCAATATCTAGGTACGTGCCTTAACACCACAAAGAAAATGACGCCGCACCGGGTGAAGAAGTCACGTAACATGTTCACTCTATAAGCCATGTTCCAGGTGGTCACTTGTCATGTTCTCTTCAAAAATCCCGTAAAAGCTAGGCCCTTGACTAAAATTACAACTTTAAGTCAGTTGTAGTCACGTGATATGTCTAGCCAAGTATATAGAAATTATTACTACTGGGAGAACTTAGGTCAAACATTAGCTCCGTCAACGTTTCCAGGCTTGCACAACTGCTTCAGCCTACGCAATTTGGAAATTCATAATTTTTAAAGCACAGTCAAATACAACAACAATTGTGTTGTGCTTAGTGTTTTCATTGGCCTAATTCTCGACTAGATTTGCTTGATTGTGTGAAACATCTAGATGTACGTAGAATCACGTTTGCTTCCGCAAATGAGGCGAACGATATATTGGGAAATTCAAACAGGAAGAATAGCGCAAAGAAAACGGATGTGTGAAAGAAAACAGAGGAAGTAGAAGATGTAGTATTAATGTTTATCGAATGGGTTACAGCAAAGTACGAATTTTCGCACACTTGATGCTGTGAGTGACTTGTGGTGCGATGGCGGTTTATTTCAGCAATATACGAGCAGTGGCCTCTTGCAGTTGTCATCTGAACCAAGTCCGGCAATGAGCTATACTTGTTCACTGAATAATTGTGAAACTGCTGCGTGCATTATCGTCGGGATAGGCAATTCATACATTTGAAAGCACAGGATGTCTACAACACCTTATTGCAAGTTCTGTGGAAGACGTATAGGATAATATAAAACCTTTGACGAGGAAAACCTGCGGCACAACAAAAGTACCATTCAAGCAGTCCAAGAGAATTGCAGAGCAGTCCATAGAAGTGACCCGGACTACTTTGCAATGTCTGGCAAGTCTGGCAAGAAAGCTAGAGTCAACGTATGCATCTTTATGCCTGAACTGCGGCAGCTGGGCATCCAAAGGTCTTTGGTTGCGACGCGCAAACGTGCCACGATTGAAACTATTGGATGTGTCAAAGGTGTGTAAGGCAAATAATTGGGGGCATCGCTACCATGTGGTAGGTAGTGCTTTCGCCCAACTCACGTATCTGTTTGTTGGAGAACCCTCATGAAACACGGTAACAGAGCTGCTTAATGGGCTGTGCAGCGCGAAACGGCATCTAGCACTTTACCAAGGGTGTAATTCAAGGTTTTACTTACGTTGGTGACATTGTTGTCCTGCCGTGTGTTCGAGAGAAGTTATACTCGGAATAAATTTTCTGCAAGCAAATGGTGCCATTATTAATTTGCAGAGGTCCAGCGTATCATTTTCGACGGAACAAGCTATAAAGGTAGCTCGAGCAGACGAGTAATACACCACTCCACTGCGCATCGTCGATGATGATGTTACTGTACCGCCGCAGAGCAGTGTAATGGTTCTAGTCAGAAATAATACGTTTGGTGACTATGAAGGTGTGGCTGACAGCAACATGAATGTTTTCCTGAAAAGAGGTGTTTGTGTGGCACGAGGGATTATCCAGCTACGAAACGGGTACGCAGACATTCTCCTTACAAATTTCGGGAATGAATTCCAGCACATCGCATAGGGGACAGCCATAGCCTTTCTTTATGAGGTTTGTGAAGCCACAGAAATATGCAGCCTTGAAACAACGTCAACAGATGTGAAGCCAACATTCGATGTCTGCGACGTAATATCCGTAAATCCTAACCTTTCAGTGATCCAACGTCAACAGCTATACGACTTTGTATGGGAATTCGGCAGCTGTTTCTCCAATAGTTCAAAGGTACGACGCACGACCATTGCAAAACACAGCATAGTAACAGACGAGACAACCAGGCTGGTACGCCAGCACCCGTACCGCGTTTCACCAAAAGAAAGAAAAGTTATCAAAAATCAAGTACAGGAGATGCGTAAAGATGTTATTCAACCTTCTAGCAGTCCGTGGGCATTTGCTGCAGTACTTGTCAAGAAGAAGGATAACACGCTAAGGTTTTGCGTCGACTACCCTAAATTAAATGCTGTGAATAAACGGGAAGTATATCACCCTCCCGCGTATTGTAGACACATTAGACAGACTTCGGTGTGCCAAGTTCTTCTCATCACTAGATCTGAAAAGTGGATACTGGCAGATCGAAGTTGATGAACGTCATCGCGAGAAGACTGCTTTCGCTACCCCGGACAGACTCTATGAATTCAAGGCTCTCCCTTTTGGTCTCTGTTGTGCGCCGGCAACGTTCAAGCGCATGATGAACACTGTACTTTCCGGATTGATGTGGCAGTGTTGCTTAGTGTACCTTGACGACGTGGTCACTTCGCCACTACATTCGAGGAGCATATCAAGCGTCCACGAACAGTCTTAGAGGCAATCCGTTCGGCAGATTTAACCATCAAGCCAGAAAAGTGCCAATTCGGTTTCGAAGAGCTTCGATTCCTTGGGCACGTTGTCAGCGCCCACGGTGCGCGCCCTGATCCCGAAAAGACAGCCGCTGTTGCAAGGTTCCCGGTGCCAGCAGACAAAAAGTCAGTACGGAGAATCCTAGGTCTCTGTGCTTACTATAGACGATTTGTCAGAAATTTCTCACAGATTGCAGAACCCTTGACGAAACTTGCGAGAGAAGATGTACCCTTCCAGTGGGAAACCGAGCAACAAAGCGCCTTCAACTAATTACGAAAACGGTTGCAAGAGCCCCCAATCTTTTTCTCATTTCGATGAAACAGCTGACACGAAAATACACACAGACAGCAATAACATCGGCCTAGGATGCATCCTAATACATTGGCAGAATGGCGAAGAAAAGGTGATAGCATACGCCAGCCGGACTCTAACAAAGGCGGAGACCAATTATTCGGCCACAGAGAAAAAGTGCCTTGCCCTCGTCTGGGCCATCAGGAAGTTTTGGCCTTATTTATATGGTAGACCATTCAAGGCAGTCAGCGATCACCATGCCCTTTGCTGCCTCGCCAACCTCAAGGACCCGTCCGCACGACTAGCAAGGTGGAGCCTCAGACTGCAAGAATTTGACATAACTGGGGTATACCGATCGGGCAGGAAGCATACCGACGCTGACTGTTTGTCACGGGCACCTGCAGACACAGCACTATCAGATGAAGAGGAGTTTCTATTCATGGCTGTAGTCGAGACTTCTCAGATAGCCGAATTTCAACATGCGGACGAAGAATTGCTCCCGCTAATCAAACACCTAAAAGGAGCTCACGTACAAGTACCTTGTATATTTTCTCGAAGCCTCGCATCGTTCTGCATCCGAGGAAATGTCCTCTACAAGAGACACTTTAAGCCCAACCATGAAAAGTTTCTGCTTGTCGTTCCCGCAACTCTGCGGCATGAAATATCACAAGCGTGCCACGATGAGCCTACGTCTAGACATTTGGGGGACACTCGAACGCTTGCACGAATCAGTCTGCACTATTATTGGCCCAAGCTATTGTCTTCAGTACAGCGCTATGTTAGAACATGCCGCGAGTGCTGAAGACGGAAAGCGCCTCGTGCGAAGCCAGCGGGCCTTCTGCACCCAACAGACTCACCGAAAGGACCTTTCCAACAAGTTTGAATGGGCCTCCTTGGACCATTCCCGACATCTTTACTTGACAGGAAGTGGATCGTTGTAGCGACTGATTATTTACCGAGATACGCGGAAACAGACTCCTTGCATCGAGGAACGGCAGCTGAGGTCGCCAAATTCTTTGTACAGAGCATAGTGCTACGGCATGGCGCTCCAACTGTTGTAATCACCAATCGCGGACCGGCTTTCACGGCAGAACGTATGGAATGCCTGCTGAACATGACCCACACTGTTCGCAGGAAAACTACCGCATATCAGCCTCAAAACAACGGCCTGACTGAACGCTTCAACAGAACTCTAGCGGACATGATATCTATCTATGTGGACGTCCAACACAAAAACTGGGATGAAATTTTACCACACGTCACCTTCGCCTATAATACCGCCGTACAAGAGACTACCAAGACTACCCGTTTCAACTAGTTTACGGTCGTGTAGTTACCACAACACTGGGCGCTATGTTACCTATAGATCAAGACGACTACCTTTCTGATCTCGATGACTAAATAGAGAGAGCGGAAGAGGCTCGCCACTTAGCAAGGTACCGAATATGTCACCAACAACGAATCAATGCCGACCGCTACAACCCAGGAAGACGTGAAACACGGTATGAAGTTGGTGACAAAGTGTGGATATGGACCCCAGTAAGACGGCGACGCCTGTCTGAAAAACCCATTTGTCGATATTTCGGTCCTTACGAGGTAGTACAGCGACTCAGCGACCTCGTTTATGAAGTCAATCCTACAGGACATGGGTATTCTAAACGACGCAATCCCACCGAGCGTGTACACATTGTGCACATGAAACCGTACTACGACCGGTACGAAGATTAGCCATCCCACTTGCTTTCTGTACAACTATGTCACTCTTACAAACCTTCCGAGACGGAAACGCTGCATACATTATCATCGAAAGCATCGGGGCGATGCCTCTTGACAGGGGGGATGATGCCACAGGAAATTACCATTGCTCCGCGCAACGCGGACGTCAGGAACGAGAGAAACGCTAACGGCATGACTACGAGCGACGAAGCCAGCCGCAATGCACGAGCCGGCCCTGCATGCGCAACGTGCTCTACCAAACAGCCAACGCACGTAAAGAAGAAGAAATTGAGGATGCTCGAGGCAGAGGCTCACGAGGACTACTGACCTTGAATATTCTTGATTGCTGCATGTCGTTCACTTTGGGCACAAGTTCGCCCTTGATAAACCGTGTAAATAGAACATCCTTGTTGTGAGGCCGCTACATTTGTTACAATATCAATCGAATAGTCGTCTGCATTGACGCAGATGCTTCTCTGGTCGCTCATTGTGACTAACGTTCAATTTGTTTAAGTATTTAGAGCAAAATAAGCAAAAGAACTAACAGTTATGTTTGTTAGTTCTTGCTTTCTTTTCTTAACGCGAGCTGGCGCCTCGTCGAATAGAAGTCATCTCAGACGTGTTTCATTTTAGGGTCGAAGCTCCTTATAGCGGCACCCGTTCATCCCCCGTAGTATGTGACAAGTATAACATTTTGAACTCCAAGGTGGTGCCGGTGAGAGACTTCTTCTGTGCGTTGTTGAACAATAAAAAATAGTGTTCAATGTACATGTCAATGGCTGCTAATGGGGAACGAGAGACAGGAGCATTCGGCATTTAGTTAACGCGCAGGCTGCGATCACAATTAGCAGCCATTGGCATGTACATTGAGCACTATCTGACAAGAAAGGGTTGCTACGTTATACTCGCTGGGTGTAACCTCCTTAGCTTTAGATAGGTTTATCGAGCGTTGAGCCGCAGTGCCATGAATACAATATTTTGTATATACCATGGATGAACTCGAGGTGGTTAAAAATGGGAAGTAGATACGAAGCGCAAGCCGTAAGAAAGTAAAAGCCGAATTCTCCGCCTCTCATTTCCTCTTAGCAGCCATTGGCATGTACATTGAGCACTATCTGATTGAAAAAGTTTGCTACGTCATACTCGCTGGGCGTAACCTCCTTGGACTTCGAAAGGTTTAGCGAGCGTTCGGCCGCAGTGCCTTGAATACAGTGAACTAGTATATACCATGAATTCGAGGTGGGTAAATGTGGGAAGTGGACCCGAAGCGCAAGCTGTAAGAAAGTGTGCGTGTGCCACCTCTCGTTTTCTCGTTTAGTCCTTGGAATGTCCGCTGGATGGTGGTGCTTCTATATGGGGAATATATGATGAGAAGATGCGAGATGGTGGTACTTGGAGTGTTGAATAGATGGACGAACGGACACATAGACAGATACATGGATGGACGCATGAACGGACGCAGGGGCGGCTACATGGACGAACGCAGGGACGGACACACGAACAGACGCACGCACGGAGGGGCTGATTGACGCATGGATGGTCACACTGACGGACGCATTGACGGACGGAAGCAAGAACAAATGGACGGACGAATTCTTCGCCCCACTCTCCATCATTCACTCCGTGGATATGCTGCCATTTTTTTCGGACAGCATGGGCTTGGTGCTGTATTCTAAGCTGTTGGCGTAGACTGTTTACGTGCCGGCGAAGAATTGGAACACACCCAATATTGCAGACTCGCGGCAGACGTCACGCCATGTTTATTGCAAAAGTGTGTGGTGCTCAGTTTGCCACCTCTTACGAAAAGGCGGAAGTAAAAATTCGTGATCATCATGTTCAATCATCATCGTCATCCAAGCAAAGAAAAGTGCACTGCTACATAAGTGTAGATATCGCCTTAGAACCACGCTGTGGGTACTTTGTTAATGTCAGCACACCAGTAAAAATACAAGTAAAAATTACAGCATATCCCCGAACTGAATGATAATGAGTGGGGTGAAGCGTCCGTCCGTCCAACCGCGGGTCGATCTGTCTGTCTGTCTGTCTGTCTGTCTGTCTGTCTGTCTGTCTGTCTGTCTGTGCGTCCGACCGTCTACCAGTTCAAGTACCAGAATCTCGCATCTTTTGATCATATATTGATTATATACAAGGTCCGGCTTCCTGCCCCGCCACGGTGGTCTAGTGGCTAAGGTACTCGGCTGCTGACCTGCTGGTCACGGGATCAAATCCCGGCTTTGGCCGCTGCATTTCCGATGGACGCGGAAATGTTGTAGGTCCGTGTGCTCAAATTTGGGTGCACGTTAAACAACTCCAGGTGGTCGAAATTTCCGGAGTCCTCCACTACGCGCCTCTCATAATGATATGGTGGCTTTGGGACGTTAAACCCCACAAATCAATCATCAATCGTAAATCAAACAAGTACCGCCAGCCAGCGGACATTCCAATAGCTTTACGAGAGGTGGCTACCTACTATATACATCGAGGACGCTCGACTCACGGCTTAAGAAGCTTCGGCACTAAACGTCTATCTTCTCTGACACATACCCGCTCTCTCGGGTATGTTCCATCAGTGGTTACCAACGAGTATGTACTACCAATAGTTACAAACGATAACGGGACGAACGGGGGACGCCATAAGGAACTTCGCCCCTAAAAGAACAGTGCTGAAACATGGCGTTGAAAGGGCTCACTTGGAATAATACGAATGATCTTGCTCATTGTCTTCTATTCTGCTTATACAAGTGCTACCAGACTACCTTTCACCTTCTTGTGATAAAAAAGTGCAACACCTGCAGAATGTTTACCGTTCTCTTTCAAACCGCTCTTGTTCAGAATGGAATGCTTTTGTTCTTTTTATAATTTCAGCTCATGTAGTGTTTTACTAGAATGCTCGAACATTGCGCAAAGAGTGCGCCATTTAAAAGATGCATCATGTAGACGTTTCCCCGACGTTTAAGAATATTTTCGTGCCATGGCGTCATAGCGGCCACTGCGTTGCGCATTTCAGCATGGCAGTGTGTCGTCGATTATCGGCCATGGTGATTAAGGTTTGTGTGCTAAAAAACAAAACAGTAATTTTCACGCGTTTTAGACAATTACATGTTGCTCTTGAGAGTGCAGATCGACCCAATAACAACGAATACATATGGCATCTCACTGATCATATTGCTGGCTCAATACGTAAACCCCAAAACTTTTTTGCCCATGCCAACACTAACTTTGGGGTTTGGAAACTTGGTGTGCACAACGCTGTACGAAAAAAAACCCCCTCTGTGCTTTGCTTATGAAATGCTGTCACTGGTGAGCTGCACCCATCAACCGAGAGAGTCCAGTAAGCATAGAGATAGCATTTTTGTTTGCAGCGATCTGGCCCACGCGAGGTGAAACAGCCCCACTGATAAAAAAAATTGAATGTATTTGTGAAAGCTGATTCTAATTCCTATTTCAATCTTACGTAACGACCCGGTAGAATATCATCACATGCACGCGCAGGCACGTCATTTTCACTGCCACTCCTCTATGTGGCTCCGTTGGTGAAGCGAAAGCGATTAAACGGTATGTTTGTGTACCTCACGTTATTAGAGCAGACGCCAGAATTGACACTGCATCCAGACGTCACGCCAGTGTTGATGGAATTTGCACGCCATGCAAAAATTTACTTGGATGTCATGCAAAATGTCGCATGAACAATAACTGAGCGGCACACTTAACCCGAGCCGTTGCTATAAATGAGAATATTTTCATGCGAGCTTCAAAAATTAGTGTCAGTACACCGCAAAGACACTTTCAAGGATATTTTCAACAAAAATGTTGTTGAAACACTTCTACAAAGCGAAACCAAGTTTGCACCAAGTCAACTTTAGTAAGATTAAACTGTCTCTTGATCCAGACGAAATGTGGCTCTGCTTGACCATCGCGTGAATTGGTGCGGATGTATTGTTAAGGAAAACAGTGAAACAGAGAAGTCGGAAAGACTGCTTAACCACCTGAACACGAGTGTCGGGAGAATGTCAACGACAATGATGATGATGATTCCATAGCCATGGTTCGTACCCTTTCAGGGAGATTGGCCAAGAATCGATAACTTAATTCAGTAAAATTTTTTAATTCAATACCAAAACCATCCACCAAAAAAAGAAAAAAAGACACCCTAGACAGAAGGAGAGGAGTGCAATAGCTGTTTGTCACTCGTTCAGAAAAGACAAATATTCATTACCATGAATAAGAATCAGCATGATAAAACAATGCTCTTGTGTATGTTGGAATTTGTTTAGCAGGAATAATAATCACGCAATTAAAAGCTAAATTCTTTTACTTTCATTAGGCACTTGCAAAGTGCACAGAAACCGTTCTCGTGGCTGAAGCCTAGATCGCACGCCTCGAAGGAAAGTATATTTTCTATTGTGAAGTTCAGCCCCAGGCTAGCAAATGGGAGGACTAAGAGTGTTTTCCTGAGCGATTGGTATCAGCGACATGACAAAAAATAGCGCTCTATACTTTCCGATTCTGAACAAAAGTTGCATAGCGGTGATATCACCAGACCAGCCTGTTTTATATTGGTCTGTTTGGTTTCGGTTCCATGATCACTGCCGCTGGTGGCGCCAGCGTTGTTTATGTATATAAGCATGCGCAAGTTGGAATAAAGGGGCTTTTGTTCGGATAGGCACTCAAGTTGTCCAGTCGTTCATTAACCAGCGACACACGCCGCCACTACATTGGCGAAGAGGGTGCTCGTTTAGGAGGGGGTGTGAATTTTGTCATTTTCGCCGACTCTTTCCCGCGCCATGAGTGTTTCAGGACTGGCACCACCGCCCCCGTTCCTGCCCACGCCTGGCCGCCCTGCTATTGCCTGGCCGCAATGGATCCGCATCTTCGAGAGTTTTCTGCTCGAATCTGGTGTTTCGGACTGTGCGCCGGACCGTCGCAAGGCGCTCCTAATCAACAGCCTCAGCGTAGAAGGTCAGCGCATATTTCACACACTACCGCTTCAAAGTCCGGTGAGCCAACTACTGATGCACATTCGGGAGATGTCAAGTACAGTTCTCAGATACAGCATGAAGCGTCGTCGTACGATACCGCTTTCGAAGCACTGCATGCGCACTTCACGACAACAACAAATGTTGTGGTCGAACGGCACCGGTTCGGTAGGTGCGTGCAGCAAGTTGGTGAAGCAATCAATGAGTACATTACCGCGTTACGTGAGCTTTCGGCTACGTGCTCATTTGCTTCTCTGGAAGATTTCTTGCCTGACCAGTTCGTTGCGGGCGTATTATCTCGGAACTTGCGCGAGTGGTTGCTGCTTGAAGGGTGTTCTCTTTCGTTCGCTCGAGCTGTGCTAATAGTGACGCAGTTTGAGCAGGCAACCAATGATTGCAAAGAATTTGCTGCTGCAGATGTCCAGAGCATAAATGCTCGCGAAAACACCCCTCCGCCCGCATCTTCTGCCAGCGACCCCTCGAAGCGGTCGCGCAGCCAAGAAGGCCAGTGTTACCGCTGCGGTTCACCTCGGCACAACGCATCTTCATTCTGCTGCCCCGCTAAAAACAAGCGATGTCATGGTTGTGGTATTATGGGTCATTTAATTCGGTCTGCAACAGAAACGCCGCTCCTGTTCGTGAACTTGACGAAAGTTCGATAACTGAAGAAGTATTGAGCATTCTTGCCGTGACATCCACTCGTCTCGCAATCTACTTATCGGTAGTAGGTGAAACGAATGTAACTTTCCTCGTAGATTCAGGGTCATAAGTATCAATTTTGACGCATGACCCATTTAGGCAGCATTTTGAAGGTCAGCAGATTTCAGATGCTTGAATTATACTACTGAACTATTCGAAGAAACCCATTCCAGTGTGCGGTTGCTTCTTTGCTGATGTCAAATACAATAACTGCATAGCAAAGCTTCTTTTTTATGTCGTTGAACAAGACACTTCGCTTTTGGGTATTGATGAAATTAGGGCACTCTGTCTGCAGATTGATGGGTCGTCACTACAGTGCCTTGTAACGACAGCGGTGCGTACTAGCGCTCGAACGGAGCACACCGCAGTCATGACAGAGACGGAGGAGTCCATTAACTTTCCATCATAATTAGTCGAAGAGGTTGGTGGTATTTTCAATCTAGGACTTGGCATCGCAAAGGGTTTTGTTCATCGCGTCGAAACAGTCCACAGTTGAGCCAGTTGCTTCAAAAGTCAGGCGCCTTCCGCTCTCACTGCGGTCATCAGTCTTGGAAGAACTGCACCGCTTGGAAACAATGGACGTGATAGAGTGAATAGAGGCATCCGAGTAGGTGTCCCCCATTGTTGTGGTTGACAAGAAAGATGAAGGTATCCACCTTTGTGTAGATCTTCGACAGGTAAACAAAGCCGTCGTAGCAGATAGCTTTCCCCTCCCTCATACAGAAGAGCTATTGCATAGTTTAGTGGGGGCAACCCACTTTTCTAAGCTTGACCTTGCATCAGCGCACAGGTCATGCTTCATCCCAAGAGCCGCGATTTAACGGCTTGATTGATTGATATGTGGGGTGTAACGTCCCAAAACCACTATATGATTATGAGAGACGCCGTAGTGGAGGGCTCCGGAAATTTAGACCACCTGGGGATTTAACGGCTTTTATAACACACTACGGCCTCTTTAGTTTTAAGCGCGTGTGTTTTGGGCTCGCGTCGGCACCATCTGCCTTTCAGAGTATGCTGTCAAAAATTCTGCAGGGCTGCAGCGGTGTCCTGTTCTATATCGATGACATCATTGTTTTTGGGAAGGGCAGAGAGGAGCACATGGCGAATCTTACCGCAGTGCTAAGGTGCATAAAAGAGGCAGGACTCAAACTGAACACGAAATGCGTCATCGATACGCCAGATCTTGCGTTCTTGGGCCACAGGATCACCGCAAACGCTAATGTGCCGTTGAAGGAAAAGGTTGCTTCCATCCGAGACACTCCAGCGCCTACGGATCCAGCCAGCCTTTGATCATTTCTGGTATTGGTCAAATATTATTCTAGGTTTATTCCCAATTTCGCTGACATGGTTGAACCAATGCGTGTGCTGCTAAGAAAGGGGCCGCGATTCGTTTGGTCTGACGAGATAGACGCTAGTTTCAGAAAGACCAACGACGCGCTGGCATCTATCTCTATACTGAGGATGTTTGATGAATCTCTTCCAGTCTTAGTGTCGACAGACGCATCAGAGTGTGGAGTTGGAGTGGTCTTACAGCATGTGGACGGACATAAACTGCACACTGTCGCTATCGCGTCTCGAGTTCTTTCGCCAGCTGAGAGGAAAGATTCGGTAGGAGAACGGGAAGCGTGGCCTGTGTTTGGGTGTGCTAATGGTGGCACGTGTACTTGTGGGGACGCCACTTCACGTCGCTCACTGATCATCAAGCCTTGGTAGCATCAAGCCTTGGCGCGATGGACAGAGCGTCTACGATGGTACAACTATACCGTCGAGTACCGCAAGGGGTTGCAAAACCAAGAGGCAGACGCACTCTCACGCCTGCCCGCGTCGTCTTTCCAGGAAGAAGAAACGCTGTTTGACGAGGTTTTAACAGTTCTCAAAATTCCTTCCTGCATTACCAGAGAAGTTTGAGCAGTCCAAATTGCGAGATAGCGCACTGCAACAAAGCGAAATCTATGTGCAATCGTCGTGGCCTGAACACAAATCGTTATCGGCCGAGCTTCAGCCATTCGTCAAAGTACGTGACGAACTTTCTGTAATAGACAATCTTATCTTGCGTGGCGAACGGCTTGTGGTTCCCACGTCACTCACGCAGCAGGTAAGCGCTGCAGCACATGAGTCGCATCCTGGAGTGGTGCGAGCAAAAGCGCGGCTGCGAGAAACGTATTGGTGGCCGGGCATGGACCGCCAAGTCGAGCTAGCTATCCAGATGTGTAGCATATGCCAGGAAGCAGACAACAGCATCAAGGTGCGAGCTACACCCTTGCAACCGGTTTCCTTTCCAGAGCAGCCATGGCTCAAACTCGGTATGAATATGGTAGGCCCAATTGAGAGGGTGCCCTACGATTGCAGATATGCAATCACGCTTGTACATTATTATTCCAACTGGCCCGAAGCGCATTTCTGTAGCGAGACGACAACCAGCACAGTAATACGCTTCTTAGTCGCTGTGTTCGCGCGCGAAGGCTACCCAGAAGAGGTTATTTGCGATAACGGTCCACAGTTTCCATCTCAGAAGTTGGAGGTATTTCTTCACTATCGTGGCATCCAGCTCAAACATTCGTACTTATACTATCCACAAGCAAACGGCGAAGTGGAGCGCTTTAAGAGAGTATTAGAAAGCTTCATTCAAGTGGCGGTTCTTGAGCAGCGACCCTTGCGCCAGGCGCTAACAGAGTATCTGGGTGTTTACCGATGAACACCGCATGCTACAATGGGAAGGGCTCCAGCTCTTTTGCTACACGGGCGGCTGCCAAGAACTCGGTTGGATGTCGTCGGGCATCCGTCGGTAACCTTCTTTGATGACCCTAATTCGGAACTCCGGCGCTTACGTGAGCGGGTAAAGCAAAAGCAACAGAATAGCAAACGATACACGGACGCTCGGAGGGCTGCAAGAGAAACCATAGTTGACGTTGGTGACTTCGTCAGAGTGAAGAAACCCACTACTAGATTTGAAGGCAACCTGGAATTCAGCCACCCAAAAGAAGTGATCAGCAGGAAGGGACCATCTTCTTTTCGCCTGGCTGACGGCAAAACGTGGAATGCATTCAAGTTCTCAAAGGTGCCACGAGCCTCAGCCGCCCTTTATACGTGGGGAGGAAACGGTACTGCTAGAGGAGGATCTCTGCCTACATGCGGGGACCCTACCCCAGAGATAACTACCAGGACTTCAGAGTCTGCTCCTTTGGCTGCGCAGGCACCCACGTCTCCAGCGTACGCTGCGCAGGCACCCACGTCTCCAGCGTACGCTGTGCAGGCACCCACGTCTCCTGCGTACGTTGCGCAGGCACCCATGTCTCCTCCGGCTGCGCAGGCGCACCGGTCGCCTGCTGCGACGCAGTAAGCCAATCTCCAGGAGCAGTCACACAACAACGCAGGGTGCAACCACCAAGAAAGAGACCACCACCAGAGCGTTATGGCTACAAGGTGTAACAATAATTGTGCTAAATTGAATGAAATAGACGTATCCAGTGTGGTGAGCTCGTTTTGTAAATTGTGTGATATTATAGTACTAAGTAGTTACATTCATTGTACAGGTTGTATTTTTGTATAGTGTTTTTTGCATATGTGCTAACACACTAAACTAATAAATCACTAATCCATATAGCTGTCTTTAAGGAAGATAATGTGTTGTATATTGGTATGTTTGGTTTCGGTTCCACGATCACTGCCGCAGGTGGCGCCAGTTTTGTTTATGTATATAAGCGTGCGCAAGTTGGAATGAAGGGGCTTTTGTTCCGATGGGCACTCAAGTTGTCTATAGTCGTTCATTAACCGGCGGCACACGCCGCCACTACACAGCCCTATGTAAATAGAAATTTAACGGGGGTACACGACATCGAAATCTGGTTATTATGGTTTCTAACTGTCTTGTAGGACACCAATGAATTTTCCATGGAAATCTTAAGTTAGTAAATTCTGGTGTTGACATTATTGCTCCATAGCGTCTGCACGAAGCACAAGTTTTCTGTATCTTGTCGCAGTTATAGTGGCCACTTCAGGAACGACAACAACAAGCACCGTCTTCCTCTTCTCTGCTTCGGCGTTTTCATTAAAAAATGTCACTCTCCCTTTTTGAAATATCACGAGTAAGAATGCCGATTGTCTGCTACCAGTGAACCAAATAAAGTTAGCGCTAGGTGCGCGAACACCTATTGAAGCGCGATACAGAACATGCCTAGCCTAGCTAAAGCATTGGCGCCTTCGAAGTTCTTTTTAAAGTCAATTTATATCTGCCGCGAAAAAAAAATGATGGCCTAAAGCTTATTGCCACAAACATTTGCCTTTTTCACATTTTAAGTACGTTATCATTCATCTTGTTCTTATTTGATTTTTCTCTCTTTTAACAAACAATGTATTTCAATTTTCAATATACAGTACAAGGTGGCTAATCCCCCTTGTGGGTATGAGCCAAGTTCTTTTAGTCGAAACAAGATCAACGCACTACGATTGAAGTCAAACTGTGGAGTGAGCACAGGTCACAAAAACCAAACGAGATGAAAATTCTGGCATTGTTTAGTCTCAACTTGTGCAATTAAGCAACCAATTTATTTCACAGAATATATGGCAATTGACTAAATGGCCCACAGACTTGTGTATTTGTTCGAGCAGCAGTAATGGAGGGTGTGCGTAGGCAGAATGGTAACGTTACAATGTAAATTGGCTTATTGTCGGATTAAGATGACATGGTCACTATTTTGAAGTTATTTGGCGCGAATATACCACTGGTTACATCTTTCTTGTGTGTTGATTACTGGCGTGACGCTAAAAAGAAACCAAACTGCCTCGCAGAATTTGTAGATAAATGTTCCTGTGGCTGCAGACTGCTTTCGCGGGCACACAGCCGGCGTGCTCTCACCTTTCGTGACAATGACTGCGGAACGCGTAACGAACAAACGGGATTGTTGAAGGATGCCAAAGTGATACCTTCATGACTGCTTTTTTGATGCAGTTGGTTTCTGTGACTGGGCAACGCAATCTCATGGAAGATTGTCCCCGCAGGGGCGCCTGCGCAAGTAGGCGTTTGGTGTGTAGCGACACCACGGACCCGAGCTAACGGGGGAGTTTCGGCTCCCTCCCACGCCTAGCCGTGCGTGGCTTTGCCGTGTCCGGCGAAAAGGGGATCCTGGGGGTTGAGCCAATGCGGGGTGATTGGACCTTTAAGGCCCCCTGGCCGAGGCAACACACCCCTTTGGCCCCGGCTTCACGTAGACGGCACCCCTGGGCTGACCCACCCAGGGGAAATCGGCAGTCGCCTTTGCCTATCACTCTCTTCCTACATCTTCGTCTTTATCTCTCACTTTTTATCTGTCCTGTCATCTTCTCTTTTCCGTTTACTTCCGAGCTTCCTGGCGGCGAGTGTTAACCCTGTGTAGTTACCCAATCTTGGGTAGTTATATTCGGTTATAGAGGCGATGCATGGCTGGCGTCTCCAAGTGTTCACTAGTCAACCTTGTAGCGTCCCCTTGTTGGGCTCGGTGGTGGGTGGCCACCATCGCCGCCGAATTTTGTAGTATTTTTATGGCAAAAGCTTTTCCCCTCCTTCCTGATCGCTCCCTAAAAAGGTGGCGCACCGATGATACTTTCCTGCCTAACACACCAAAGCCGACATTCCGAAAGTACCTTGTAATTCACAGTCAAAACAAAAACAAGACAGTCCGAGCCATTTCACCTTTCCTCGTTTCCAAAACTCTCACAGAAGCAATAGGCCCATGTTATAAAGTAACAAAGATTGGAAGTGGCGATCTTCTTTTGGAGGTTCGTGACAAAGCTCAGTATGAAAAGCTCTCTAAGCTTGTAGCCTTTGGCGAAACCCCTGTTTCGGTGGGCCCACACAGGTCCATGAACACTGTCCGTGGCGTAATTTCTGATGATGATCTTACTGAGCTTTCTGAAAGTGAGCTGTTCGAAGGTTGGCAGGACCAGAACGTGGTCAAAATCCAACGAATAAAAATAAGGCGCAACAACAAACTGACCCCTACAAAACACGTAATAATTACCTTCGAAACAAGTGACCTACCAGAATCTATCGAAACCGGCTATTGTAAGCTTCGTGTAAGACCATACATTCCCAAGCCTCGTCAATGTTTCAAGTGCCAACGTTTCGGTCATGGATCGCAGAGTTACAGAAGGCGGGCCACTTGCTTAAAGTGCGCATCCATGCAACACATATCGGACAACTGCACCTCAGAAACAACTCATTGTTCGAACTGTGAAGGAGATCACGCTGCCTACTCACGATCGTGCCCCGCATGGAAAAAAGAGAAACAAATAGTAGAACTTAAGGTTAAATTCAATCTCACATTCCAAGAAGCACGCGAACGTTTCGCAATAGACAACCCATCTTATCCCTCCTTTGCAGATGTGACGCGCCGGGGCGCCGCACCACATGCCTCGGCACCCGCGAATGTCACACAGTGTGTGGCCGCGGTCGTGCCGCTAGCGCCCCCGGCTGGAGCAGCCTGTACTGCTCCGCCACCTGACAAAAAGGGCCGGCAGACCCCGGTGTCTGCCGAACCTGGGACCACTGCAGGCGCAGTTAGGTCCAAACGTTCAGTAAATGTGCCTGCCCAGCAGGCGCCATCCACCACCTCACAAGAGGTGATGGATACAAGTCCCACTTCTCCGGCGCCTCAGACACCGAAGGATAGGCGCAACTCCTTGGAACGCGCCAAAAAAGAAAAACCTCGAATCACAGGGCCCTCAAAAGGCCCTGTAAACTAACGCAACACCTCTGTACACACAGCACCACACTACATTAAAATGACACAACTTCTACAGTGGAACGTCGGAGGACTGTTGAGAAACCTCGATGATATCCATGAACTTTTACACAAACATACACCTAAGGTGCTGTGCGTACAAGAGACACACCTGAAACCTAAACACACCAACTTTTTACGTCATTACGTTATCTCTCGGAAAGACCGGAATGATACGATACAAAACCGCAATAGAAAAACAGAGATTAGAGCGCAAGCCCAGAACACATAAGGCATACAACGAACCTTTCTGTTTGGCTGAACTGCAGGCCTCACTTGCCTGCTGCAATAAATCTGCCCCAGGCCCGGACCGTGTGGCATATGAAATGCTAAAACACCTGCCCACTGAAACCCAGAAAGCTCTCCTCTCTCTGTATAATGCGATATGGTCTTCTGGCGAGCTACCCTCAGCCTGGAAGGAAGCTATCATTATCCCAATCCTAAAACAAGGCAAGGACCCGGCCTCAGTTTCCAGCTACAGGCCAATAGCATTAACCAGCTGTATTTGCAAAGTCTTTGAAAAAATGATTAACAGGTGCCTGATGCACTTCCTTGAAATTAATGGCCTACTTGACCCATGCCAGTGTGGGTTTCGAGAGGCTCGGTCCACCACTGACCACCTTGTCCGTATCGAAGCACAAATTCGCGACGCTTTTGTTCATAAGCAATTTTTCCTTTCTGTGTTCCTCGATATGGGAAATGCATATGACACTGCATGGCGCTTCGGCATATTGCGAGACCTGTCACATTTAGGTGTGCGGGGTAGAATGCTGACAGTTATCGAAAGCTACCTGTCCAACCATACATTCCGTGTCCAAGTTGGCACTGTCTTATCTCGAGTATTTGTCCAAGAAACAGGAGTGCCACAAGGAGGTGTATTGAGCTGCACACTTTTCATAGTTAAAATGAATTCCTTGCACCTGTCTCTCCCACGGAATATTTTTTACTGCATATATGTCGATGATGTGCAGATTGGTTACAAATCGTGCAACATGTCAATGTGGCAACGTCAAGTTCAACTAGGGTTGAACAAGGTATCTCAATGGGCAAACGAGAATGGTTTTATACTCAACGCGCAAAAGAGCACTTGTGTCTTGTTCAGCCGAAAGAGGGGCCTCCATCCTGATCCCGACATTGACCTGCATGGTCAACCTCTGTCAGTGAAGACCGAGCACAAGTTTCTTGGTCACATATTAGACACTAAGCTAACCTTCATCCCACACATCAAGTATTTAAGGGACAGGTGCTTAAAAACAATGAACATTTTGAAAGTGTTGTCACACACTACATGGGGTAGTGACAGGAAATGTTTAATTAACTTATATAAAAGCCTCGTACATACACGCCTAGATTACGGTGCTATAATCTATCAGTCGGCAACACCAACAGCCTTGAAAATTCTCGACCCTGTCCACCATCTAGGCATTCGCCTCTCTATGGGTGCTTTCCGCACCAGCCCTGTGGAGAGCCTGTACGTAGATTCGAATGAATGGTCGCTCCACCTACAAAGATGTTCCTTGTCCTTTTTGTACTTTTTGAAGGTGAAGGCAGACAAGAAACATCCTTCCCATTTCACGATTATTGATTTGTCTTGTTCTGGCTTGTTCGAGAACCATCCTTCGTTTAGGCAGCCCTACGCGCTGCGTGTAAGGAGCCTGGCCGAAGAAACAGGTGTGCCTCTTCTTGAACCCAGTTTCATGGCTCCTGCAGCATATCTGCCACCGTGGCAGTGGCAGCTTATAGACCGTGATGTTTCTTTTGTTGATGTCACAAAGCACGCACCACTTGCACGCATACATACATACTTTTTAAAACTACAAGATAAATACACATGCCCTGAGTTCTTTACTGATGTGTCAAAGTCAAACACTTCTGTGTCATATGCAGCGGTAGGCCAATCCTTTTCCGAGGCCGGCTTCTTCATCCTAATGCAAGCATCTTCACAGGAGAAGCTTACGCAATACTGGCGGTCGCAAAACACAATAAACAGCTAAAATTACAAAAGGCGGTAATATACACAGATTCCCTAAGCGTGGTCAAAGCCCTAAAAACTCCTAAAAAACACAAGAACCCTGTGCTCGTGTCGCTCTACTCACTTCTGTGCGCACTTTACACATCAAAACAGCATGTCGTTGTCTGCTGGGTTCCAGAGCACCGTGAAATACAAGGGAACGTTTTGGCCGACAATCTGGCTGCTTGCGCCAATGTCACTACTGCCAATGCATCAACACCAGTCCCTGCACTTGACTTAAAACCTTTTATAAAACGAAAGCTCAGGGGGTATTGGCAGAGAATGTGGGATAAACACACAGATAATAAACTCCATGCTATTAAGCCGCAACCATGTTATTGGGCGCCACTATCAAAATCACGACACACAGAAGTAATACTAACAAGGCTTAGAACAGGACACACACATCCTACACATTCATTTCTTCTGTCTACCAGTGATCCACCATATTGTGAGAGATGTGGAGAGCCCCTTACGGTTCTTCACATTCTCGTCCAGTGCAATGAGCTAGATGCTCAAAGAAAATAGCACTTTTTACTGCCCTACCGACAGCAGCTCCCTCTACACCCTGGGATGCTCATCGGTAGGAATCCACTTTTTAAACTGCAAACACTTTTTACGTTTTTAAAGATGTGCAAAGCTTTCACCCGATATTTCGAGGTCATCCGTAGCACGACCTCTCTAGAGTGGTCGTGGCTGCGGTGACTACATCATCATGATTTTATTATCATGACATTTTGCCATCAGCTATCACCACACATATGTCACGCCACTGTCATGATTTTATTAATTTCATGTTTTAACCCGCGTTAGAGCGAGGAATTTTAAGGCCCCTTTACAGCCACGCACCATATCATTGTTCCTATCTGTAGTCAATTGAAATGGCGCTCTTTGGCCATCAATTGGCCCTGGCGCCACTAAAAACTACTCATTATCATCATCATCATGAAAGATTGTGATGCGCGTGTGATCTTCTGTGTTATATGTTTTTATGTGCAAATTACTTTGGTGTGTATCACCAATACACTGTTAGTCTAATAAAACCGGCTTGCTTCCCAAATCTGTACTGTTGATCTCCAGTTTCTCTGGCGCACACCACAAGGGAGACGCAAAGATGCTACAAAATGGCATAGTTAGGAAAAACGTGTAAAAGGTTAAGAATAAAAATTATATTACGCACTCGCGCCATGTAGCGCAAGTGCGGGTCGTTGCTCCCACTTCTTCTTGTGTGGTCCAATTTTGTTTAATTTGCTTGCTTTTATAGTTGTTCCCGTAATACGTAGAAGGCGATGATGGCAACGAGCCACCAACTGCATCACACATAGACTTTGAGGACGTTTGACACCCTTATGCATAAGCCTTCCATCTCCTCGGTAAACATTGCACCACGTCATGACGAAAATATAGCACGTTTAGCAAAAAAAAACGATGAAGAAAATGAGGTGTATATGCCTGTCCTGCACGTGTTCTTTACACAGCACGCACGTAGCGACTGTAATATTTTGAGTGCCATGACACTTTGCGCATTGCATTGTCACGACATCGACCTCATACGTGGTGGGTCGCACCCTGAAATACGCACTTTACAGTATTCTTGTACTTATACAACCACAAAGCGAGCAGTTTGAGTGTGTTGTGGCGGCACACTGGATTTCATATGGACTTGCTTTTTCTAATTATCCGTGAGGGATGAAAAATATCAACTCATTTTTTTTGTTAAGGTAGCAAAAGCGCTAACATCAGGTAAATAGGTAACTTTAGACGGTGTACACGAGTCACGCACTTTTAAATTTAGGTTGATGGATGTCAAGATGCAAGTAAAATGTAATGAACGCAAAGAAAGGGAATAGGAAGAGAGAGAGAGAGAAACAACTTTATTGATGGCATGGCAAGGTCGGTAAACTTAATGTGCCGGTGGCTCGAAGGGTGGTGGCCAAAGCCAAAAGCTTGCCACGACCGTTTCGGCCCAGCTAACCACTTCTGCCTGAAGACGGTAGTCGGTTAACGACAGGAGCGACTCCTACGCCTCGAGAGAGGAAGCTGGCAGTATTGTTCTTGGTGGGGGGTTACCCTCGCATTCCCGAAAAATGTGAATTTGAGTAGCTTTTACGCAGCTGCAATGTCGGCAGTTTGGTGTAATCTCTTCTGGATAAATTTTAGACAGCCGATTAGGGCTGGGCAAAGAATCTGTTTGGATTTGCCTCCAGATCGTGGCCTGTTTCCTTGACATATCTGCCTTCGGGGCCGCGTATGTCTTGCGGTTCTCTCGGTAATACGCTGTAATTTCGTTATACGTGGTGATCCCTTTCTACGGAAAGTCTAGGGTGGAGGGTTCCACGTCCCGGTTGAATAAACCTCAGGCTACGCGGTGGGCTGCCTCATTCCCTGGATTCCCCGCGTGAGCGGGCACCGATATAAGTTGTACTTTATTGTACCGTTTCTTATTTTTGAGAATGTTGGGCGCTTTCAGCCAAACACAGCTCATCGTAAAATTCATGAGCGCTCTTTTCGAATCACTCAGGATGGAATTGGTAGCCGGAATTGAGGTGGCCAGCGCGATGGCGGCTTCTTCTGCTTCTAATGCTGAGGCCGTTTTTACGGTGGCTGCAGTAATAAGTTCCCCACTGCCGCTCACCGCGCATATGGTGTAACGGTCTCTCGCTTGTCGAGCGGCGTCAACATACAGAATGTTTGGACGATCCTGAAATTGTTTCGCGAGGTTTTCTGCTCTTGCCTTTCGTCTCTCGTCATGTATTCATGCAAACATATTTTTGGGCAGGGGTTTACTTATAATGTCTGAACGAGTCGCCGCTGGCAGGAAAGCCTTGTTGTTGAGCATGCAACTAGTGCGTCGTCCGAGACGGTTGAGTATGTGCAAGCCTGCTTTGGTTCGTGAGAGCCATCCTTCTTGGGCCGTGAAATGCCCTTCTATTAGTTCCTCCACCGTGTTGTTGGGTACCAAGGCGCAGTAGTTTTTCTTTGCTTGCGTATGGCAAGTCCTAGGGCACGTTTATATGTTTGTCTAATTAGGGAGTTTAGTTTTTCTAGATTATTCTTTCTGAGTTGGTAGTAGGGGATCGAGTAGGTGACTCAACTGATTACAAAAGCGTGGATTAACTTGCGTTGGTCGGATTCCTTCATTCCCTGATTTTTCGTTGCCACTCTCCTCAGAAGCCTAGTCGTTTGCTGAACGGATGCCTGTAACTTGTTGATAGCTTCTGTGTTATGAGTATTATGCTGGATGAGCATTCCTAAAACCCTTATTGTGCGAACAGTGGGGACAACGTTCCCATTTACTGTGATATCGATTGTGGAGCGCGCTCCACTGTAGGGGTCATCCTTCTTGTTTTTGGTTCTGATTACTAAGAGCTCGGCTTTGTTGGGAAAACAACTAAGGCCCACTTTCTTTACGTACTCCTGTACAGTGTCGGCGGCTGTTTGCAACGCGTCACTGATTTGCCCATCTGAGCCTGTGCAGGTTTATTGGGTGATATCATCAGCATAAAGCGAGTGCCTAATGTGTGGGATCTGGTTCAAGAGAACGGGCCGGCCACGCATCGTAATAATAAAGAGGAATGGTGATAACACGGCTCCTTGTGGAGTGCCCCGTGTTCCAAGGGTAATTTTGTCACTTTTTAGGTCGCCAATGGTTAGTTCAGCCAAGCGTTCATGCAGAAAAGTTCTGATAGAATTGTAAGTGCGACTGCCGACGTTCATTTGGGCCAAGTTGTCAAGTACAGCAGCATGAGACACATTATCAAATGCTTTAGTGATATCCAGGCCTAGGATGATCCTGGTAGCCGCTGTGTGTCTAGGATTTAATATATCATTGTCAAGTTGCAGCACTATATCCTGTGTTGATAATTGCTAGAGGAATACCGCCATCGTGAGGGGTAGCAGGTCCCTCGACTCTGCATAAGCTGTTAGTCGTCGTAGAATTGCATGTTCCACTACTTTCCCTAAACATGATGAAAGGGAAATAGGCCGAAGATTTTTCAGACTCAATGTCTTGCCCGGCTTGGGCAAGACATTGCCCGGCTTGGGAATAAATATTACTCGAGCATGTTTCCAACTTGGCGGTAGTGTCCCAGACGCCCAGTGCTTGTTCATAAGGTCAGTAATTGTCGTAATAGACTTATCATCTAGGTTACGCAATATTTTGTTGGAAATTTGATCATTTCCTGGGGAAGCCATTGTACGAATACTATTCAAAACAGCACGTATTTCCGCCTCAGTTATATCTCAATCTAGCTCATGGTTAGTATTTCCGGAGTATTCAGGCATTTGTGACGAGTCTACCTGTGTGTTTAAATACCTGTTTTTCAGTTGTTCCACTAATTCATGGTTGGTGCCCGTGTAATTGTAAACGAGCTGATGCATTTTATTGCGCGACGTGCTTTTAGTCTGCTCAGTATCCAATAAGTGCCTGAGGAGATGCCAGGTGTTTTTATTTCCTAGCTGACCGTTGAGTCTGTCGCATAACTGATGCCTTTGTGTTTGACTAAGTTTTTTTAGGCACTGCTTAATGTCACTGCAATTTGCGCAAGTTGGCGTTTCAACTTTCGATTGTGCTTTCGGCGGAGCCATCGGCGATGTAAGCTGGCTTGTGCTTCCCACAGGTGCACAAGCTTTAAATCCGGGACGGGGTCGTCCCGCTCTACTGGGTTTTCGCATGTAGCCCGTTTAGCATCATTAGTGAGATCGGTAGTCCACTAATTGAGATCTTCGATGGTGGTGGTTAAGTGCCTGTCTCCCAGGAATCGAAAGACATCCCATTTTATGTGTTTAGTAGTGAATTTTGTTTTTTTCAGCCTTTAGTGGGTACGTTGATGGAAAGCAGATAATGGTCGCTTCCTAAATGTCGTTCAGTGTTTTCCCACGTAACTGCGTAAGCGTTTTTAACAAGTGTCAAGTCGGGGTTTGTGTTGCGACTGACGCTCTTCCCAATCCTGGTTAATCGGTCGGGGAGCGTGAGTAGGATAAGACCCAAGTCCCTAATCGTTTCCCATAGTTTAGTGCCCTTGCGGTCACATTTGGGGTAGCCCCATTCGGTATGTTTGGCATTAAAGTCTCCCATTATTATTAGCTATGAGTGACCCGCTATTCTGCTAACTTTTCTTAGAAGTGAAGCAACATGAGTACTAGTATCTCTGGGTGGACTATACAAATTTAAAACGCATACACTGCTATCTGTTTGTTTGTGGGGGAGAAGTTCTACTGGAGTGTGAGCTATTTCTGTATATTGCAAGTCATGTTGGATTGCCGTGAGATTGCGTTGCACCAGTATGGCAGTAGCCGGTTGCTTACCGGCAGTGGTGAATTCGTTGAATGCGGCATATCCAGACAGTTTCGCAGGATAGCCTGTCTCTTGTAACGCAATTATATCAGGGGACTGGTCAGTGGATTGGAGGTGAAATTGCAAAGCTGCCCGTTTGTTGCGGTAGCTCCTGCAATTACACTGCCAGAAGAGCGTGCTAGTCGCGTTTGTCATCTTTTCGTGAATATGGCGTTGCCCTGACAGATTAGGTCGAGGGCATTTTGAGACTTTTGTTAGCAATGGGCTGCGTGGGAGTTGAGGAAGGTGTCTGTGATGTGATTACGCCAGCCGCAGCTGCACTCTCGGTCAGAGCGGGAAGGGAATCTAAGCGAGCTGTAAGGTAAGTGAGAGCCATACCAAGGGCACTGATACTCTCAGTGAGCTGTTGGTTTTGAGTTGTTTGCTCCCTAGACATTTTGTCGAACAAAATTTCTAGCCTTTCAATCCCATCATTGAATGGTGAGACGTTCGGGTCTGCGGTGGTAATTATGGCTGTTGGTTTGGCAGCCTTACGTTTCGTGCCCCTGACCGCGTCTACGTCCATTGTGGCAGTGTTTTCATTTTGCGCGGCACAGGCCATGATCTGTTCGGTACTGTTCGTAATAGTGGCGCTAACGGGCGCTTGTTTGCGTTCCAATTGTTTAATTTTATCGCCAGTCAATTGTTGTTGCAATAGTTTGACCTGTTCTGCCAACTCCCTCACCTGTTCATTTTCGAAGGGTTGTGTCTGCGGCTGTCGCTGCTTGTCCGTCTGCCAAGACACACTCTTTGCATGTGGGACGGCCGGAAGTCTGTTGTGGTGATCCCGAGTCCTTGACGGGGATCGGGAGCGGGCCCCGTTGTCAGGTCCGGTAGCACTGGTGGCTCCTTCCCCCAAGTGGCGGAAAAGATTCTTGACAGTTCTTGTGGTCGGTAGTAGTACCCTCGTTCTGGGAGTAGGAAAGGGGCTGAGTTGCTTTGTCGGTGCTCTTGTTGTTTCCTGGAAGCTTCTTTTTGAGAAACCGGTATTTACAGTGGCGACTGCTGGTTAGGTGGCCGCCTTTACAAACGACGCATTGCGCCGGCCAAGTGAGTTCTTTGCTGTCGGTAGGTTGCGGGTGGCTTTCGCCACAACGACAACAGTTATCTTGCTTCGGCTTCGGACACACGTCGGTGTTATGACCAGTTTGTCTGCAATTGAAGCACGCCTCTACCCGTTCTCTTAAGGGAAAGATCTAGAGCGTGAAAGCAAGGTAGCAGACATGCTTGGGTAGGGTATGACCAGCGATGGTTAAGACGAAATGGCTGGTCTTTCCCAGTCGCCGAGCGCTTACGATGTCGATAGTTGGATTGCGGGCGCGAAGCTCGTTGAAAATCTTGTCATCACTTTCGAAGCTGTGCGCATTGAATATTATGCCTCTAACCGAGTTGTTGGGTGCAGGGGCATACACAGCCATGGCACAGGATTGGTCGGCAATTTTCACTTGGGTAATCTTCAGGTAAGCCATTGCATGGTTCACATCAGGCGTGCTGACAGTGATAGCGTGGTTGGTCGGGTGAATGCGCATCTGGTTGGCGTGAAGGACTTCGGGTGAGTCGAATCCGGCAGCTGCGCATAAGGCTTCAGAGAGGCGGGCTGGTCCCAGATTGGCTAGGTGTAATGAACCTTGCGGTCGCAAGACTATTTTGTAGTTTTCCGGTGGTGAGCGTGGCAGTGGGCGTCGCTTTGGAGCAGGCGGTGGTCGTGCACGGCAAGGAGTCGGCATGCCACGTTGGTTGTCGGTGGTCACATTGTCAGCCACGTCTGAGCTGCGCTCGGGATCAGGACGGCAATATAGGCATTGCATGGCCAACGCAGTATGTGACCACAATCCGTCATTAAGTTCTTCATCAGTTATTGGCGTTCCTGTTAGGACAACTTCCATTTTCCTGTCTGGGACGCGCTCTAGAAGCGAACGCTGACAGAGAAAGGCGGCGTCTTGTCGCAACGACGCCAGAGTTAGGGTAAGCACGGTGGCCTAGCGTAGTCGGGCACGGTGCATTGCATTCACAGCAGCAAAACAACGACTTGACGGTGTGAAGTGGTGATTTCCAACGGTGCCTGGACTCGTCTTGGAGCGTTGGGTCACTTTTCAGACGAAGAAAAGGAGACTTGTGGCAATGCAACAAGGTGAAAATGCAGAGTTCATGCGAAACGTGTCCATGAGCTCTGGCGATCACAGCGCCCCCCCCCCCCTCCCAGGGAATAGAAAAAGACGAGCCATCTAGCTTTAAAGAGAAATCTTTTGGTAAAAATATGGGCTAATTTTAGGCGGTTAGCAGTTGGTGCACAGGCTGTTGTTTTCTACAGAATCAAATGCGATGATAAGAAATACATGCGTTGATAATTCGGGAACCACAGAGCTATGCAACGCGTTCCGAGCTTGTCGTTGAAACAAGCTAGCTTCGCGTTCGCTTTATGGCGGCCGTGGTATCAAGTTAGTGCGGAGTGCGTGATAGCAGCACTGATAAAAATGGCTACAAGAAGGCGTGTGGTGAAAGGAACGCATGTTGGGCATTCGTGGTGGTTACCAAAGAAACACCGCTTGCGTGCGCAGACGTCAGCATCGCCACTTGGTCAACATTTTAGCATTGCGTAGCCATTAGCTTGATGGTAACCCTATATTTTGGTCAATTCAACAGGCGCCTTCCGCCGGCGTGTTCGTGGGCGTTTGTCCTCTTTCGAGCACGTTTTTTTTTGTGTTCCATCTGCAGCACGGAAATTTCAACTCTCGAAGGCAGCAAGGTTGCATAAGCAGCACTCTCGTGCAAGTGGTTTGGCTTCTACCAAATATTGCAGATCAATATAACGACTGACTTTCACCAGGGGCGCTCACATCATGGCGGCAACTGGGCTGTGAGCGAATACGTTGGGAGCACGGTGATATTGAGTGCGGTACATGGTATCCCCGTGGTGATATAAATTTTACTTCTGCGTGTGTCTGTGTGTGTGTGCTGAGTCTGCGCGATAAAGCTGATAGATGAATTGTGCTACTCGCTGGGGTGGCGACGTCAGTACACCTCTTCGGCAAAAGCAAAAGTGGTGGTTGGACCCAATCCTCCACGTGGGCATCTGTCAATCAAAAGGATCGATGCGTGAACTCTGACAAAAACTCGTCAATTCTGACAAGGTCCCAGTTCGACTTGTGACTGTCATGCTGCCTGCTTGAATGTCAAGCATTTACGTGGTGGATGCTAAGCAGTTGCTTCTGCGCCTATAAAATATTTTGGTCATCTTTTACTTCCTTAAAACTGACCAGCTTGTGATAACAAAGATTCCTCCAGCTTTTTTCCACTTAGTCGTCTACACATCTGCTTAGTCTGCTTCGAAGAGAAGGCCGTCACAGCTCTGTTTTATATTTGATTATAGAAATTATCTACGAAATAAATGAAATAAGACTGAAAAGTTTTGTCTTAGGGTATAAAATTTCAATTAAGGCAGCAATAATTTTCTTGGGCACAATCAGCAAAGCCACCATTAGTGTAAAGTTTTTAAGTGAATTGTTATTACCACCATACCAATTGTCATCATAATATTAGGGTCTAGTTAGCATGGTTTTACTTAGTGTGCTCATAGTTAACACCGCAAGCATGGTTTATATAGCGCGTCAGCTAGCGTGCTTTAGTGAGCATGAATCTAGCTTTACATGGCCCGATTACCACGGTATTATTAGGACGTGGTGTAACTACTCCGGTCTTACTACGGCGAGGCCTAATTACTTTGGTCAGAACATAAGGTGGCCTAACTAGCCAAGTATACTTCCCAGCCAAACAGCTGATTAGCTGGCCGCACGTGCTCAGGTGCTAGCGGACAATGGAAAGGACAAAGAAGGTTCGGACCGGCCAAGCAGTGAGCTAGGATGTGCATGCTGAAAATGATGATCAACGCATGGCCTCAGGATCAGCTGCGGTAGCGATGTTGTGCGGCACTTGACTGGAACAAACTTCAGAGGCTAACGTGCTGATTATTTTTAAAAAGACTTAGTGCAGACATAAAAAGCTTAAAAATTAATTTGGCTAGCTCTTGCTTTTAACAAAAAAAAACGTCATCAGAAAAAAGCTTCTGACACTTTTATTGCATGGGCACCGCCGCGTTGGTCTGGTGGCTAAGGTGCTCGGCTGTTGACCCGCAGCAGGTCGCGGAATGGAATCGCGGCTGTGGCGGCTGCATTTCTCATGGAGGCGGAAATGTTGTAGGCCCATGTGCTCAGATTTGGGTGCACGTTAAAGAACCCTAAATGATAAAAATTTCCGGAGCCAGTCACTACGGCATCTCTCATAATCATATGGTGGTTTTTGGACGTTAAACCCCACATATCAATCAATCAATCTTTTATTGTAAGGGTGTACTTTTGCACACAAAGGTATGAAAACCGCGTGAAAGAAGATCCCTCTGGATTAAAACATTGACCAACTTTGTCAACCATCCTTGACGCGGTGCCGGGTTTCATCATAACCAACAAAACACAGCGCGCTGAAAGTTGTATGTGACTTTGTCGCACTCTTGGCTCAATCGAAAGGTGTGTCGCCGGAGCTTCAAAATGTCCAGAGTTTCACCAAGATAGGGTGATCATGCATGGTCGTCATGATTCTTATGCTAACGTGCCGTTTTCTTTTTTCGCTCACTGGAAGCGGTTGTCAATGTCCAGTGAGTACTTCAAGCAGCTCGACGTCGAAGCTCGTCAGCGGTATAGGCAGAAACCCATGTTCGAGAGCAAAGAGCTGCCCGATTTACTAGACGCTGATGTGGTGCGTTTTATCTTTGCGTCGGGCTGTAAGAACCTTTCACCAGTGTCTACAGCGGATATTTTTCTTTATATGGTTGAGGGTGTTTGCTTCTACACTAAAGAACAACATAATAACTTCAAGCTTAGAGACGCGTATTATTCGTTTGTGAACCAGGTGAAGCACGTCTCGTCTTTCAAGGCTGGCGAACACGGCGAAGGTGTTGTCCTGATCGTGGCATCTGTGGGGGCAAGCCCAACGTTTTCTAAGACACATGAGTCTTGGTGTGTGGCGAGGGACGATTGTGCCGTCGCAAGTGCTCACTGCAGGTGCATAGCGGGGTACGTGCACTGTGATTAGGGAGGCTACATGTGCACGCGTCTCCATGTTTTAAGGTGGTGACAACTCCGATCATGGTGGCTTACAATTGGCTAAAATGGCCCCCATATTTGACGGGTCGCCATGTTGGTTCTGAGTGGTCGTTCATTTACATTGGCGGCAGCGTGGGTTTCAACGAGAAGAGGGTTTTTTTTGTATAGCAAGTGCTGAACGCTGAAGAGTTTTTTGTGAAGTTAGCCGTGGTTCGGTAGAACAGGAAAGACATGTTCGTGACTCGAGTTTGTGTAAAATACTGTTAAAACAGACAGGTCGTTTCTCACACTTGGTAGACCCACTGCAATGGTTGAGTGAGGATAATTTAGGGAGCATATGTTTGTGAGGGGGAGAACCTCGATGTCACTATGAACGGACTTCAATGTCTGCGCGGTTTTGCTGAAGTAAATTCACCTTAGCACTTCAGATACCTCAAAGGCATCTTAGTGGAAGCCTCGAATTCGTGCTGTTTATATGATGGAACCCTTAACGAGATGGAAGGCAGATCAAGCAAACGGGTCGCTCACGATGTTCTGTGTAAACCGAATAACTTAGCTAGCCTGTTTCTCATCCCTAAACATTGCGTTTGTCTGTAATATAATTTCCTGCAGCAAGTTTAGTTCCTGCGAACGAATCTGTACAATGAATGCTTAAAGACTTACAAGCTGTAAGCATTGCCCCAAAATGGGCATTTAGTCATATTACACCAACCCTCCCCCTCCACAGCCAAGCCTGTATATTAGGCCGAGAAGAAAAGCAAAAGGAAGCAACGATAGACCAACCAAGTTTTTCCTGGTCACATTTTATTGCAAAGAGCTCCAAACGGCATCTGGCCTTAATGTCTTCAAACCATCTTGCCTGCTTTGCTGGAAGCTTGTGTCCTCATAGTGGGCCTACAGTAAACCAATAAGACGCAAAATCATACACGGCTCCGACCAAATATACGGAGTCTATACACATCTTCTCTACAAGCACTAAATAAAAGCTGAGTTTACGATATCAGATCATCTGTGTGCCTGGTTATGAAACAAAGGGCGACACAAATAACGATGCAGTACATAGGGCATATTTGAGTAACTGGCTGACAACTGACTAGCTTTGTGTACATATTCTGCTCCGTTCAGGACCGGCAGACCAACAGAAGGATGGACGGACACGAACAGTAAATCTGTTGCCTTCTATATCATTAAAGAGAAATCCTGTTTTCGAAAATTGAGCGATTTTTGGTGTGGTTGTGTGTGTCATTAAAGTGAAGAATGAATACCCCATGGCAAGCCACACAAAAAGGTAGTTGTGTTGCAACTGTGCCAGACAGTTTACAGGGAACGCGTTCATTGGCTCGTCTGTCTGCCTCTCCAAATGCCCTTACTCAGCGACCAAGGTAACATTGCAGGAATGTGAACATCTGCCAGCAAAAGAAGACCCAAATGGGAGCGTCTGTAGGTGGTTTACGGGCGTGGCGTTTTCCACGAAGAATGCAGCGACGGCTTCGGAAACCGACAAAGCGCTGATAGTGAATGCATGCAGGACCACACATTCGACTAGTCATATCACTCAATTGAGGAACTGCGCTTCGACTACGAGGATAAACAAGCATACTCAACCATCTTCCGCTCGCATAGTCTGGCGTAGCTGAACGAAGCCTGATTCATTATTATACTGCGCACGTTGTCGTGCTTACTTTGCTCAAACTGCTTTTTGTTGCATGCCTAAGTCAGCCATTTCACGAAATGTGTGGTGATATATTCGACCCCCTCGCAATGCAACGGGTACTCACCTGACAAACACGGCGAGAAGTAGTCGCCTCCAAGCAGTTTCACTTCACTTGTGTAATCCAGCGTTTCCGTTGGCTAGAGCAAGTCGGGAAGCGGGAAAGTCTCCAGATGGTTTTGCATTGTGGAATGCAGCACCCTGGCATTTACACTTCAAAGTTGTTGTAGGTGCGCATAGCGCGAGGATGGTGTCGTTGCTGAAGCTACGTCTACGGGGTAATAAAACGTAGCTCATACCGCACTTGCACACCTGCGCCAACATGCAGCTGGTGCAGTGCGGCGGAGCAAGAACGCCTGGCCGAAAAAAACAATATGGCGCCTGTTGCCTTGGAAACCGGGACTGGCAACATGGTGTTTTAGCGGGCGGCGGCAAGTGGTGGGTCAAAGGCTGACACCACCCTAAAAAACCGAGACATGCGCACATGAAGGCTCCCTAGTTTGGAGTACCGTTTGATCGCTTTGGTGCCATTTAGAGTACGGTTAAGGACGAACATATAGAATAACATACAGACAGACAGACTAAAAATTTTGCGTGGAAGGTCCCCAAGAAAGACTATCATCTTTAAAAAACTGCACTACTGATCTAGCATCGGGGCGATGGTTTTTAAGAGGGGGAGCAAATGACCCGTGTGTAGTAGTGGACAAAAACGACGATAAGAGGATTTGTTTGATTTATTGATTTGTGGGGTTTAACGCTTCAAACCCCCATATGATTATGAGAGACGCTGTAGTGAAGTGTGGTGTTTGCGAAAGACGTAAGAAGCACCGGCAGCACCACCGTACAAAAAGACCTTTATTGTACGCAACACATCGAATATATACATAAAGGACAGACGCGCCTCCTGGGGGTGAAAGAACACAAAGTAAAAACAGAAACTGAATATAACATACTCCCTCCCTTATATATAGTGATTAGTGTTTAGTAAGTGTTAGTAAGAAACCCCTATGCATGCACTGTGCATTATACACGCTGTATACACATACATATTTACACTACATACACACTGTGCTATACACACAGACAACTAGTGAGTCTGATAGTCCTTCAGCCAGACCGGTGGCCGGCGCTTTCATGACGGCAGATGGGGATGCTGCACAGCCGGAGATGGTAATGAGCTTGTAGAGCTCTGTAGTACGCCAGGAGACCGCGATTGCGGCTTAGGAGAAGGCGACCACAGCATGGCGGGCTCCGGTACAGGCAGCTGCGGATCAGGAGCAGGCGACTGCGGTACGGCAGACTGCAGTACGCCAGGAGGCGGCGGCTGCGACCAGGGAGAAAGCGGCGGTGGCAGGGCAGGCTGCGGCACTTGAACCAGAAGCTGTGGCGCAGGTAGCTCCAAACGTTGGTATGGTGGACTCGTGCCCCTCTCAGGAACCCGGGAAAGCTTGGAGGCGTTCAGTGTGTGGCCGTCTGCAAGTCAGAAAGAGGCAGGTCCCCTCTTCCCCAACACCTCAGTTGGTGAGGAAAAGGAGCGATCCCCCTTGAAGCAAACGGACGGCTTTTTGATACGAACGAAATCACCCACAGCTATCTTTGGCTCCTTAGCAGCTCTTCTGTGGTCCGTGTACTCCTTACTGCTTTGCTGTTGAAGGCGGAACCTTTGGTGCAATCACGCCAGTTCCTTTGCTGGGTCTTTTGCGAACGCTGGTGCCGAAAACCCTACAACATCCAATCTGGTTCGGGGCATTCGCCCATGCAGCAGAACTTCTGGGGCAACTCCAGTGGTAGCCTGTGGAGTACAGCGGTAAATAGAGAGGTAGTCCAGAACTGCTTGTCGGATAGGTCTCCTTTCGAGGAGTGAAACCTGGATGAAGTTCTTCAGAGTTTGATTGAACCTCTCGACTTGCCCATTCGCCGGGGGGTAATATACCGACGAATGAGACAGCTTGATGGCTCGGTTTTGAAGAAAGGTTACAAATTCACGTGAAGTGAACTGCGGCCCATTGTCGCAAACAATCTCTTCTGGGTATCCTTGACGGGCAAAAACACTGGTTAAGAAGTCTTTCACGGTGCTTGTGACAACTTCGCTGCAGAAATATATCTCTGGCCATTTGGAATGGTAATCGACCAGTGTTATAGCAAATTGGCTATTGTGAGGTGCATGTTCCAATGGGCCAACAATGTCTAGGCCCAGTTTCTTCCATGGCCTTTCAGGCCAGTCAATAGGCTGCAATGGCGCTGGCGATGTTTTGGCAGACTTATCTGCCTCCAGGCAGATGTGACAGTATTTCACGGCAGATTCAGCTTGCTTGTCCATCCGTGGCCACCAGAATAGCTCACGAAGTCGCGCCTTTGTGCGCGTGATGCCCGGATGTGCCTCGTGGGCGACGGCGATGAACTGAGCCGTGAGTGACGACGGAACAACGAGGCATTCTGCGCTCAGTAGAAGGTCATCAACAACAGAAAGTTCTTCGCGCACAGAATAGAAAGGTTTTGCCTCCTCTGGTATGGACTTTTGTGGTGGCCAAGAACCGAGCACGAACGACTTGACCGTTTGCAGACAACCATCGTTGAAGACGGCTTGCTTGAATTCCTCCTTTGTCACGCAAGCCGACTCGACCAACGACACAATTTATTCATCCTTGGCCAGCTGTGACTGCGCAGCAGGAGCTGGCAGCCGAGAAAGAGCATCTGCCACCGTGTTGGTGGACCCCTTGCGGTACTCGACAGTGAAATTGTAGCATAGGAGTCGCGCATTCCAGCGTGCGATTCAAAGTGGCCTTCTGCAATGTCCTTGCGAAGACAGCAACGATACCAACGCCTGATGGTCCGTTCGAATCTTGAAATGGCGACCCCAAAGGTAAGTGTGCCATCGTTCGCACGCCCAAATGCATCGTTCGCCGACCGAGTACTTTCTTTCCGCTGGTGACAAGGTACGAGACGCAGAAGCCACTGTGCGGAGCTCATGGCCATTTTGCTGCTGCAGAACGGCTCCCAGCCCACAGTCAGAAGCGTCGGTCGAAACGATGACTGGAAGTGATGGATCGAACATGTGGAGAACTGTACTTGAAGAAAGCATTTTCTTGACCCTCCGGAAACTGCTGCCTGCTTCGGCTGACCAGATGAATGGCTCATTCTTGCGGAGCAGAACGCGCATAGGCTCGAAGACCTGGGCCAAGCGGGAAACAAACTTGGAATAGTATTCTACAAGACCCAGGAATGAACGGAGGGCAGCAACATCTGTTGACACTGGAGTGTTAACTACCGAGTCTACTTTCTCTGGAAGCGGCGAGATACCTTGTGCAGTGACCTTATGCCCTAGGAAAGAAAGTTCTGGAACGTCGAAGAGGCGTTTGTCGTTCAATTTCAGGCCTGCGTACTTGACTTTCTGCAAGACCTTTGTTAGGTTCAAAAGATGTTCTTCTGCACTTTTCCCAAAGACTATCACGTCATCAATGTAGAACAACACACCAGGGTAGCCATCCAGAATTGTGACCATCATCTTCTGAAATGCCGCTTAGGCGGAAGCTAACCCAAAGCAAACTCTCTTGAACCAAAAAAGTCCTTCATGCGTGATGCAGGCTGTCAGATCTCTGCTGTCAGGGTGAAAGAACCTGATGGTAGGCAAAAGCCAAGTCAAGTTTTGAGAAGTGTGTCGCGCCTACCAATACATGAAGGAGTTCCTGTGTATGAGGCAACGGGAACCTGTCTGGTACAATAGCCTTGTTAGGCTCCCGGATGTCAGCACAAATTCTGATGGTGCCGTCTTTCTTGTCAACGACAACAATGGGCGAAACCCATTCAGAAGCATCGATGCGTTCGATGATGTCAAGGCTCAGCAACCTGTGAAGTTCATTTTACACTGGTTCCCGAAGTGAATATGGAAGACGGCGCAGCTTTGAAGATACCGGCTGCACGCCTTGCCGAATCTTGACACGATGCGTGAACCGCTTAGCAAGACCCAACTCGGGACTGAAAAGTGAACCGAAGTCGTGTTCCAAGGCTGGCGGAAGGTTCGCTTGCCTGGGTTGCTCTATTGACTGCATCGGAATGTGACAAGATGTCGGGTCGTTAACACGCGGTGGCGGGGCAACGGACGTGTGCAGGCACTCAAGAGTGGAGCCCTCTATTCGAAGATTTAGGGCCTTAATGCCGTCAAGGCCAATCAGACAAGTTCCTTGGCGAACGATGTAGAAAAGAAGTGGTGCAGAACGCCCTTTAAACTGAACGTCTGCCTGGAAACAGCCTAGCACGGAAATGGGGCGCTTCGAATAGTGAAACAAAGTGACATGCGGAGCTGGGAGGAGCAAACCGCTTTGAAAATGTTGGTGAAATTTTCGCCCTGATAGAATTAAAACGCACGAACCTGAATCAACAAGGAATGACAACTTGACATCCGCTACGCGTACTTGTATGTAAATTGCGCTGCGAGCGGGATGCTGTACAGTCAAAACTTGCTCAGAACTTCCCCCTGACAAAGCATCGTCATTGATGCCAACTTCATGAATCCTGCCTTGCATTTGACGCTTGCGGTTGAATACTTTCTGAAAGTGGCCTTTGATACCGCAAAACAAACACTTCTTTCCCTGCGCAGGGCACTGTGACGCTGATGCGCGGTGATTCCGCGAGCCGCATCGGAAACAGTGTGGTGAAACGGACCGGCTATCTCTGTCTCGCCGAGTGGGGCGGGGCCCCTGCGGCGCACGCGAACCGCTAGCGCTTGGAGAGCTTTGCTGAAAATGCGCTTTTGGCTGGTAATTGAATTTTCTTGAAGAATGCGAATACTGGGAACGACGCCGTACAGAAACAGGCTCGACCAAAGCAGAAAATTCCTTCAGCTCTTCAGGTGCTTGCTCAAACTGAAGAGCGATCCGCACTGCACTCTCGAACGAAAAGGAGGAACCCTCGAGCAGCAACCGTTCCCGGACGCAGCTGGAAACAACGCCGGCAACAGATCGGTCCCACAGAGCATCATCTTGTGAAGCGAACGAACAATGCGAAACAAGCTCCCGTAAAGCAGCAACAAAGTCATGAACGGACTCGCCTGCGTGTTGGCTGCGGTGGTGGAAACGATGACGCTCGACGACGACGTTACACGACGTGGAAAACTGCTGCCGTAAGGCGATGAGTGCTGCCTCGTACTCGTCAGTAGTGGCTGCGGGAGGCTTCTCTTGTACTTCCGGTGCGGCGGTGCTTGCTGGTGCTGCGGCATTTGACCCTGCAGGTAAAGTGCGGTAAACACGCTGCCCTTCTGCCCCCAAACAATGCAGAAGAATGGCCTTGCGTCGCGCTGGTGGGAACTCAGCTGCTCCGGACGCTAGAAGGTAGACCGTTAAGGTCTGATCCCACTCCTCCCATGGAAGTGACGGCCGGCCGGGCGTCGGGAGGAACGGCGGCGGCGGAGCAAGGCCGGAGAAACTCATGGCGGGGCGGACCCGGACGACACTCGATGCTGAAGGTAGCTTGACGTGTTTATCCTATCCTCGTCGCCAATGTGGTGTTTGAGAAAGACGTAAGAAGCACCGGCAGCACCACCGTACAAAAAGACCTTTATTGTACGCAACACACCGAATATATACATAAAGGACAGACGCACCCCCTGGGGGTGAAAGAACACGAAGTAAAAACCGAAACTGAATATAACATGGAGGGATCCGGAAATTTGAACCACCTGGAGTTCATTAACGTGCACCCAAATCTAAGCACACGGGCCTACAAAAATAAGGTGATTTGGTGGACACCAGGTAGTGGAGCTCTGGCTGGTCGAGGAAAAGAAGGTGATCTTCCTGTTCCGCTGCGAAGAGTCGCTGTGTTAGCGTCTATTGCTTTTTGTTCGCGTTGTACAACGACAATATAGTCAACAATGTCTGTTTACTTCGGTCGCTTCCCCGCAGCTTTACATAACCAGCCTCACTCGTTATCAACCTCAATGAAATTTTTCGTGTCGGGCTGAGCCTGACTGAGACTGATCAGAGCTCTGATCAACTGGGCTAACTAAGGATCAATATAACCAATATTGTGCTCAGCCAGACTCAATAACACCAAGACTCATGGGCCGGTAAGACTGAGAAAATAGATTACAGAGAAAGTTTGCTGATTTATGGTTGGCAAAGTAGAATTACCTGAAATACGAGCTGATGAGTCGGTCCATTGTAGTAAAAATGCACTAAATTAGGGCCAGTGGTCCTGAGCAAATGCGATCACTAACCCCCGTATTCAGAAGTGTTGCTTGACTTGAACTTGACTTGCCACAGACTTCAATACAGCACAAACGCGTTTCAAACGCGTTGTCTTTAGGCAGTGCAAGGCAGCACAAAAAACACAGACGCGTTTCAAAAGCACTGCATTGAAGGTGGTTGCAAGTCAGGTGAAGAAGCGTGTGTGAGTACGGGGCTTAAGCCTCGTATTCATAACTTGACTTGAACTTGACTTGCCACTGACTTCAATGCAGCACAAACACGTTTCGAACGTGCTGTCTTTATGCGGTGCCAAGGCAGCACAAACGCGCAGACGTGTTTCAAAAGTGCTGCATTGAAGACGGTTTCAAGTTCAAGTCAAGGAGTATTTATGAAGACGGGGTTAAGACACATTTCGTAACTCAGGGGCATACTCAGGTCACCTTGCTTACCACATGAGGTACTCCACCATGCAATGACACACTGGAATTGAGTGTCAATTGATGAATGTTCATAAACGAGTGTCACACAGGTCCCGTTAATTAGGGAGGCAATCGCCGGGCTAAGTCCAAGGGCCTAAGTATCGCCCCCCCGAACCGCACCACGAAAGCGTGGACAATTTAGAAGTGGTCCTTTTTGGCACGCCAGCGGACACCGGCTGTGGCCCAAAGAACAAGTCAGAGCCGAGAGTTGATAAACAAAACAGAATTATATTCTCAATAAGGGCAGATTAAAAAAACAATACGCAAGTATGCACACTTCACAATAGTT
The DNA here is from genome assembly GCF_013339725.1 of Rhipicephalus microplus. Lineage (NCBI taxonomy): Eukaryota > Metazoa > Arthropoda > Arachnida > Ixodida > Ixodidae > Rhipicephalus > Rhipicephalus microplus. Next base: position 97,389,298 of record NC_051165.1, on the reverse strand, counting down.
GAATAGAATATGTCTCCCACCAAACAACGTACTACACACTACAATCAGCCACACTCGAAACAACGGACACTGACAACAATACGCACTACAATGCAGTCGCATGCATTGAACAACCAAGACACTTAGAGACTAAAGAGATAGAAAACCTATTTTGTCCAAAGTTCTTGGAACAAAGGTCTGGATGATACTCTTCCGTTAATCACTCACTCAAAGTCCAGCGTTGTTGTCGTTCCGCTGCCCTCGAAGTTTCTCTTCCAGGAAACCTCGCCGAAGTTTCTCTTCCAGGAAACCTCGCTTCTTCAATTGGCCACTCTCCAAGCTTCAAGCTTCTTCGCCGAAAACACGTCGGCTTCACACACGCAGCTGTTGCCACGCGTCTTCGCTCGATAGCGGTAAACACTCACTCTTGCCTGTAGCTCGAGTCGTCACCCCTCAGGTGGAAATCATCTTCTCCTCCTGCTTTGTCTCTTCGGACAAAACCTTTGCCGTCTACACGGCGGGATCCCTACGCGCTCTGGCGCTAACTTCCGTCTTCTCCATATCTCTCACCTCGGCTGCTCGATTAAATACCCTCCGCGCGAGATTCCAGAAGGTACTCGTCATTTCGTCGGCGCAATACGCAGCGAAGGTTGGTGAGAGGGCGAGACAGTTCGAATGCTGGCCGCGACAGATGACTCAACCCGGCTTCAACCACGCCCATTTCCATTTAGAAAGTTCGAGTGCTTGCTCGGCCGCCGTTGTGGGGTGAGAAGGTTCGTCGGCATCTAGAAAGTTCGAGTGCTTGCTCGGCCGCGTTTGTGGGGTGAGGAGGTTCGTCGGCGAATCTACGCTTCCGAGGGAGGGAGTTGCGCCCGGGGAGTCTGGATGTTTGTTTTCCTTTTTTTATCGGTGACCTCGCAGCGTATCTCCGGCGTTTCATCGCGAGGAGTTGGCGGCGCGCTCTTTTTGAGCGCTCGTTCTGTGACAGCGAAAGTTTGTCTTATAGGCCTACTCGATTAGCTCTGCAGCACACTGTTGACCTCTATGGGGCACGTTTCCCACAGAAGTGCAACATTGTCAATGCCTTAACACGCAGCGAGCTGGCGTTCTGAGCCCAAGGCTCACTACAGAAGCTAACCGCCGAAGTTACGATTAGACATATGAGATTCGTATATGTGACCAAACGTACAATAATTTTGCTTGAAACTCTGTTCGAATGTACTAAGCGTCCTATAGGCGTAAAAGCTGTAGTGAATCGTGCAGTGTCTTGAAGTTTGAAATTGTTAACGGGGCATCGTTATTTCATCGCATGTTAAACATTTAGGCCTAACAGTTATTTCTTGTGGAAGGAAGTGCTGCGGAAGATACATAAAGATTTTCGCTACCGTAACCACTGTTGCCTCTGTGTCAGAACGATTGCTCGGGCACAGTTTGCGATTCATAATTTTTGACAGTACTTCGCTGAAGACCAGCCACATAAACACGACTAATGCAGAAAATATGTCTGTGCGGATGGATCAGTTTGATCGACTCATGCTAACGTCAGTCGGTTTTACTTAGGATCAAACTAACGAGAAATACAGCTGACTACACAAACAAATTAAGCTACCTCACCCGGGCTTCATCAGTCTAAGACTCGCCAGTTTTTTTTTTCACAGAACTCAATAGTTGGGAGTTGGAATGAGTCTCAGCTAGTTAGCTCACGAGCTTTGTGACATGTAATGAGGACGGAGAGCTGAAATCGAGAAAGTGGGTTGCACAAGAGAAGCGTTACTTCCGCAATTCGTATCGCGAAAGTTTACTGGTTTCAAAGATCTCGCGATTCGATAGCAAAATTCACATCCTGAAATGATTGGCTGTCAGAAGATGAGCACCATACCACAAAAAGTTCTTTTTTCGACAGCCAGCGGCAAGTCTTTCGTAATTTCAGGAAGATATTGTACAGAGCTGTTGGCTCCACCATCTGTTACTAAAAGCGCAACACATTCAAGAACACGGAAGCAAGTGGTCGCCCACACAAATTGGGTGGTTGCACGAGACCACGTGCAAGATATACGGCTACAGTCCCTGGAGATAGTATATGTGCACCGTAGAGCGAGTAGGTATAATACGTTCGTTTTACCGGCCGAGAAAGAGTTCCATAGCCATGACACAAAGCACAGGTGGTCATCTCAAAACATTGTGATCTAAACAGTTTCTTACTTGAATGCATATTTGTGGTTTACGGACAAAGAAGGTATTTGTTAAGGGTAGAACATATCGCATGATAATATCTGTTAATACTAAGGTTTCCTGAAAAATAAGGGAAGAAAATTAGCTACTTTAAAAAGTGCAATTTGAAACATACATCTGGCATAGGGGATATACAGACTGTATAAGTACATCAACAGTGTTTATTCTGGGGATGATAAAAACAAGCCGTGTATAAAAAAGAGATATAATATTCCGCACCGTTTTTTCATAAAACACGATGGTGTTTAAGCTAATCGTAATGTTTACGATCCGTCTTCGAAAACCCTCGATGCACCATTGCCTACCAATCACTCGCCGAGCACGGGTGGAGCGACGTCATCTACAGCCGCGTGTGCGCCAGAGTAGCAGCTGCACACCGACTGCACTGAAGCAGTCGAGCGAACACGAAACATCTCTACACTTCAATCGGAATGACGTTCTGTTTACCCGCTAACGTGCCGAGAAATAACTTCGCAGCCACCGCGCTCAAACACGTAAAGAACAACAAAAATACATGGTCGATCCCTCTGTTAAAGGAATCGGTAAAACCCGAACGTAAAACGTGCCCTCACCGAATTTGTTTATTGTTCACTTTACATTGCTGTCAGTAATTGCGCAATGTCTATTGTTGTTTGACACCTATACCACGCCTTAACCTGAACGCATTCACGTTGACGATAATTCATACGTCTCATCTCCGATTACTGACGTCCATATATAATAATTAATAGGCCCATCTAGTTTTTTAAAATTAACTAGAGGTGATTCTGGCGCTGCGATCATTCAGCTACCATAGAAATGATACGTAGTACATGAATTTGCTTGTCTTCATCCTTGTGGGTGGCGAATCACACTTGTGGCTTCGTTTAGAGCTGTATTTCGGTTTTGTTTCGAAGGAAAGAACAAACCCTTTTGAACTTCGTGACCTCATGTGAAACGGTAAGCCAAAAATAATGAAGTGATGAAGTGAAATGTTTTACCATTTGCTGATTTTTGTTTTGGAAGAAGATAGCTTCAAGCCACACGATCGCACACAGAGCCAGAAGTACGAAGATTAGAAAAATACGTGTACTATCCTTCATTTCCTTGCACGCATAAATGCCGCGCGTTGCAGCTTCCATATATACTAGCGCCAGAGTTCCCTCTAGTGAATATTTAGGAAACTTTATGAACATAACCTCGTGGTCAAGATGCCTGCGAAAGCTGTAATAGTTAACTGTGAGAGCGCAACCAGAGACAGCGACGCGACAGCCAGAGAGCGTGACTTACTAGACACCGAACTTGGGGTAAGGTCGACTACTCACGGGGTGTACGAGTTCTTGAAAGCCACTGCATGACTAAAGGGAAACGCAGCGTGCGTCGCGTCTTCCTTTTGGCTGGTGGCGATTATTCGCGGGGTGAGCGTGAGTAGAATACGCGCTAAACTAGCAGGCGTCGCAGAGTTTGTATCGATGAATGCCATCTGCGAACGCGATGATTCGGGCAAGGTGGCCACCGGGGATGTGTTAAGGCGTTGATAAATTCGCACTTTTTCTACTGAAAACGCAACGAACAGGACGGACACCTAGAAGTTAAGCGTCGAAGGAACTGGTCGCGGGTTCCACGGTTGGGGCTCATTACTACAATTTACCAAGAACGCTGCGAGAGGATATTGGTAGATATAAAAGTGGTGTTTTTAAGGTGCAGCAAGCATGTGTCGGTGGCGCAGTGGATACATGCATGCCCGGCGTGAGCCGTCCCCGACAGCGTCTCTGGAATTTCTGCGAAACGCACTCTTTAACGCTATTGCACTAAAATGATGAAATCAATGTGCTCCGATGTTCATCAGCGTTTCCGCGACCTAGGAGAAGCTGTGCACCCTTAATCGATATTTTTCAGGATGACAACAATAACTTTCCCAACTGGCCCAACAATCAGCATTTCTGAATATTGACAGTGTTTCGGTATCTCATGCTTTATTGCACGCCGTAACGATACATGGCATTTCTCGAACTAATTTACCACGTTGAAATCGATACCGCATTCAGAGAAACCTTCGAAAGCAGCCGTAAGGACAAGATGCTGCCCTCTAGGGATGCAATGTCTCCACAGCAGGTCCGCCGTCCGATGCAGAGAGTTGGTGCAGCTCCATCAGGGCTGACGACACCAGGCAGCGAGTCGTCATGCTCTGCGGTAAAAACGTTGCGACAGTGATCTAATTCAGAAGTGATATCAATAATATGTTTGGACTCTTACGTATGTCTTAAAATGACGATATGATTGGCAGAGACGCTGTAGGGAAGGTCTCTGGAAATTTAGACTATATCGAGTTCTTTAACGTGCACCGACTTTGTACAGCGTATAAGGTTCTACCATTTCGTCTCTATCAAAATGCGGCAGCATCCGGGCAGCAGCAGAGTCCCGTGACCGCTAAACCACCACGGCACACAGAACTACGAGTGTAGAAAAAGAAGACAAGCGTGGTGACATGCGAAGCTTTCAAGTGCAGCGCAAGCAACGCATACAAATGATGGGAGAGTAATTACAATATCTGGAGTTTTACAAGTCATAGATTTCATACATTTAAGATGACTGCCAGTTGGGCAAGTTGATATAAATAGTTAATATAAAGCAAGCTCCAATAGGCACGACCGTTCAGAAAGGACACAGGACGAGCGCTTACGATAACTCTCTGGTGGTCTGCTTCATGTGCCTGCCAATTATTTGTCTGTCGGAAAGCTTCGGGTGGCGAGCACACTCCTTGCAGTGCTTCGTTACGTGCGAGTACGAGTTCCCCTTTTAGTGAACTCTCATGTTCACGAAGGCGCACATTCAAACAACGACCTGATTGTCCGGCGTATTCCTCTCCACATGTGTAGAAATTCTATACACGACATTTGTTTTTCATTACACATACTTTAGTAAGCGCTCTTCCTCTGTCCTTTCTGAGTGCTTGTACTTATTTGCGCTTGTTTCATCATGAACATTCATGTGATTACAAGGCATGGCGCTATGGAAGGGCCAATAAATAAGGACCATGCATGTGGTGTTCGTTAAAGGTGCCCCGCAACGCTTTTTCAGTTAGCGCAGAAATCTCCGATCGGAAGTCAAGGCTGCTGAGAACAAGCGAGACAAAAATTATAGCGAAATAAAAGTCCTGTAATCTGTTTTTATTCGTTAAACTAAGCTAAAAATTGCTCGCCCTTCTGTCAACAAATGATGCCAATCACACAACTGAGCGCGCCATGCACCCATTGTTGACGGTCAATGACTGATTGGAACATCACGAGTGGCATAATTGTGGCGGTGGCCGTGCGATGCCGCCGCACACCGGCGCACGTTAGGGTGCCTCGATGCATGCGCCTCCACTCAGGGTGCTGTCACCTTTTGAACGGCTCCCTTCGCTATTGTAGTGCCTGGAACGTCTTCGCCAAGCTAGGATAAATTTCGAGAGCTACGGACTGCCAGTCGAGAAGTGGATGGCTACGATGACTGGCTCGCAGCCCTTACGGCTGACCTCGATGCCACCAGGCAGTCGATCACCACTACGCCTATCAATCCCAACGCCGACCCGCACCTGCTCCACCTGTGGGACGCTAGAAGGGGACTAACAAAGCGTTGGAAGCGTAATCCTAGGCTTGGCGCGCAGTAAGCGCGCCAAGCCTACGATTACGCCCAGACCCTGATGAGAAACAACTGGAAGGGATTTTGTAATCTTCTTGCCGGCACCCTGAGTACTTCTAAGACATGGAACTTTCTCCGAGCACTTATAGAGCCATCGGGCATGGAGACGCAGACCCAAAAAAACGATTGCATGGCCTAACTCATTCGTTTAGAGACTCTCCTGACCATTTCCTGCATGAGTTAAAAGCACGTTATATTTCTTCGGGAGCGAGTCTCCAGTATCACTCATACCCATACGACACAGATTCGCCCAGTGCCCTAGATACCGAAATCATAATTCAAGACGTCTGCTCCGTACTAGAAGATATCCGCTAAAATTTATTGCCGGGTACTGACCATATTCGGTACAAGACCTTTCGAAATCTCAACGACGCAGATATTACGCACCTGGTAGACACGTTTAACGAGCATTGGCGGAACGGCGCTCTACCCCAAGCATGGTGACATGCAGGAGTTTTCCTCAACCTAAAACCGGGGAAACCCATCTCTGTCGAAAATTCACGAACGATTTATCTTACGTCATGTATAGGCAAGCTAATCGAACATGTTGTCCTGCCGCACTTGCAGCCATTGCTCGAGAGCCAGTCTTTCTTCTCGCATACGCAGTTCAGCTTTTGCTCGCACTTATCAACGCAAGATGTGTTGCTTCAGTTGAAAAAGCAGGTCTGGGGACCATCGCGGGGTGTCCGAACCCGCGCTTTGCTTGCGCTGGACCTTAAGGCGACCTTTGACCATATGTAGCGCGACCTCATTCTGAGCAACCTTGCCGAATGACGCTGCGGCATTCGCGTTTGTAACTATGTCAGAGCCTTTCTTCGTGATCGTACTTCAAAAATTGGATTAGGCCCCCGTCGCTCGAGAATCATCCACCACCCCGGCATACGCCCCCCTCAGAAGCTGTGATTTCACAAGCATTATTTAATATCGCCAAGTCAGGTCTCCCTAAATAAATTGACCGAATTGAGGACCTTCACCATGCTGTCTATGCCGACGATATCACGTTGGACGTTTCAGGGTTCCGATGGCAAAATTCAAGGCCGGCTTCAACAAGCGGTAGAGGTCGTGTCCAACTATGCTCGGAAGGGTGGCATCACTTGTGCTCCAAACAAGTCTGAGCTCCTTGCCTTTCGCAGCCGCCGTTAAAATGCCTCACCACACATCAATGTAGTCGTCGAAGGAACACCTATGCTGCAGGTAGAGCGAGCACGCATGCTTGGATTTTACGTTGAAGCAGATGGCAGGCAACGACGCACCATCTCCCTACTCTTCCGCGAGGTGGAGTAGATCATCACCATGTTTCGACGCAAAGAAATAGACGCTCGGGACTTGGGGAGCGGGACATCCTTCGACTTGTGGATGCGTGCATTATAAGCCACTTCAATGAAATAGACGCTCGGGACTTGGGGAGCGGGACATCCTTCGACTTGTGGATCCGTGCATTATAAGCCACTTCAATTATCACCTTTTATTTCACCGGCTGACGCAGGGACAACATGAACGGGTGGACACACTTATCTGTTAGGCCATCAAGATACTTCTTTTTCTCCCTAGGAGTACACAATACCAATGAAGTACTCGAGGCCCAGTGGATCAGTCAGTGCCAACACTTTCTTCTCACACCAACGGGTAGACACGTACACCACAACCTGGGTGAGCCAGTCCCCCTGAACCTCCAGAAACCTAGGGTACTTCCGTGCCACTCGAAATAGCTTAAGAGCTTCACGTACATCCTCTGTGCCACGCTACATTCACCCTGAGCGTAACATTGGTCGTCGGCGGCCACGGGTGAGATACCTGAATCGCCCTCTCAGTAATGTTGAGGAGAACAGGGTCTACTACACGGACTCAGCTCGCACAACAAACGGACACGCAGCGGTGGCTGTTAGCGGAACTCTCGAGATCGTAAGTTCGGCCCTTTTATTTTCCCCATCTTCACCTAAAGTTTCGGGCGAGATCCTGGCAGTTACCTTGGCGATACAACACACCTTGTGCTTCCACGTGGAAAAATACTACATACTAACCAATTCGCAAGCGGCTTGTTGGGCTTTTCTAACAGGTCGCCGCATTACCAAAAGCTCCCACTCTATTCTTTGCGACGGTGCCCCCGACATCTACCGGGCCCTTAAACTCAGGACGTCGGCTTTCGCAGAGGTTACCATAAAAGTCCTGGAGTAGGGGCGCTTCCCGTTTTCCTAGAGTTTTCAGATTAAAATCTTTTTATCATCAATTTGCACGTTTTCGATTCTCCACCCTCCGCTAACTCCCACTTTGCTTGCTTGTAGCGACAAAAAAATTCTCGCCTATCCACGAAGTGATTGATGATGAAGGAGCTTGGTCCAGAGGTTTAATTCAGTAAACCGTGGATCCTCTGTACATATGCTCAATCATCATCAAACACGTGACACGAGAGTTGTTGTGGTGTGATTGTATATACACGTTTATTGTGACCATGAATGCTTAACGTCTGACCCTCAAGAATGCTTTAACGTCTGACCCTGTTCTGTGCCATTTCGACGAGAACGCACCTACATGTCTGAACACCGACGCGAGTGGCCATGGCATTGGTACGGTTCTTCTACAGCAGGAGGCCACTTCACGGGAAAGAGTTATAGCGTATGCTAGTCGTGTTCTTACGCCTGCTGAACAGAAATACTCCATAACTGAGCAGGAGTGCCTCGCTGTCGTTTGAGCCATACAAAAATTTGGACCGTATCTTTACGGTCGCCACTTCACAGTGATTACAGACCACAACGCCTTGCGCTGGTTATCGACACTGAGAAACTTGTCTGGTCGCCTCGGTTGTTGAGAGCTCCGCCTGCAAGAGTACGACTTTGACGTATCTATAAGTCTGGAAAAAGACACCGAGATGCAGATGCTCTCTCTCGCTGCCCGCTTCCACTATCATCGTCAAGTACGTCAGCTCATATCTCGTCTGGTGGGCAAGGCACTGCGTCATCCCTCACAGTATCACACCTTGCGGTTATCGAAACGCCGGCTTCAAATTGCTACACCTAGTTCACCACACGCCAGCGTTATGAGGCATATTGCAATCGCATTATCCAACGCCTAAATGGCATATCACCTACTCCGAATTCTAGATGCGCTGACAACTACGGCAATTTAAGCTCGATAACAATGTGCTCCATCGTTACGTTTACACTACTGATGGACACCGCTGGGTTCCAGTACTTCTGCGTTCTCTACGTCATCAAGTCCTCGAAGCCTTTCACGACGACCCATGTGCAGGCCACTTGGGGTTTCACAAAACACAAAGCCACATCAGAAACCGTTTCTTCTGGACGGGCATCTGTACCTTTGTGGCCAAGTACGTTGCATCTTGCCATCTGTGCCAACGGCGGAAGCGACCAAGTTGGTCTCCTGCTGGCCGTCTGCAACCAATCCCGTGTCCCGAGACTCCTTTTGCCATCGTTGTCATAGACCTACTCGGGCCTCTCCCAATCACGCTAGCAGGTAATCGTTGGATTGTGACTGCTGTCGACCACCTGACAAGGTACGCAGAGACTGCTGCACTACGCATAAGTTCTGCTTCAGACGTCGCAGACTTCTTCTTGAACGCCATTGCATTGCGTCTCGGTGCACCTCGCGTTCTCCTGAGTGATCGCGGCAAGACATTTCTGTCCACCATAATCGAAACCCTGCTCACAACCTGCGGTACAGTACATAAGACGACGTCAGCCTACCACCCCCAAACTAATGGGCTGACAGAGAGGTTTCATCGGACACTAACAGACATTCTGTCGATGTACATCGCACCAAACCACGACAACTGGGATACCATTTTGCCTTTTGTGACGCTTGCCCATAACACCGCTGTTCAAAGAACTACTGGCTACTCACCTTTCTACCTCGTGTACGGCCGTTCACCGACATTCACCATCGACGTCTCTTTCCTAAATGTGCCAACCGACGCCTCGGCAACCGTATCAGAGCAGTTCATCACAAGGCTCAAAGAATGTCGGCAACGGGCTCGCCTCAATACAGAAGCCAATCAGCAAGACCACAAGCAACGCTACGACAGCTCTCATCGCGACGTCTCCTTCAGTCCGGGGGATGAAGTGTTGCTTTGGACACCCACTCGTACTACAGGATTGTGTGACAAGTTTCAGTCACGCTTCATTGGGCCCTATACAATCAATGAACAAACGTTCCCAGTGAACTGTCGTGTCACTCCCACCGACTTTTCTTCGGATCATCGCTGTCGTGGTTCGGAGATTGTCCACGTATCACGTCTGAAGCCATCCGTTCGACGTTCCGTTTCCGTCAAAGACGCGTCCGGGCTGGCTGCTCACGCGTGGGGGGGAAGTGCGAGCATTATTCATACGCGTCTCTTACCATATGTACATACTCATCATCATCAGTCTGACCTGTGTTGTGGGTCAGACTGATCATTTGTGGACACTGATCATTAGTGTGTTGACTGATTATTAGTGTGGTGAGACAGATCAGTAGTAGACACCTAGTCGACCATTCATTTTTATTTATAATGCTTGATTGTTGCAGCTGGTCATAATGATAGAGGAAGTTTGGAGAAAACACAAGAACAAACAAAACATAAATGATGTTTGTCTTGTCTCGTTCGTGTCTATGCGGACACGAGACGTGAAAAACACCATTTGTGTTTTATTTTTTGCCATGTTTGCGTTTGCACCGCACCTTTTTTATCTATATGACCAGCTGCACCAATCAAGCATTGTAAGTAAAAACGAACGTTCACGCGTGCATTAATGCTCGCTGATTTACCAAATCGATATCTGGTGGAGTTTGCACATCAATTCCTCCGAGAACTTACCAACTGTAGTAAGACTTGCATGCTTCCGCACTTTTTTCATTTATTTGTTGATACGAAAGATCATGTTTCTATGCATTGGAAACTGCTACATTGCATCTGCCATCAATTCAAACTCGTCGTGACTCATGCCATCACATTTTCTTTTTTCTTTAAAACTGAGCTTTTGTGTGTTTACATAATAGTCTTGAAACACCTGCTTCATTTCTAATAACTGAAAAGCAGAAGTCTGTCAATCTTATGAAACTGGTGATGTCTTGCAAGTGCACTGTATAGTTCCCCGAGGCACCATGAGGACGCACCCTAGCTGCATGTCTCCAAGATGTAACGATTTGGCCGCCGACTTTCTGCCTACTCGTAGCGTCCGTCATGTGTGTGTCCCATCTGTGACCGTCCTGTATGTATTAAATTTGTATCCGTCCGGTATGTCTTCCAACTCTCATAATTTTGCCACCATGTTTACGTATACTCAAGTGTGTGTATTGTATGTGTCCTATAAGTAGCCCACCTTTATGCAGACCAGAAATTAGGCCCGTTGATAACCTGTATGGTGCCACGTAATGGAGGCTGTTATAAGTGCAATGCATATCAACAAGCATGTGAAACTGCAAAATTATTTATTATTTTTATCTACACTGTACAGTTTAGAGAATTTTACAGACAGCATTTGAACAGGTAATGTACATCAGCTGGTGGTTGAAGACAAATAAGGTTACCAGATCAGCCTTAACCCAATGAAGCTTGAAGTTATCATTATCAATATAAAAGTTTTTACTTTTTCCGCATTTTTCTGGGTATATGAGAGTACATTCATTTTTCAAAAACACAAAAACAAATAATGTACGCAAAAAACTCATCACTAAAGTAATTTATGACCAGAAGGCTCTTTTTACGGCATTTGAAACACTATGGAGAGTATACTTATTTTTGCAATCCCTAATTAACCTTCTGCTGTATAATATGTAAAGTACATGACAGTGATTTGTAGGTCTTTATGGGTTAAAAAACAAATGTATGCAGCCTTACAGAGCCACCTTTGCAGATAGCTATGTGTTTAGGGGGACACATTATGCAACAATAATTATTGGTGTCAGCCGGGCCATAGAACAAGATTCAATATTGAACCTATTAAAACTGCAGCAGACCCCTATTGATGTAACAAAAATTTAGCCAAGGCACATTTATACATAGCTACAAAGAATTCTTTCATATCTCTGCTTAGATTTCCTGCAAGAAGGTTTAGTTGTGGCTTGCATCATTGTGCATGCAGGACAGTGAGCACTAGTACACAGCTACTACTCCTTGATGGGCCGCATATAATTTGACCATGGGTCGAAGCCATTGGCAAACATATTTGTTAGTTTTTTACCAACGGCTGGATAGCTAGCAGTGACTGCTCGTTCCACCAAGAAGTAATATTTTCCTGATCCTCACTGCCTTGCATGTGTAATCATGGAAAGCACAAATATACTACGAAGCGGGATACCTCGGTTCATAGACATGTTCGAAGAATTTTCGGGGATTGTTTAGAAACACGACTGCCACAAACGTTTCTACGCAAAAATACGCACCTATAGTAGCCACGAAAATTTTGTTATTCTTAGTTTATTAGGCAGCTCGCAGCATTAGAGTCTTCCTTCGTGTCCTCCTGGACACGAAGTATATCTGCAAAAGTGGTTTTCTGTTGTTTGGGCTGAATTTTTATGCAAGCAAAAAGCACATCTCTGAAAGTGTCAGCGCTGCTTCCTAAGTTTTTTATAGCATATATTTCTTTTTTGAAAATCTACTTAGTGAGGTGGGCTCAAGACTAGTATTTATTTACTTAAGAGTACTGAACGCTGGGCGAGTTGGTTAGTATTTATTGTTTTATTGTTGTGTCATGTGCAATTAGTCCCTTTTGAAATTGAACGTTTTGCATTGTGATAGGGCGATAGTAGCTCAATGATTTTATTTTCATTTTAGCCCTTTCGAACGCCACTCGCTATTTCCATCTGAAAATTTTTTTTTGTGTTTCAACTTTCTATATTTGACCAAATAAGATGAACTGACAGGCTTCCGACAAAAGTACAAGCGCAGTTTATTTTTCACAGTCATGTACACAATTGTGTATATAGCGTCATAAAGGTCAAGAAACAGGAAAAAGTCTTTCAAGTGTAAAATTTGTAGTAGCAGTTATGATCCTTGGTCATGCAGAGCGGCACTTCACATTTCTTGCAAAAAACTTTTGATCTTCCTTTGCAACCTTCATACTTGCATCTAGAAGGAAGCGTTTGGTCCCGAGCTTCTGGCCAATGATCCGTTCCATCGTAGCGTGCATCCGAGCAAAGCCGTGGAATGCGGGCTTTCCTCTCCTCAGGAACATCCGCCGGTTCGACTTCGTAGGAAGGCCTTCCACGCTTTCTTGTGTTTGGTACGCTGCTAATGAGAGCCTCAGCGATTTGCAGACGGAAGTGCAGAAGATCAAGCAGCTTTGATTGCTGTGTGTGTGCATTCTCACGCAAATACTCCATCCAAGCATTACAGACAGCTAGGTCTACAAAATGGAATATCGCCCTCAGCGTCCATTTTTTGACCTGATATTGGTGCGGTACAAGCTCAAAAGAAAGTCCATCTTGTCCACGCTTCCCATACTTCGATTGTACTTGGCAATGACCTCCGGCTGCTTCACTAATATGTGTTCACGCTTAGTTTTGTCCCACCTTCTGACATCCTCTTCATTACAAATGCCAACAAAGTTGGACGCGACCGACACATCATTGTTGTCTTTCCAGATCACTACTACAACATCATCACTTGTGACGTATTCAGCAGAGTATTCTCGCAGCTTTTTGTTCATCACCTTTTTGGATTCAAGAGGGCACTTTCCCAGCCTGTTTTTTCGCACAGTTCCAGCTGCCAAAATTCTGTGCTCTCGTAGCTGGCGAAGGAGAGGCACTGATGTAAAGTAGTTATCAAAGTAAAGTTGATAATTGCATCCATAAGAAATTCTTTTAGATAGATGAAAGACAACACCAGAACAAAGACCGTATTCTTTTTTCAGGTCGGCAGGAATCGTGTTTTCCCCCTGGTATATCGCAAAGTCGTAGAGTAAACCACTGCTACCACACAGAGCAAACACTTTTATGCCCCAGAGAGATGGCTTGCCTTTCACATACTGCTTTATTGAAAGCTGGCCTTTAAAAGGGGTCATTTGCTCGTCGAGTGAGCATTCCTGTTCAAGAGGCAGCTTCAAGCATCGCTTTCGTATGAGCCTTAGAAATGGACGCCCTTTCCACAGGCGATCTTTCCTGTCAAGTCCAGAATCTTCTAGAACAATGTGAAGATTATTTCGAAGCTTGAAAAAGCGCTTCTCCGTCATAGTTTTGCTGATGAGAGGAACCTTAATCATTGGGTTCCAATACAGCCTTACCCGAGGTAAGTGAACGACGCCCATCAGGATATGCATACCAAACAGCTTTCTCATTTCAGTGGCTGTGGTATTCACATTATGCAAAGTTGTTTTCACACTATATTGATTCGTGTGTTCTGCTATTACTCTGAAAATGGACTCGGGTCCGTACCTCAAAAAGTGCGTGTATGGCGTACAAGTTTCAACCGCCTCCGGTGGGCACTCGTTGTGACCGCTGAAGTCGATGTCTGATGAGGGCCCGTAAACTTTCTTTTTCCACTGAAAGTTCTTCGGTACGTTGTCTTCAACACGTATTTCTTTCAATGGAGATCTGTCGCCCCCGTCTTCGCCTTTAGTGGAACTCGGCGTGTCACAATTTTCCCGTGGAACATCTTGTTGTTGTTGTTGTTGTTGTTGTTGTTGTTGTTGTTGTTGTTGTTGTTGTTGTTCTCCTATTGTTAGTGGCGCATACCAACTGTGGGGGATTGGCCACGAATCGAGTGGCTTTCAAATTTACTGTTCAGATTTAGAATGATGGAGGTATAACAGAAAGATTACCGATAGGCTAGGCAACTGTGGTGCTTGATGTAATGCATACAAATATTTACATAAATAAATTTATTCTTAGAATAGAGCAATAATCTGATTTTATACGTATATAATTATGTGGACATGTTAGGATAATGAAACTGGTTAATTAGTCAACCTACTAGTTTCATCAATATAGTCCCGGACGGCCGCGCATACTGTCTCATTAGAGAAACCAGAAATGGAAGCTCCAAAAGACAAAATGACAGGCAGAGATAAGTCCATACCAATACCACGCAAAGGTATTTCTAATAGGATTTTTCAAAATGTGTTCAACCGCCTGCAGGTCAAAAAGAAATGGTCTATTGGTTCCAGTGCATCACAAAACACGCACAGTGGCAGAGGAGCCCGAGCAGACCTGAGTTTATAGAAATTTAGATTTGGTACCCGGCAGCGGAGCCTTGTGATAGCTACTTCATGTTTACGAGTGCGGCAAAAGTCTCTTCGCCAGGGATATAATAAATGGCAATATTCTGTAGAGTTTGTTAGTGCTGAACCTTTAAAGACTTGCATAAGCGTACGTCTGCGGAATCGAGCAGCAGTCACATAAGCGGATGGTGGACAGTGCGGTAGAATCGGTTCGCTAATTGACGACTTGGCTAAGTAATCGGCTATTTCATTTCGAAATAAACTTTTATGCCTAGGCACTCAAACTAATCGTACTTTTCTCAAATGCGCAGGCAATAGTGCACGGAACACCTTTGTGACTTGATTATCAGCACCAACAGAAAGTGCCGCACAGAGAGACAGGAAATCTGTTACTATGACAGATGATGTAATTGATGTATCTAACTTGCGTAAGGAGAGCACTACAGCCAGAAATTCAGCCACAAAAATGGGTATGAAATTGAGTAGTCGAAGGGAATAAATCCAATCTAAAATCGGGCTGAGGATACCAACCCCTGACTTTTCATCGTATTGCGATGCGCCTGCAGCAATAATAACGTTCGTTGTAATACGGCGCAGGTGATCTTGTAGTAAGCCATCCAAAATATTATGAGGAAGTAATTTGGCATTATTAGGAAAAATATCGTCAAACTGAATTTCCACAGGTATGAATTATCACGACTCAGCATGTACGTACGTATAGAGGCACCAGTAAATTATGCTCGAATATAATTTGTGGGGTTTGAAATTGCGGCCACCCGGCACTAAAACGATCCCGGAGTGGAAATAAAGGCTATTTCAATATGTCGTAATAGTGATTCATAAATTCTTAAGATTGTTTGAACAGTCAGATGGTGAATTATACAAGAAAGCGGAGAGACCCTCGATTCGAGATAAAACACATAGTTAGCAATTGTTTTGCGCAGGCCAAGACATAAGCGCAAAGATTCTATTTCCAGAAGAATTAGAGGCCGCTACTTGTAAGCTGGAACTCCAGAGGAAAGTACACAACCGAATTCCAAAATGGGAGAAACGTACATGCGACATATCATTACCAATGTGTTTTTTCTCATACATTTGCGGTAGTTGCTTAGCCTACGTAATATGCCAATGGCCCGCGCACCATTTGCGGTGATATATTCGATATGAGGTCGCCAGTTAGGAGATGTGTGATAAATTACTCCAAGGTATTTAACAGATTCCACCTATGGTATATCCTCATGATTGTAAGACAGAGAAATGTGCACAGTGTATTGTAGCGCGATAACAGGGAGGGCACATTTACTCGGATTAAGTAGAAATCCGTTGCCATCGAGCCAGCTCTCTAATATATTAATGTAAGTCTGCAGCGGTTCATATAAGGTCTGAATGTTATCTGCCATTGCAAAAAAACGCGATATCGTCTGCATAAACATTTGTTATATTCTGTTTACGTGGAATAGTGCTCATTAGTAAATTAAATAGCACTGGGGACAGCACTGAGCCTTGCGGTACTCCCCTCGTTTGGGTATGAGTAGATGATGAAAACCCATCTTTAAAACAATAAAACTTCCTGTCTGCAAGAAAATTATGAACCCACTATTTATGATGAAAAATCAAGGTATTCTAATCGATCTGTCAAAATACAGTGCTCCATGGTATCATATGCTTTAGCTATGTCTAAGGTAACGAAAGCTGCACATTTTTATGTAGTCGAGATAATTGAAGCCGACTTTGTAAATCGACGTGGAGATCCAAAATTGAATAGTCACCTCTGAACCCAATTTTACAGGGGCTTGGAATCGACCTCCCAGTAATAAGTTCATTATTCCTATATTGATGATTATCTCGACAAATTTCACTAAGTTTGATGTCAGTGTGATTGACCTTATGTTATCCAACATGTATGCTTCATTTTCATTTTTGAGCAACAATATAATTTTGGCAAGTTTCTAATTTAGAGGTATTGATGCGCTCCCTAACGAATAATTCACTAGTTCTAGCAAAAGATTAGGTGACTCCTGGAGTAAACTTTTCAACATAGAGTTCGTAATCCCATCTGGTCCGGCAGCCGTCCTCGGTAAGCATAATACTGTGTGATTCAATTCAGCTAAAGAAACTTGGAAAATCATGCAAGTTTACCAGAACGGACTGAATAGCCAAAAAAATTCCCAGTGAAGCGGCGTTCTAAACCTTGCGCTATGTTTTCTAGAAAGGTGTTCATTTCTACCGGCGTAAAGACACATGACTGCAACGTTAAAGGTGCTAGCAGTACTTTTCTTGTCCGAAGATAAGCGAACAAAGCACGCTTATTTTTTTATTTAGAAGATAATCAAAATGTCTACTGTCGTATACTTCTTTCGCACGGTTCACTGCACGCCTAAATACGCCAGCAAGGAATTGATAGTCCTTCCAGTTTGTTGAGCTTTGAGTATGAAGAGGTTTTTTCCAAACGGCTTTTCGTCTTCTATAATCGCGCGTACACTCATGGTTCCACCAACGAGAGGAGGATCGTTTAGTGGAGAGAATAGAAAATTCGGAATTTCCGCTAGATCCCTCCAGCATTGATCTCCTTAGTACTGGCATTTCCAAGCTTAGAAATGGCAGAACGGAGGCAGGCTTGTAATTTGCTATGATTAATGTATGTGCGTTTTGGCTGATCTAAAGGTACTGTTGGACAAGTAATATCAAAAACTACAGAAAGATGGTCGCTGTTAGTTGCTTAATACGGAACAGCCCATGACAAAAGCTTGATTGCATCGCAGCAAAACGTTAAATCTAATACTGAGCAAGTCTGACCTCAGACTAATGTTACATGGTCTTTATTCAGACACGAGAGGTTGTGATCAATAGTCCATTCCCACAGTCACCTACCACGAGAATCTGATTTATTGAAATGTAGAGTTTAACGTCCCAAAACCATCATATGATTATGAGAGACGCTACCACAAGAATCTGTCCTTAAGCCCCAAGACAAATGATGTGAATTAAAGTCTCCTGTGAGTACAATTTCCTTTCTACATGCTACCAAAACACTGTCAAGATAGCGCGTGCTTTGCACAGCGGAGGGGAAGTAACAATTTACAATTGAAAAATGATGGTATCCGGGGAGACACAAGTCTAATGCTAATAATTCACAATCCAAGTCTAACACTCTGAAAAACATTTTCGCCCTATGGCATAATTTACTTGATACAAGGATCATTAAACCACCACCACGTGATGGGCGATCTAATCGAAAAGAACGAAAACCTGCAAGATGGAAATTTTTATCTGGTGTGAGCCAACTTTTTTGGAGAAATACAATATCAAGGTTAAAATATTGCAAAAGTATAGTAAGTCTGTTGAGACTGAGAATATAGAACGGCAGTTCCACTGTAGTACCCTCAACTCACCTATGGTGTTGGGCGCCCCGCCAATGTGGTCTAGTAGATAAGGTACTCGGCTGCTGACCCGGAGGTCACGGGTTCGAATCCCGGCTGTGGCGGCTGCATTTCCGATGGAGGCGGAAATGTTGTAGGCCCGTGTGCTCAGATTTGGGTGCACGGTAAAGAACCACAGGTGGTCAAAATTTCCAGAGCCCTCCACTACGGCGTCTCTCATAATCAAATTGTGGTTTTGGGACGTAAAACCCCACAAATCAATCAATCAATTATGGTGTTGGGCGCACCGCAGATTCGCATGCCGCACCCTTGTTAGCATCTTTACGCGAAATATCAGATTCATTCCGTTTAGTTTTGGACTTGAGATCGGTGAAGATAGGGGATCTCGTACGTTTATTAGTTCGCATATCGAGTTCCATACCGGTTGCAGCACTTGTGCTCGGCTGAGGCTTATGTCGCTCCAAGTTCACCTGTATTTCTGACTGCTCAGCCTTGTCTGCAGATGCAGAAAGTTCATCGAACACTACATTGCGTAGCTGAGTGGCATCGCTGGTATGTCTGATACTGCAGGTTCTGTACTAGTCTGTACTTTTTGCCCAATCTGATTTGAAAGAATTCGCACCAAACAGTCGGAAAGGTTAGATATCAGTTTATCCATTGCTTTACTTACTGCCTTTTCCACAGCAGTCTCAATAGTCTGTGATAGATTTCAGTCAATACTGGAAGTGTAGCGCGCTTTAATGCCAGAGTATCCAAAAGCCATCTCTCTATGTCAATGGCTTCCCTTCGAGAAAGCGGCGGTGGTCAATAACATCTAGGATTTGAACCTCCTGGGAACGAGCGGAACAGTCAGAGTTGTCAGGGTAGTGACTCCCCCTACAGAGACAACACATTTCCGCTGTTGCAGTAGACTTGTTTGAAGGATGGCTCTCTCCGCAAGAGCTACAACGAACGTTTGATATACATCCCCCGTACTGTGGCCGAATCTCCAGCAGTTTTTGCACTGAATCGGACGAGAAGCGAGGGGCTCTACTCGAAGATCTATAGCCATAAGTTTATTTCTGACGGGCATGTCATGAACAGAAATGTCGCGATGACAGATTCATTCGGTATTCTCTCTTTGTCGACTAGGCGATTACATAGGTAAATCGAGATTACGCCTGCCCCAGAGAGCCTGTCTAGGGTCTCAGCTGGACTCAGCTTGGAGTCGACTCGCCGCACAAAGCCTTTGGTACATGCAAGGTGAGGCGGAATGAAAGCACGCACCGAGGCATCGGGAAACCAGGTACATTTGAGAAGATCCTGCACGCAGGTCTGATCTGGCGACTTACACACGATACCTCCTCGCTTAAATGGGCGCACATCTGTGATGGTCTGGAAATGGTTTGAAGTAGCTTTAAGTTCCTTTCGGACTGCCTGAGGGTTCGTAAGTCTCATGAAGGCTCCATTTGTAGGTACCAGTGCTACGGGAATGCTGTCGATACTACTGCGAAAAGAGGAGTCTAGCGGATATTCATTAGGCGGCAGGGACGCTGACCAGGCGGATCGCGCCTGGCCACGAGAAGTAGCTGACGTAGCACTAGAGATGGGGTTATACTCAGAAACAGATAACTAGAGAATTGAACTCTAAGACAGCTAAGTTATAACCACTGAATCCTCAACTAAGAACCTCCCAGCAGTTATTGCACGGGCAAGCTTGAATGCTTATCAGGCGTTCTTCCGTCAAACAGGCTGTCTCTGGGCACGCTTCTTCCACCGAGTCTTCTCCGACGATTACATTCCATTGGAACCATTACAAACTTTACAAAAGTTTGTTCTCGTTCACCCAATAACTATGGTGCATGGCCACTTCAGCCACAATTTTCTCATTGTCGTCAGCCACTCTATGAACAGTTGGCACAAAACTACTTACAAGACTTTAGTGGATACAACGCTTCTCAGAAGAAGGACAAAAAATACCATTGCGAATGCTGGTGTACTACAGAGAAATAGTTATTGATATGTCGTAGTGGGTACCCACCAACTGTGCTAGCACAGTTATCGAAAGAGTGTTTAGAAATCGCTCTCGAAGGCCACTTTTCTAGCTTTAGCTGTGACTGTGTTGGTGCAGGGCTGACGTTTTTTTAATACTTCGGCGTTGTTTACTGGCCCTTGATAAAAACAAACATGTGTGCCTCTACGTACTTCTACCCAAGTTTACATGTGTCTCTACGTTATTGCAAGTAAGTGTGTCGTAATGGCACATGTGGTGGTGCTTCGTATGCACCCCAAAAAGTTAAGCGCGGTTTTCCACCACCACCGCCACCACCACCACCACCAACACCACCACCACCAACACCACCGCCACCACCACCACCACCACCACCATCATCAACATCATCATCATCATCAACATCATCATCGTCATCAACATCATCATCATAAACAAGAACAACATCACCATTATCATCAGCCTGACTAGGTCCACTGCAGGACTACGGCGTCTCCCATGTTCCGCCAGTCAACTTGGTCCTGTGCTTGCTGCTGCCATTTTATACCTGCAAACTCCTTAATCTCATTTGCCCACCTAACTTTCTGTCTCCGTCTAACCCCCTAGCCCCACCTTGGTGGTCTAGTGGGGAAAATACTCGGCTGTTGACTCGCAGGTTGCGGGATCAAACATACCTCCATCATTCTAAACCTGAACAGTAACTTTTAAAGCGACTCAATTCTTGGCCAATCCCCCACAGTTGGTACGCGCCACTAACATTAGGAGAACAACAAGAACAACAAAAAATAACGGCTGCGGTGGCTGCATTTTCGACGGAGGTGAAAATGCTGAGGCTTGTGCGCTGAAATTTGGGCGCACGTTAACGAACCCCAGGTGTTCGAAATTTCCGGAGCCCTTCACTACGGCGTCTCTCTCATATTCATATGGCAGTTTTGGGATGTTAAACCCCACATACCATTCAATCAATCCCTCTAACCCCCTTGCCTTCTCTTGAAGCTCAGTCAGTTACCCTTAATGACCAGCGAGTATTCTGTCTATGTGCTACATTCCCAGCCCATGTCCATTTCCTCTACTCGACTTCAATTGTTATAGCCTTAACTCCTGTTAGTTCCCTCATCCACTCTGCTCTCTTTATGTCTCCGAAGGTTACAACTACCATTTTCCTTTCAATCGCTCGCAGCGTCGTCCTCAATTTAAGCTGAACCATCTTTGTAAGTCTCCTGGTTTCTGCTCCGTAGCTAAGTACCGGCAAAATGCTGCTGTTATATACCTTCCTCTTGGGGAATAATGGCAATTTAGAAGTCATGACTTGCGAGTGCTTGCGAAATGTGCTCCACACCATTATTATTTTTCTGGTTTCCTTACTCTCATTGTTCGGCTTCACGGTGGGTAGTAGACAAAGTATTTTACAACTTCAAGTGTGCCATCACCTATCTTGATGCGCTGTTCCCTTCGGAGGTCATTGTACGTTACATTCGTTTTCTGCAGATTTTTTAATACCTGAATTTCTGCACTCCTTGTGCAACTCCGTAATCATTAGTTACAATTCGTCCCCTGAGTTAATGTCATCAGCGAAACGCAGGTTACTAAGGTAGTCTCCGTTAACTCTTGTTTCTAAGTCTTCCCATTCTAGGCCTCTGAGCACCTGCTGCAAGCACGTGGTAAATAGCATTAAAGAGATTGTATCCCCTCCTCTACACCCTTCTTGAATGATATTCTGTTGATTTCCTCATGAAACACTATGGTGGCAGTTGATCCACTGTTGATTTCTTCCAGGATGTTTATATATGCTTCGTCGGTGCCCTGATTCCACAGTGTCTGCATCACCTATGATATTTCTACTGAACTAAATGCCTTTTCGTAATCTATCAAGGCAGTGCATAGTGCTTGGCTGTATTCTGAGCACTTCTCTATTACCTGATTGATAGTATAAATGTGGTCGATTATTGAGTAGCCTGTTCGAAATCCTGCTTGTTTTTTTGGTCAATTGACTTCCAGTATTGTCTTAATTCTTTTAACAATTACCTTTGTAAACAGCTTGTATATGACAGAAAGCAAGCGGATCAGCCTTTAATTCCTAAAGCCCTTGTCATCTCCTTTCTTATGTTATAGGATGATGTTATCATTTTTTTTTCAGATTATGGTATTTTTCCCGCGATGTCACACTTCGTAAAAGTGGTGGCTAGTTTTTCTGACACAATCTGTACTTCGTCTTTCAGCAGATCTGGTGTTACCTGATCCTCGCTGGCAGCTTTGCCTCTTTGCATGCTCTTCAAGACTTTTCTGACTTCTATAAATACTGGTGAGATGCCATCGGCGTTACCGCTTGTTCTTATATTGACAACGTGGTGGTATCGGCTACTGTAGAGGTCTCTGTAAGGCTCCTCCGCTATTTTACTATCATAAACATATTGGTACTTACTTTGCCTTCCTTGCCCTTAGTGCACATATATGGGTTTTGCCCATCTCACGTTTCCTCTTCACTGCAATGACGCTTCCTCCGTTTTTCAGAGCGTGTTTGATTCTCTCTATGTTATGCATTTTTACATCAGATACCTTACGCTTAATAATCAACTTTAAAAGCTCTGCCAACTCAATTTTTTCTGTTGTACTTCAAGCTTTCATGATTTGACTCTTTATAATAAGGTTTTTTATGTCTTGAGACCGCTTGCCAGTGTTCTAACTACCGAACCTCGAACTTCCACTGCACATTGCGTAATGATATTCGTCAAATTATCAGTCATTGTGTCAACGCTAAGGGTGGTTACCTACATAAGAACCGAGTACCCGTTCTGAAGCGAGACTTTTGATTCCTGTAATTTCCCTCTCAGTGATAGCTCATCGATTGGCTTCTTGCGTATCAATTTTTTTCGGTCTTTCTTCAAGTCTAGGTGAATTCAAGACTGCACCATCCTGTGGTCACTGCATCGTACCTCTCCAAGCACTTCCACATCCTGCAGGATGCCTGGTGTTTACTCGGCATAAAGTTTATTTCGTTCTTAATTTTGCAATTAGGGCTCCTCCATGTCCACTTACGATTTCCTTGTTTTCAGTAGTAGGTATCAAATCCGTGAATTATTGTGTTGTGAACTCTACTAATAGCTCCCCTCTGGCATTTCTAGTACTGATGCCTTATTACACTACCACCTTGTCTACAGCCTGCTTTTTCCCTACCTTGCCAAGAAGTCGCCCATCAGTATTGTCTACTGTGTGTTTACCTTATCATTGCCGAGTTCACGTCTTCATAAGAGTTCCCAACTGACGCGTCATCATGGCTTGATGTAGGCGCGTAAGCCTGTACCACCTTCATCTTGTATCTTTTATTGAGTTTAATTTCAATAATTTAATTATGGTTATAATATTCTCCTTAATTGTCAGCTATGTTTCTGTGGATAAGGAGCCCCATGTCCCGTTCTATTCGGTCAGCCAAGCCATGATAGCAAAGAATATGCCGATTCTGTAGCACGGTATAGGCCTCATCTGTTCTCCTAGCCTCACTAAGTCCTATTACATGCCATTCAACACCCTGTAGCTCCACGAAATTCACAGCTAGACTCACCTCATTAGATAACGTTCTAGCGTTAAACGTTGCCAAGTTCCGATGGCGGCTTGTCCGGACCCAGAAATTCTTAGCATCTTCTGCTGAGTTGCAAATGTGACCGCCGCCGTAGTGAAATGCTTCGCAAACGCTGGGAACAATGGGGCATGAGGTAATTGACTTATGTATGTGGGAGGTAGCGGCCAAATACTGCAACAGGGTGGTAATTCTTTTCTGGTGAGGGAGTGCATTAGCGGGGGTGGTCACTGGTGAGGCCACACCCCAGGCCTCTTAATGCAGTTCTATCACCACGTGGATATTCTTTCACCACTTGAAAACTGCGTGGCACCGGGATTTGAACCATGGGGATCTTGCACGTGAGGCTGATGTCTCCCAAGTGCACCATCCCTGTGCTTCCGCCCTGTAAGCCAGGTTATTGCTTGAGCTGACATAGTAATGAGTGTGAAAGCGTCAGGTGACACAGGAAGTGATAGCGAGAAAATGACAAGGCTTTACTCTTGTAGAACAACAGACGCTTTAAAACTTGATAAATTTGACGATCATTTCAATGCAATATAGTAAATAAGTGAGTGAAAAACCGTTGCATATTGGGTGAAAATTCTAGCACTAACTTCATGACATTTTATGAAATATGCTTGTTTGAAGATCCAGTTTTTATTCGTAGAGAATCCACAAATTCACTACATAGGACCGCAAGTATAGTGCAACAACAATCCGTTTAATAACAAAAGAAAAGTTTCTATTTGTGAACATCTGTAATATTTATCCTGCCTTGACGCCATTGTATGGAAAGTACGGTGCTTTTCCATGAAAAAAAAAATATGTCGGGAATTCGAAGTGGAGAAAACAGCGCGCCCTTTTAGTTCTTGAATAAGGTACATAAGTATATATAGATATAAATATATATTCATATACTTAAAAATATGTATACAATTATGTACACATATATAAATATATATGTACTCATAGTCCCCCTCGCAACATTTTTCAAGGTGAGAGGGACGTGGCAGCAACGAGTTTTGAACGTCTATGTTAGTCTAACTCATCCCCTGACAAAGAAAGGAACCCTGCCGAAACTGTTGGGAAAGAAATATATTTATCCTTGTTGAAACCACGCTCGTTGTGCCACATGCCACACACACATTATATATATATATATATATATATATATATATATATATATATATATATATATATATGTATATATATATATATATATATATATATATATTGTGAAGTCTTGGTTTGGAAGACCTTTATTAGGCCCGAGGAACCGGCAGCCGACAGCGGAGATGCACGAACCAAGACGATGATGATACGTGACAACGATGAGGATGCATGAGCAATACATGATAATGATGATAATGTACAGATGAAGAGGATTGGTATACTAAATTCCCACACTGATTCCCCCCTCGTGAAAGCGGCCAGCCTGGCCGCGGCAAGTCAAGGGGACAAAGAACGTCGCATGAAGGGCTTCATACGGGAGACATGGACGACTTCAGTAGTTCGATAACGGTGATCTGCTGGGGCTACAAGTGGCGTCACGCGATAATTTACTGGTGAAGTTTCTTCAACAACTGTGTACGGCCCGCTAAATTGTGGCTGGAACTTGTCGCACAAACCAGGTGTGCGAATAGGCGTCAAAAGGAGCACTTCGTCTCCAGGTTGAAAGGATACAGCACGATGCGATTCATCATAAATCAGCTTTCTGTCTTGCTGTCGGGCTTCAGTGTTTATACGAGCACGTTGGCGGCTCTCTGCGAGCCGCAAAACATATTCATCTGAAGAGGATGGAGTGAATCCGCATGGCAGGTAAAGAAAGAGACGTCCAGCAAAGAAGTAGGGGAGCGTCCATAAACTAGGTAAAATGGTGAGTAGCCGGTTGTCCGCTGAATAGCCGTATTGTAGGCGAAAGTGACGAATGGTAGAACTACATCCCAGTTCTTGTGGTCTGGTTGAATGTAGGCGGCGATCATGTCAGCAAGAGTGCGGTGGAATCGCTCAGTGAGGCCGTTAGTTTGGGGATGATAACTAGAGGCAGTCTTGTGAGTTGTGCCAGAGGCGCGAAGAAGTTCGTTCACTAGTTGTGAAAGGAAGGCCCTTCCACGGTCGCTGAGCAATACACGTGGAGCACCATGACGCAGTATAATGGCTCGGAGAATGAAGTCGGCAATTTCAGAAGCTGAACCGGTAGTGACAGATGCCGTCTGGGCGTAGCGCGTCAAATGGTCAACGGCTGTTACTATCCATCGGTTTCCAGCAGCGCTGACTGGAAGGGGCCATAAAGATCGATGCCTACAACTTCGAATGGTGTGGCTGGGCATGGAAGAGGCTGTAGTGTACCGGCTGGAGCAGATGTGGGTAGTTTTCTACATTGGCAGGTAGTGCAGGACCCAACGTACCGAGCTACACTAGTGGTAATACCTGGCCAATAAAACCGATTTCGAAGGTGATCGTAGGTTTTGTGGTAACCAAGGTGACCAGCCGTCGGATGGTCATGAAGTGCTCTGAGGACTTCGGACCGAAGCGATCGGGGTAGAATAAGAACCCAGCGCTGACCATCAGGATGGTAAATTTTGCGGTACAGCACCGAGTTGTCCAGCTTAAACTGTGAGAGTTGGCGACGGAGCCTCGCATTAGGTGGACGGGAACTGCCAGTGAGGTAGCCTATAATACGTCGACAGTATGGGTCAGCCAGCTGTCGAGAAGAGAAATCGTGCGGGTCGTCTGAAGGCAGCTGGTACATAGAGGCGAGAGAGGAAACCGCCGTAGACGTGGACTCCGAGGGCGCGTTGTGCAAATTGATTGCGGAAACCCCGAGAGGAGTCGCTGGTAGTGGGCAGCGAGAAAGGGCGTCGGCGTCACTATGCTTCCTGCCACACTTGTATACGATGGCAAAATCATACTCTTGGAGGCGTAGAATCCAGCGGCCGAGGCGTCCCGACAAGTTCTTGAGTGTCGAAAGCCAACATAAAGTGTGGTGGTCGGTCACAATGGTGAAATGGCGGCCGTGAAGATAGGGACGAAATTTCTGCACTGACCAAACGACGGCGAGGCACTCCTTTTCGGTGATCGTGTAGTTACTTTCGGCGGCGGAGAGGACGCGGCTGACGTACGCAACGACTCGCTCTCGCGAAGAGTTGTCGCGCTGGAGGAGGACGGCTCCTAAACCGTGGCCGCTAGCGTCTGTATGGAGGAAGGTCGGTGCACCATCGTGAAAATGAGAAAGTACAGGATCGGTCGTGAGGGCACTCTTCAACCTGTCGAAAGCCGATTCACATTCCTGAGACCACTGAAAGGGCGTACCAGAAGCAAGTAGCTTATGGAGTGGTGCGGCTATGGAGGCAAAGTTTTGTATGAATCGCCGAAAGTAAGAGGCGAGTCCAAGGAAACTTCGCAAATCTTTCGGCTTCTCAGGGCGAGGGAAGCGAAGCACCGCAGCAGTTTTCTCAGGGTCTGAACGAATTCCGTCCTTGCTCACAACATGACCGAGGACCTTGATAGATCTGCTGGCGAAATGGCACTTGTTGGTGTTAATTTGAAGACCAGCGCCCGCAAGGCAAGTGAGGATCTCGTCCAAGCGTTGCAGATGTTGAGGAAACGTCGATGAAAAGACAACAATGTCATCGAGGTAACATAGGCAAGTCTTTCATTTCAGGCCACGCAGCACGGTGTCGATCAAGCGCTCAAAAGTTGCAGGCGCATTGCATAGACCAAACGGCATAACATTGAATTCGTATAGGCCATCCGGGGTTGCAAACGCCGTTTTTTCTTTGTCATCTTCGTGCATGGGGATTTGCCAATAGCCGGAACGCAAGTCGAGGGTTGAAAAGAATTCAGCACCTTGTAAGGAATCGAGGGCGTCGTCGATACGTGGCATGGGGTATACGTCCTTCCTAGTGATCTTATTGAGTGCTCGGTAATCGACGCAAAATCGTACGGAATCATCTTTTTTACGCACCAAAACCACTGGAGACGACCAAGGACTGGTTGAGGGTCGGATTATCTCCCGTTGCAGCATATTGTCTACGTTTTCCTCAATCATTTTCCGTTCGGCTAGGGAGACGCGGTACGGACGACGATGCACAATGGATGTTCCGTCGGTGTGAATACGATGTGCTGTAGCAGTTGTCTGTCCCAGGCTGGGTGAATGAACGTCAAAAGAGTTTGCATGCTTTTGCAACAAATCAAGCAGCTGCTGCTTCTGTGAGTCTGTCAAGTCCTTGTTGATGGCTGCTGTAAAGGCCGAGGAAGCAGCATGATCTCCAGGATGGCCTTTAGGGGAGGCAGGGGTAAGAGGCACGACGCACACAGGCTCCAGATCGGCTACGCAGGCGACAGTAGTGCCCCGCGGCAGTAAAATTCTATCTGGTGTGGTGTTCGTAGCAGCGAGGACAGCTGATCTATTGTTGAAGCGAGCCACACCTGATGCGAGAGCTATGCCTTTATTAAGGCAACGGGGCGATGGAGTGACCAAAATGTCACCAGAGTCAACGTCGTTGGACGAAACAGTGACTAATTGATGTTCATTTGGGGGTAACTCGATGTCTACAGCAGCGACGAGTCGAAGTGGCCTGTAGGTTTCGTCACTAAGCAAGTGGTCTGTGTCAGTAAGATGGACGACACGTTGTGCACAACAAATAGCCGCGGAAGCAGATGAAAGAAAGTCCCAGCCTAAAATGAGTTCGTGGGAGCACGGGGATAGCACAGCGAATTGTATATGTTGAAGAATGTCGTCGATTAGCACACGGGCAGTACAGAGAGCGGAAGGGCGAATCATTGTTCCCTGGGCTGTAACCAGTGTTGGTCCATCATAAGGCGTCGTGACTTTTCGAAGACGGGTACACAAATCAGCACGAATAATAGAAAACCCAGCCCCAGCGTCCACCAAAGCATCAACGTCCACTCCCTCAACTGAGACTGCAATCATATTGTAAGGGCGCGCTGGAGGAATTGGAGTACTGCGTTGGAATGCAGTTTGGCCTCCAAAAACTGCATCGCTTAGTTTTCCGGATGCCGATCAGAAGCGAGGGAAGCAGGCTGAAGAGGAGAAGAGGAGCGACGGTAGGGCGATGGTGAACGGCGTCTGGTTGATCGATGACTACTGCGCAGTTCACCGGATGCTGGCGGAGATGGAGACTGACGCGGCGGTGACGAATAACGACGGCCCTGGTACAAGGCTCCTGCGGTATAGTCTCGTTCGCGTATGTCGAACCCTCGGCGCTTATCTTGCTGGCGCTTGCGGCAAAAGCGTGAAATGTGACCACGATAGCCGCAATAATAGCACGTAGGGCGAGTCGATCGATAAGGAGGGTAGTAGCTTGTGTTAGACGCACCGGGAGAGAGAGCAGTGAGAGGGACAGATGATGGCTCAGGCGGTGGTGATGGAAAGCTCGTGGGAAAGCTTCTGGGAGGTGCGGCAGCAACCGACGCGTACGTTGGTGGCGGCGACGTCGAGCTGACGGTGCCTGATGGTGCGGCGACGGCATGCGAGAACGATGGGAGAGTACGAGCGACAGTGGGCTGCAGGTGGGCCATGTGGGTCATGGACGTGAGCTCCTCCCTGATGACATCCCGCAATGACGTTGAAGAAGACTGAATGGGACACACTGAAGGTAGTGTGAATCCCATTGATTCTAATTCTTCGCGTATAATCACCCTTATTGTGTCTCGTAGGTTTGGATCCGCCGTAATACGAACCGCGTCACTGTCCGGTTGTAGGCGCATAGACTCGAGTTCTTCGAGGCGCTGACAGGTTGTCGCAACGTCAGCAACAGTAGCTGGATTCTGGATTGCAAAGGCATTGAATGCGACGGGTGCAATCCCCTTAAGAAGCTGGCGTACCTTGTCTGACTCTGTCATTGGGGTTTCAACTCGGCGGCAAAGCGAAAGGACATCTTCGATGTAGGATGTATACGACTCCCCGATGTGCTGTTTCCGAGCCGCGAGAGCTTTCTTTGCGAGAGCCGAACGAACAGTCGGTGTGCCAAAGACTTGGCGAAGCTGATCTTTGAAGGCTGACCAGTCGGGGATGTCGATGGAGTGGTTGAGGAACCACGTCTTCGCGACACCCGTGAGGTAGAATGACACGTAAGCGAGTTTGTAGGTGTTATCCCACCGGTTAGCAGCGCCGACATGTTCGAAATCGTCCAGCCATTCTTCCACATCTTCCCCGCGCATACCGGCAAATGGATGGGGCTCACGCTGGAGGCTGTTAATGACGTGGAAAGGCGCGGCACGCGGTGGCGGAGTGGTAACGGTTGCAGCACCGACCTCTTCTTGGTGCGACATATTTCCGGACACCTGGCCCAAGCGGCGACCTGAACGTAGCTCCAGGGGGTAGAGTGGTCGAGAGGATGACGAGGGATCTAACAGCACGCTTCACCACGTGTGAAGTCTTGGTTTGGAAGACCTTTATTAGGCCCGAGGAACCGGCAGCCGACAGCGGAGATGCACGAACCAAGATGATGATGATACGTGACAACGATGAGAATGCATGAGCAATACATGATAATGATGATAATGTACAGATGAAGAGGATTGGTATACTAAATGCCCACAATATATATATATATATATATATATATATATATATATATATATATATATATATATATATATATATGACGCTATGATGAATGGGAGACGTGGCCTGGCTCATACTCCATGTTTATTCTATAAGCACTTCTTCCTCATCTACTTCTCCTAACCATCGCTTCATACGTCACACGATTCCCCCTCCCCCCGAAAGAAGGCATGGATTACGAACAAGAAAAAGTTAACAAGTAGAGGTTAAAAAGTAACAAATGTCAAAAATACACAATTGGTTCTATGCTCCAGGGGGTTCCATAAACTTTCAAAGACTTCAGGGGAAATTGCAGCAGTCCGGTTAACGCAGGAGTTCTGGTGGGCGAGGCTGGTGGTTGCATCCTGGATAACACAAAAACGCTTTGGACATTGAAACAGATGGAAATACAGCCGGTATTCTTGCAAAAAACGAACGAGGTTGGAACGCTTTGCAGGATTGAATGTTTCGTAGGCGTCCTATTTTTTGTCGTGGGTCATACAAACGTCGTGCATGCAATTTGCGCGCCCGTTGATCGTGGCTGATTAGGCGCTGCTTGTGTTCCTGCAGAGCACAAGCGGTTGTTTTGTGGCTCTTGGGGAGTTTACTATGGTGATGACGCAGATGTTCAGACCGAAGGCGCAATCTTGAACGCTGGTGCGGAAAAGTTCCTCGGCTTTTCTTTCTGCGAAGATAGCTCAGATGCGGAATCAGTCTTTTCTTTAGTGTATGATGATCACGACACTCTTCAGGCCGCAAGCATCCTCGCGATGTAGTTTTAATTGTTCGTTGCCGATGTTGGTGTGGGCGTTTTAGCTGTTGGGTTTCCTCTTGTTGCTTTTGTTGGCATTGCTGATGTTGCACTGTCTGACGAGGTGAACTTCCTTTGGAACCATGAGCCCACTTTTCTTTGTAGGTTGACGTGACCAGCAAATAGTTGATACTTGTTAGGGTGTCGCGATTTGAGTCAGGCAATGAAGATAGTGTGCAAGAATTGGCAGAAAAATCTGCTGAGGCTGTTGCAACGGCATTCTTGATGGGCGTTCCTGGCACAGGGCAGAGCTTCGGAGTTGATCCTTCCGAGTCTCCTGTGTTGGTTGAGCTCTCGGGTTGCTGTGAACTCGACGGTGACGCTGCGAGAGGCTTAGTTTGGTCAGATTTTACTTGGGGCTGTTTCTCTGTGTCCGAAACTTTGGAGGTAAGCTGTTCTGACGCATGAATGTGGACGGTTGGCCCTGGACTTGGCTGAGCATATTCGGAGTTCCGAAGCTCTATCCTGACCGTAGTGGGCGTGTGAGACGCGAGGTGGGCGTTGTGAGCGACGAAAGAGCGAAGTGATGTAAAACCAAGATTTTCACTCTTCGAGTAGTCATGACGTTGTTCGGTATTTTCTTCATGCGTCAGCTGGTCTACCATGAGCAAGGCGTCCTTATAAGGCAAGTGGTGAGCGTTAGGAGCGCTTGAAGAACCGCGTGAGGAAAACCCAGGTGGTGGACCACATATGCCAGACGAAGAGTGAACGGCATCAGGTGGTTGGGCAACGTCTCGGGTCATTTGCTGAAGCGATGACCTCGCAAATGCCGACTTTTGTGCAGAAGGAAGGCGCACTCGATGGCTGTGTTTTTCTCAAAATACGCGTTGTCATCTGCCACTGAACTCGTGTGCCACTTCGTCTTTTGTCAGCGGTCGAATCTTGTGCCTTCAAATGGTTGAAGACTGCTTGTAAAGTGACGACTGAGTGCAGTTGTCTGTGGATGGTGGGTTACAAGCAAGTCTTCGTCATAGTCGTCATCGTATTTTTTAAACCAAACGATCATTTCTTGTTTTATCTTTTGCCAAGACTCATCGTTGTCGAATATGTGGGTGAGGTAAAATTTAAATGCCTCACCGGTGACGTAGTCACTGAAGTTCGTAACCATTTCCCGTTCCGACCAAGATGCAGCGGTAGCGTGGAACTCGCACAGGTTGAACCAGTCTTGTACGGGTGCATCGTCCGCTGCTCCGGTGTACTTGAGGATGGGAAGGTCAGTCGATGATTCTGTCATGGTGCTGGTCGCTGTGTGCGGCCAGGAGATGATTCCGTAGTCGATGTATGGTCAGGGCGTCTTGTGCAGAACTGCGTCGATGATGAGACACTGATGAAGTGGCTGGGAGGTCTTCATCCTGTCGACTCGTGTGACGCTATGATGAATGGGAGACGTGGCCTGGCTCATACTCCATGTTTATTCTATAAGCACTTCTTCCTCATCTACTTCTCCTAACCATCGCTTCATACGTCACATATATATATATATATCCCACATCCCACACACACATTATATATATATATATATATATATATATGTATATATATATATATATATATATATATATATAAGTATATATATATATATATATATATATATATATATATATATATATATATAAGGCTTATATGCAGAAGAATAACTTCGGTTGCCGCAAGGTTATAAATATGAAAGTAGATGCGCTTTCACATAACAACTGTTTATTGTGCCGACGTTTCGACAGGAACCCTGTCTTTTTCAAGGCATAATACTATTTACACATGTTCCGTGCCTTTTTATATGCTGTCAAGACAGGAGGGGAGGGGTCAATTGAGAGAGAGAGAGAAAAAAAAGAAGAAACAGCGAAACGGGAGGACAAACATTAAATAAATTATAGAAAATCTAGGAGAAGAAGCAAGACCGACATGGCGTAATTAGAAAGGGGCAGCATTTCAACAGAGTAGGGCAGAGGTAGATGAGGAATGTCATCATTGTCAACAATACCTCCCCCGCACCCACACTTCCCCAAGTGGGCAGGGAGCCGCCGTTTTTGTATTTCACCTTTCCGTGTAGTCCGCTGGCGGCTCGTTCCTCTTTGAAGTGTATGACAAGTTAATGGGGAGGGCTTAAGCGCTTTAGGTGTATGCTGGTGGCATCGGGAGGAGCGAAGAAGCCGGTGAATGAGGCACCGCCATTGATATTCATGATATGCATTGGCTCCTTGTCAGTGAAGGAACAGAATGTGCGTTAAAGGATTAACGAAGGAAAAAAAAAGAAGAACAGTGGGGGGGTGGAGACTGTACCACTCCGCGACAGTCACCACACAGTTGCGGCGCACTGGGAAGATATGTCTGCGTTACGACCGCTAAAAGACGCAAACGCTTCTCTCTAATCAGTCCGGTTTCATTACGACAATAATATTACCCGCTAACAAAGCTTTTGGCCTATGCATCTGACAACATAGAAATGATTTGCCTCATCAAGCACAGCCGGAACGCACAGATAAGTGGTCCCGGAAGTCGTACGGTCCCCCCCCCCCCTTTTTGTGCTTTTTTTTCTTCGTTTTTTTTCTTCGTCAAGCTTCAACGCACATTCTGTTCCTTCACTGACAAGGAGCTGACAGCTAGGTGGTTTCGTTAACTTTTTCCTACATGCGCGCATATCTTCCCAGTGCGCCGCAACTGTGTGGTGACTGTCCCGGAGTGGTACAGTCTCCCCCCCCCCCCTGTTCTTCATTTTTATTTCCTTCGTTAATCCTTTAACGCACATTCTGTTCCTTCATTGACAAGGAGCCAATGCATATAATGAATATCGATGGCGGTGCCTCATTCACCGGCTTTTTCGCTCCTCCCGATGCCACCAGCATGCACTTAAAGCGCTTAAGCCCTCCCCATTAACTTGTCATACACTTCAAAGAGGAACGAGCCGCCAGCGGACTACACGGAAAGGTGAAATACAAAAACGGCGGCTCCCTGCCCACTTGGGGAAGTGTGGGTGCGGGGGAGGTATTGTTGACAATGATGACATTCCTCATCTACCTCTGCCCTACTCTGTTGAAATGCTGCCCCTTTCTAATTACGCCATGTCGGTCTTGCTTCTTCTCCTAGATTTTCTATATTTTATTTAATGTTTGTCCTCCCGTTTCGCTGTTTCTTTTTTTTCTCTCTCTCTCTTTCAAATGACCCCTCCCCTCCTCCCTCGACAGGATATAAAAAGGCACGGAACATGTGTAAATACTATTATGCCTTGAAAAAGACAGGGTTCCTGTCGAAACGTCGGCTCAATAAACAGTTGTTATGTGAAAGCGCATCTACTTTCATATATATATATATATATATATATATATATATATATATATATATATATATATATATATATATATATATTTATCCTTGTTGACAACGCTCCCGTTGTGCCATATCCCATACCTTCACAAAGACTAACTGGCCCATTGAATTATTACTCCCACTGACCTGAACCATCGCTGCCAGTACATCATCAACGGAGCTTTTGTCGCGGAGATATCCAAATTACCCTACGAAGTGTGGCGTCATCGGGGACTCAATGATGCGGTACGTCCACACGCACTTGAGCCCGTACGACTCATCGACGCCGTGCTTCATCTCCTATGGTGGCGCTATGTTTTCGGACATTCCGGCGCTACTTGAGTACCTGCCTTACCGGGTGGACACGCTGTTTCTGCATGTGGGCACCACGGACATCCTGAAGACGAGCCCTTCAAGATCACTGGATTCGTTGAAGGAGGCCTTGAAGCGAATGAGGCAGATGCGCCCGAACATCAAGACACTGCATCTTAGTCTGCCACTACCTCGCGCACCCAATCGCCGACGGCGGGACTCGAACTGGCGATCAATGAATCGGTTTAATATGAAGGTGCAGCGATTCAGCAGAGAGGCCCGCCGTCTCTGCCACTTTGGGTTGTTGGAAGCAGGCGTCTATTACGTCGAACATGGTTTCTCAACACTCCCGCTGCGCCGCTTCTTGGCTGCTGACGGCTTACATGCAAGCTTCGAGGGAGTCGCGCTGCTGGCACAGCACACGAGGGTGCAGCTGCGATGGACGTCGGCGGCATGGAGATCGGCGGCAGTCGCTTCCACGGACAACTCCAGTGCCAAGCCCCCTCAACAACAAGGAGCCGAGCGACACACAGAGCCATCCAGGGCACCAGCAGTGACGATGTCGCCACTACCACCAGCGAGGCCAGCAAGCCAGCGGGTCCCACCAGTGAGTCAGAGATTGGCGGCAACGGCTTGCACGGCAAACTCCAGTGCCAAACCTACTCAACAACAGGGAGTTGAGGGACACAAGGAGCCATCCAGGGTCCCAGCAGTGATGACGTCACCACTCCCACCAGCGAGGCCTTACAACACCAGGCGGACGAATGCGGCGAAGACCAAGGCGGCGGCTTCCAAATGATACGGGGAAACAAAAGGTACGGGCAGTCTTAAACACGCATGGTCTCAGTCATTTCTATCAATTAGGAAAATTATTGAAAAGCGGGTGCAATACGAAAAACATGCGGAACAACTAACCAAATATCTATCTCACGAAATTGCACCTAAGGGCCTCCGCCTAGCCTGCAACCCCTCAATGTCTACACTAAGTGAAGCAGAAAGGGGGAAGTGGGAAAAAATATTACTAAAAGCGTCCTTGCAACTGACTCGGGTCATTGCGGACCATATTGAGCGTGAGGCCACCAAATACAGTGTCACGGAGGCCACGCAGGAATTGGTATCTAATCTCGGAGAGCATGAGGCAAGAGAACTGGAAAGATATGAACTAATAAAGAGAGGCGAAATTTCAGTAGTAAAATATAGAAAACTCAAGCGGGACTGCAGTAGCTCCACTGCCCTGCAACAGAAAAATAGGAATGAGGCCGTACAAGCACGCCAGGGATCACCCGTACCACAACCTACCTTTGAGGAGAAAAATTGGAACTCGAAACTACAGTGCAATTCTAATCAAAACATCCTTACTCTAGAATATGACGCTCACACTCCCGTGCCACGTGATAGCCAAGAGCAGCCGAAAACTTGTGAGAAAAATGTCCTCAATCTGTCAAACACAACACTCACACCCACTCAGCTTCAACTTTTGTCGAGAGGCTTAACCTTTTGTGCATCATCCGGTAGATTCAATGAATTTGAACTGTATCAAGACCTCGATAACTTTGCACGTAATCTCCGCCTCCGTGAATACTTTCATGATCGCAAGGACTGTACGGACGAGAATAGAGTGATTGGTGGTGACAAATCATGGTGTCCGGGTGAGCAGAGGGACAAACACCTCGATATGTATTTATCAGCAGTTCAAAAAGACATCATCAGAGCGTATGAAAAAATCGGCCATTTCGAAACAACATATCAAAGTCAGAACGAAGGGCACTCGATGAACTACGAAAAAACACTGAAATTACTATCAAACCGGCTGATAAAGGGGGCTGCATAGTAATTCTAAACACGTCGGACTACTTAAAGGAAGGGGAACGACAGCTATCAGACACAAAATTCTACAAAGAACTTCCAACTGACCCGACTCCCGAATTCGAAAGGGAGATAAAAGTAACCCAAACAATCTCCGCCGGGACGAGAAAATTACTTACCGGCAAAATGTTAAAAGCAATGTTACCAGCCCATTCTGCTCCCGGTCGATTCTATTTGCTCCCTAAAATACACAAGGCAGGTAATCCGGGACGTCCGATAGTATCCAGTAACAGCACATCAACAGAAAATATATGAGAATTCATCAATTCTTTAATAAAAAACATCCCCCCAAATTTTCCCTATTACCTAAAGGACACAAACCACTTCATCTGCGAAACTTCAAGTCTCGACATCCCAGGCGGCAGTTTGCTGGTGACCATGGACGTCTGCTCACAGTACACCAACATACCCCACCATGACGGAATAGCGGCTATGGTTTCTGAATATGTAAAATCTGACTCATCAACTAGTGTAAGTGGCGAGGTACTGTTTATACTTCTTGAACTTGTACTAAATTATAACCATTTTGAGTTCAATGGCAACCATTTCCTTCAGGTCAGTGGCACTGCAATGGGCACGAAAATGGCCCCAAACTTCGCGAGCACCTTTATGGCTTCACTTGAAATCCCATTCATTCAGGGACGCACCTTGCAACCTTTTGCTACAGAGGATACTTAGACGATATTTTTATGATATGGAACCATGTTGAGGGAAGTCTTTTCCGCTTCATAGAGGATTTTAACAAGTGCCACCCGTCAATAAAATTCACGCACAAAGTTTCTAAAACTAGCATTGACTTTTTGGACGTCATTGTCACGGTCGAAAATGACCGCTTGTCAACAAACCTTTACAAAAAGCCTACAGACCGTCAAATGTACCTACATTTCAACAGCAGCCACCCAAAGCATTGCAAAACGGGTATTCCATATTCTCAGGCCTACCGGTACCGAAAATATGCACCGATATGCGGGAATTTGACAGACACGCGAAACACCTAAAGCATTCTTTATTGAAACAAAATTATCTGGAAGACATTATTGACGATGCCATACTACGTGCTCGCAACGTGAACAGGAATATTATTATTAAGGGACCAAACAGAGTATCTAAAACGACTTTCCGAACGAACCTTGTACTTACTCCTCATCAGCGCCACGAATCAACAACATACTGTCCCGCCATTTCAACATAATCAGGCAAAGCAAACGACTAACTTCTATCTCCGCGAAGCCACCTCACGTGGTGTACCGCCGGGATAAAAATCTGAAGGACATTCTTGTCAGAGCAAAAACAACCACCCCCCAATTTCAATCAGGGTGCCATCTCTGCGGAAAAGCTCGATGCAAGGTATGCCCACAGATGGTCACAACACGTGAACCCAAAGCGAACTTCTCGGATTTAAAGTCTGCATAACTGAAAGCCTTAATTGTGACTCCAGTAACGTAATGTACATGCTACATTGCAACATCTGCGGAGAAGAATATATCGGCCAAACAGACACGCCATTTCGGCTGCGGTTCAATAATCACCGGTACCACGCCACTTCACTGCCGAAGCTACCTTTATCTAGACATTTTCGCCTGCCAAACCACAGTTTTGAAAATATCAGCGTAACTCTTTTGCAGTCCGGTTTCTCAAACAAACGCGAGCGCGAACAGCGTGAGGCATATTTTATTTTCAAATTTCGAACATTAGTAGCCGGCATCAACGAGGACCCCGGTAAACTCAACTGCCTCCGAGAAGTAAGCCAGGAGGAAATTGGTGACAAAGATTGATAGCTGGAGATCTTGCTTTTTTCTGACTGACTCGTACGTGTACACTGTCAATTCTTGTTTTCGTTTTTCTTCATTCATTTTTT
Source organism: Rhipicephalus microplus (assembly GCF_013339725.1). Classification (NCBI taxonomy): domain Eukaryota; kingdom Metazoa; phylum Arthropoda; class Arachnida; order Ixodida; family Ixodidae; genus Rhipicephalus; species Rhipicephalus microplus. The sequence goes on along the minus strand of NC_051165.1, from coordinate 97,350,628 downwards.
CTTTTCTTCTTTTTTCTACACGCACATACAAAGTGTTTTCGTTCGCCTACCACTTGATGACCATTGAAGGGAAACGGACGAAGATTAAAGGTAAAAAGAGCCGTCCAACCCATTAACGGGAGACCCTTCCTTTACGCACGCCGCTTGCCGACCGACCCATTACAGGGAAACCCTTCCTTTACGCACGCCGTCAAGGACCCTCCCGGCACCGCGGCGACAATCTTGGGTGGCCCGACACACGTCGAGAACTGAACATCAGGTGATAAGAAACGTATGTGGACGCACACGGACAGTTGGTTTCGTTCTCAGTGTTGACAGTGGTTCTTCCTCTTTTTTAATTTCTTTTTTTTTTCTTTTTCTTTTTTTGCTCCCCCCTCTTTTTTTTCTAGTTCCCTCTCACTCTCGCAAACATGTTTCAAGGCGAGAGGGACGCGGCAGCAACGAAGTTTGGAAATTCATGTCAGTATAACTCATCCCCTGATGAAGGGAGGACCCCTCCCGAAACTGTTGGGAAATAAATATACTTATCCTTGTTGACAACGCTCCCATTGTGCCATATCCAGTACCTTCATATATATATATATATATATATATATATATATATATATATATATATATATATATATATATATATATATTAATATATATATATATATATATATATATATATATATAAATATATATATATATATATATATATATATATATATATATATATATATATATATATAGTGCACAATATTTTGCAGAGTGAGCAGAAAAAATTATCACGACTTCACTACTGTAAAATTGTGTGTAAGCTGCGAATGATTTTTTGTAAAAAGCAGTATTCTATAGAAGCAGACTTTGACATGTTTTGAATTGAAATGTTCACAATAGGCTTTGTCGTCAATGCTTTCACGCTGATCCAAGAGTACATAAATAAATATGGTTACATACACATGCTTACGTACAGTCCTTTTCTTTTCCCTGATGTGGTTCATAAAGGCTGACATTCTATTACTTCCCTGAATAAAATAGCCTATTACAAGTCATTACAATGTGCATTGTGTAAGTCGTTCATGCTACTGGTCTTCTTATAGCAAATTCGATTTTGTGTATTTCAAGAAGCCACAAGTAAAATTTCGTATGCTATATTTTGTTATTTTGTTGTAGTCGGTGATTTTAACAATCCAACAATAGAATGGTTGATACCTTCTGTTCTGGGAAAAAATAGCTTACAAGAATTCTTGAACTTCGTGCGTATTGTACTTCTTTATAAACTTTCTGAATAGAAAACCGAAAAAAATATTCCATACCTATCCCACGCTATAATTCTTGAGCTTGAAAGCGAAATTATCCTTGAGAAAATGTGTTCTGAGTGTACAGGGTGCAAATGAAGCTGAAATATTTTAAATCATACCCATTTTGGCCCGTGCAGTCATTGCCAAAATAAACCGCATGGTTACATTTTGTAGCTGCATTCTTACGTGATGTTGCTACCCGGTTATATAGACCCAAGTGGTCGAGATTTAGAGACAATTTTTCAAAATCTGCAGCTTACAGGACACACAAAAGCTTTGTCTTCCAAAATGCACTGTTTGTTTTCACACGCAACGTAAAAAATGTATTTTACCAAGACAAAATTGCTTGTTTATAAAAGCGTGAAAATCAAATGCTGATTTTTATGGAGAAAACCACAAGAATTGGCCGCAATCTTTAGTATCATCAATAAATGAAACTAAAAACGTGTGTTCTAATTATGCTCTGGCCATTCTGATAAGGTTTATTCAAGCGGAAAATCTTGACAGGTAATAACTCCAAAATATAACCATAGCAGCGTACAATTGAACTGTGTAAACACTACAGTGCGATTTCCAAAGAAATCTGCTAAAGTATTATTCTAAGTTTTGCTTTAGTGTTCTAGCACGAGTTGATCTTATAAACTACATAAACGATGGTGCTTCAAGTGCAAGCAGTTTGGCGCATGAATGACAAGCTATCTCGATCGATGAAACGGAAGTATCACGTGTAATAGAGAGGCTGCCTTGCAAAGCTTCCCTTGTCCTGTTTGTATCAATATGAAACTGTGAAAGGTAATGTGAGATAATTTAGCATAATTACTTTTCATTACCAATGGAATAGTCACTGAGCCCTGGTTATGTAAAATTACTGATGTGATTTTTCACTTTAAATGTCGACACAAGTACTTTGTTAAGAATTTTAATTCATTCCGTAATGACTTCGTTGATGTCACTGACTATTAAAAAGGGCTTGTGCTCGTAAGCATCTTATAACGTTCCGTCAAAATAACGGTTGATATTAGTCTATTATTACGCAGTTTTTTTGTGTCTCGCATACGTTATCCTGGCATCGCCCATGTAATGGTAATTGTGTGACAAAGTAACATTGAGTGCCTACGACAAAGCTCAGTCTTAAGACCGATAATGTCTACGTTGAAGCCGCAGCCTTTAGTATAAGGGGTTTGCGCTTGCAGGTGTTTTATAATGTTTCATGATGATTTGGATTGATATTAGTTCACTGTGAAACCACTTTTATATCCCACAGATGTTCTGAGCACAGCCGTGCTCACAAGCGTCGTTCTTAATGCTCTTCGCCCATAAAACAAAGAGAAGACAGAAAAACAGAAAACCGAGACAGAGAAGGACATATATGTAAATATTCAAAAAGAGACGGAAAGAAACAGAAAAGTAGTCATATATACAGAAAGCTAGACAGCATGGGTCTCAATTCAGCGATAATTTTAACATTTATCAATACCTCAAAAATGTGAAAAAAGAGAGATTAGTTGTCGAAGAATCTTGTTTCGGGGCTTTTCGAAAATCCACAGAAAAAGCGTCGTCGCAAAAGTGCCATATTCAGAGACAAACCACCTCACCAAGTGTCCGCAAAGGGAGCATTATTTGTAAACAGACAGAAATCACCACCAACATATGCGCATTCCGGCATTCAGTGCTTCAAATACTGTAGATGGTCCTCAGAGACCAACACACTCAGTAACGGTCGCCTTACTTGGAATGAAAAGAATCGTAAGAGAAAACCTTTAATATGTAGGCATCAAAACGCGTCCAGTATGATTTTTTTGTTTGCGCATGATCTGTCAAAGTTATTCTATGATGCACTTTCGTTTTGTACAATGTGAGTGACCTATGCAAAAGTTCTGAATGACACTGTGTATGTGTGCGTGAATCAATGGCCACCTATTTGTTGAGTACTGTCAAGCAACCATTTTCGAAAAGCCTTCCTTTGGGACCTGCAGGTTGTCATCAGCAAAACATTCTCAAAGCTATGGACAAGCTGCACCAGCTGAGGAGTTCATGAACACGGCATCATCGAACGCATCATCGCGCGCCTCTTTCCCTACCCGTCAACCCCCGAAGAAACACCGATCACTCTCTCCCGACGCCACCGCCCCACACGAGCGTGACGTCGTTCGCAAAACAGCCTGCTTCTTGCAGTCGTTCGAACAGTGCATCATGACCCGCTTCACACGAGTTGGAGAGTGTGTGAAGCGGTTCACGCGAGTGGCTGCCATTGACTCCCACCTCGCCGCCTTAGACGCCATGGTAGCTGCCTTAGAGACCCGACAGAGCACCACTGAGGCCACCCTTGCGGAACGCTCGCTCCCCGCCCTGCTCACGCCGGCACCTATACCAACTCCGCCCAGTCTCCCTGCCATTCATCATGGCCAGGCACTACCCACACCTTAATCTCTGGCAGTGGAACTGTCGGAGGTTCCGCACCAAACGCTGCTCCCTTCAGCTCCACCCCCCGAACATTCCTCCCGACACTACTGCTTCTGTCATAGCATTTAGAAACCATTAAGTCCCGTAAAACTTCGCGATTACACCGCCTTTAATCCATCTTCTGAGACCCATCCGAACGTTCCGTCACTGGTGCACCGTAAGCTTACTGCGGCGCTGCACCAGTTAAACATTTCAGAATATGCCCATCTCCTCCTTGAAATACTTCCTCGCCGTCGCACTGAGGCAAGCTTTTGTCCTCAATGTGTACAGCCCTCCAAAAGCTCCTTCTGCTCCTCTATTCCTCGTCCTACGCCAAGTGCTTTCCCTCGCCGGCCGCAATGCCGTAGTAAGTCGCCTAGTATTCTAAGCGACTTCAACGTCCCCCATACTAGCTGGCACTACCCCCAGAATACCCGCAAAGGCCAGTCAATCTGGAACTTGATCCACAACGAACGCCTATCGATTCTTAGTGACTTCACTTGCCCTACCAGAATCGCACCCAGTGTCCAACGAGACACCAATCCGGACCTTGCATTGCCACTCGTGGAACCCATTTGATGTGTATGGTTGTGCCGATGTTTCCTACCAGCTGATGAATGGATTCTGAAAACGCTGTCGATCAGGCCACACGGCGGATGTCGTGAATCCCTTCCGTGAAATCAGTGCGAAGCATAACATAAAAAAGTGGTTCGTTTCGATAAAACGCCGTATTGCGATGAAACGCTCATGCCTTTCCAGAGCCGTTGATTAAACAAACAGCAAACGCTCGATAGTGTGCTTCCGTCTGTGAGTCATTGTGAAGCTCCTTATGGCATCTTCATGTCCGCCTGGATCGGATCGTGCGCGCAGGCGGCCGTGGCCATTCATATGGCAAGCGCACGGCGTATATCTTAGAGGCCATGCGACTGTCGCTTTAGATAAAAAATTTGTATGTACTATCACGCTCAGTATGAGCTACACAACGCGAGCGCGTGGCTAGGAGCACTGCAAGGTTGTACAGTAGCGCTGATCGTGACATATTTTCGAGTTGTCGGGAGAGAGTTTGGCTGATCCAGCGAATGTACATCACCCCCACATGCTTGCTTTCACCCTGGCCGTTCTCTGTTGGGAAGAACCTTTTGCGCTCCGTTTTTCTCGCAGATTCTCTCTTTACTGAAAAGAAATTTTGAGCACAAAGCAGTGACTTCACCGTCCACAAGACGTGTCGTGTGAATATTATTATAGTTTAAGCATTAATTTCGTGCGAGAATGGATGTGAAAGTACTGTTTTACTTGAATTGGGTACTTCCAGATTACGCCATGCTTCTCTAGAAAATAAGAAGCCGGTGGCGACTTGGGCTGTGCAGTATTCTCAGTAATAAGTTTTAACAGAGTTGTGCTGCCAATCCCCAACACGTTGTTACTACAGCTTCGGTGATCGCTGGTAGCATTTATTCTATGGGCGTGGCAGCTGTTACGTTGCTTGTTTTTGTAAGTACGCTGGTAATACGTTTTAATAACACTAGTTGTGAACATATACCACTCTCCAGTCAGTTCGCCAAGGAAATGGGGAGGTAGGAAGCAATTTTCATGGATACGCCAACGTGAGATAGTGTTCAGTGTTCTCAAATAATAAACTTTCCTGGCTTTTGAAAACAAACTTGTGGTCATTAAGAGACAGCAGAACACTGCTTGAATAAAAAAGTTCACTGATATTTGGGTGAGAACAAATGCTGTGCTGCGTTTCCTTTTTTATTCTTGTCTAATATTCATTACCTAAGTAACGAAGAATGTTATCCTAACGTTGAATGAAAGCACCTAGATGTCAGCCAGCAACGTTGCCTAAAAAGCGCATAACGTCCTCTTTTTCGATCATATGATAACGTTGCTTTTAACATAAAGGACAATATGGTAACGTTCAGGATCACATTTTCAACATCACAGCAATGTTTTTGCAACTAACCAGCAAAGTATTGTTACATACCAGCAACGTGATATAACATACCAGCGACGTGAAGGCAGCATACCAACAACGTGATGTCAACATTGCTGTAGGACGTGTTGACTTTCATGCGACGTGCGCAGAAAATATATACTACTGTGTGTGCGTTAATAATAAAAGCATGTTGACTTATTACGGGAACCGCCCTGAAGCTTCTGGCTAGAAAAAAAAAAAGCTCTGGTATGGCGTGAAAACTGCATTACAATTGTCCATGCACAAAAACTGCTTCCTAACCAGTCTTTATCAACGTATTCATACATGCATAAACAAGTGGTTTTAGAACAGCCAAGCTATAAAAATGTCAAAACACACTTGTGCGCGTCCGTAAGACCGAAAATACACTTTTGAAATCCCAAAGCTTCCGACACATATGATATACATTCTGCATTTTTAGAGCATTGAAAAATGTGGTTTTGCTTTGTGTAAGTAATGACTACAATGAGTGAACAATTGTTGAGGGTGCACTATTTTTATGTGCAGAATTGCAGCAACCATGAGGACATGCAGTGAAACAGCCTAGGCAAGAAAGAACATGTCGAAGTCCCTGAGTGCTATATAAAAGAAAAAAAAGAAGACATTTATTTACGAAGATTACTTACTTCTGATTTATTTGTTGTTGTCACAGAGAAAGACATGAATTGAAGTGTTACAAAACACACTTTAAGCATACAGTAATGAGTATGAACAAAGTATGTTGCAAGTTTCTCTCATACTATGTTAACTGCTGAGTCGTAAAAAAACAAATACAGGTGCAAAATGAAAACACAACTTGTTTATACAATCTTAGCAAACGTTTGACGAAAAAAGCTTTTATCTATGGTATTTCCAATATCAGTGGGAAAGTGAATAGGCAAAGAAGAAGACACTGGCGAAACTGCTATGTGTTAAGTACATTGGAGGACACGAATACCATAGACAGCCATTGCGTGGTCGGTAATTTTCCAACAGTGATGCATGCATTGTATACAATGATGGTTGCCACTGCTGATGACTGTCTATGTAATGATTTCATGAACAGAAACAATATAGAAGCATTGAAAAACTGGCACATCCCACTCAGGTACAGATTTTTTTGACGTAGCGTAAACTGTCCAAAACAAGAACTTGTTTTTACCAGAACAGAAAAACTTGCCGATATCTGCTTAGCAAAACATGTTGCACATCAAAAGAAGCTTATCAGTTTCAAAGCAACTGATCTTCATGATACCTGCCTGACACGCATTCAGTAAAGAACAGCTCATTAAATGTGGCCAACTGATTACATACAAAATATGCCTTTGAAAGTTACCGTAGCCGACACGCGGTCAGAAAAACCGAAACGCGATCAGTGGAGCAACTGCTCAGTGTATTCGCGCTAAACAGTTGATTGATTGATTGATTGATTGATTGATTGATATGTGGGGTTTAACGTCCCAAAACCACCATAAGAATATGAGAGACGCCATAGGGGAGGGCTGTGGAAATTTCGACCACCTGGGGTTCCTAACGTGCACTCAAATCTCAGCACACGGATTTAACGCAAAACAGTGACCTCCCAGCCACAACCTAGCGAGAAATATTCATCACGAAACGAATACACAATGCATGCAAGTTTTTTCTGTTCAGTTTATTAGCGAGTTGTTGTTCTTTTGTTCATTGGATGATTATTCTGCCTTGACAAATTATTCTTGTTCATTAGGTCCAGGTTTTAGTAATTTGTATCTAGAGGTTACGTCAAGTTATCTTTAGATCGCTATGCACTGCTCAGCATAACTGTATAGTATTTTTCATTTATGCCTTTCTTGTGTTGTGTGTGCCACTTATTTTACCATTTCAACTTTTTTGGATTTGCAGTGAATGCAGCTTCTGAGTTGATACTTTGTAGCGAGTTGTTATGCGCATCTTTAGAAAAGTGGCAAAGTACTCTCTCTTGTTTGCGAAAGTCATTAGAAAGGAAGTTGATTTTTCGAAGGTATTCAGGACGAGTATTATGACCGAGTACCCTATTTCTCACAAAAATATATCGACATAAATGTCAACTATGGATATATATATATATGCAATCATACTAGTGGGCACAGGAACAGCAGCAGGCACAGGAAATGCAATCTTCTAGAGTAGAATGACAAATCGACATCAGCCTGCATCACCATCAGAGAAGCAACTAACAGCCATACCACCACTACAGTTCACACGCCCAGTAGAGTCCAAATATGCAAACTGAGCAGCATGTTGAAGTTGCCAGCCTTTGCATGAGACTTTGCCAACTTGGAGGTCGATCTGGCGTGCTTTACACGGACGCTGCAGAATACGAAAGAAAGGGAGCACACACAGCGGTAGTGGTTCGCGAGAACGGGGACCTGGTCTCGTGCTGCACCTCTAAGAGCACAACCACCGCAGAGGCAGAAGAACTTGCGATTGCTTTGGCAATAGCTCAAAAAGGCACTCGAGTGATTGTTAGCGACTCTAAGTCAGCCATTGAAAACTACGATATGGGCAGGATCTCTGCTACAGCCGCCAAAATTCTAAGACAAGGACCAGTACCCGCAGAGCTAATCTCACTAGTATGGTCCCCAGCCCATCAAGGTCTGAAGGGGAATGAGAAGGCGCACGCGATCGCCCGAGGGCTCACTTTCCGGTTGATCGACGCTGACCCGCCGCCTTCGCGAGAGCAGCCCCTCTCCACAACAGACGAACTACGAACGTTTCAGGAAATCACCGCACACTATGAACTCCGCCGTAAGATTTATCCAGAGGCAGCTAAACAGCTGAGCAAAAAGAAGGAAATTATGTGGCGAAAATTGCAAACCGGGGTGTTTCCAAACCCTCACCTGTACAGTAAATGGCACCCGGAAGTGTTCAACTCCAGATATGCGCACTGCAACAATACTGCGGGTTTAGTGCACATGGTATGGACCTGCTCATCGTACAATGATCCAAGTAGAAACGTAGAATCCTGGGATGCCTTATTACACAGCCGTGACGCCGAAGAACAGCGTCAAGTCAACGGTATCGCCCTGACCGCCGCCGAGTCCCACGGGATTCTGGCTGATGGCTAGGGGGATGATTGGGGGCAGAGGCCTCTGCCTCCTCCCCCGTCATTCTATACGGGTGCAATAAACGTTATTTCTCTCTCTCTCTCTGCCAATGTAGTTCGATTTGAGCGAACAAGCTCGCCAGGTCACGGTATGTCCAAGAGGGGTACACTGTCGACGATGTCGGCAAACAGCAATTGCAAGGTGAAGGCTGTGACGACCGTGAAACAAGCCATTATGTGAGGCAATCGTTTAGCAATTAGGGCCTGCATTATGAAGAGGAAGTGATTAGACCCATACTAGTAGCTTAACAAGCAAACAAAATGAATAAATGGGAACACTTCGCTAAAGAATGCAGAAAATTGACTGACAAAATATGTCTGTAGCATCATATGAAAGCTGGGCCGGTACTGACAGAAAGCCATGTAACAATCCAGAAGAGAAAAAACACAGCAGAAAGGAAACCTAAATAGTCTAGAGATAGAATTTGTGAAGGTTCATTGACCTGAATGATTGGCGCCTTACTCAATAATGATGGCAAAGAATCAACATTTCGATCTTATTTACCGTCTTATTTCAGTTCTTCAGTTCAAACATATTCAGTTTATCTAGTTATCTTCAGGGTGGCTTGTTCGTTGAGTTAATTACTACAAATTATGCAGAAAGAACATTGTTAGTAGTTTAGTATTACCATCTAATATGGTGCTTACCAAACAGATGGTACTCACAGCGTAGTATTTCCTTCTGTCACTCCTCATCAGCTGCATTGGTGGCAAAGTAAGATAAAACTCTGCTGCTCATTTTCTTCTTCCGGCAAGTGCATATGTACCTAAAACAAAATAAAAAAGATTTTATCCAAAACATCAGAATGAAATTATCGGCATCTGTTTTAGTACACCACAGTATGCAGCAGAGTTATAACTAAGGAGCAGATGTGAAAATGTTCCAAAAGACAGGCCGGTTCATGATTAAAACTATAGACTCATACTTAACACAACAAAATATAGCGAAAACTACATAGACGTTTCGCCAAATATGCAGCCGGCATCCCCAGTATGCCCTGGCACCAATTGAGCGGAGGTTACACAGTTTGCTGCTTGTCTCGTATGACGCTTGGTATGCGGCCGTGGTTGTTGTCGCGCGCCAACATGTCACACTAATGAATCACGACTCGAGAATATTTCTCTTGCCTTACAATTGTTCCCGAGCTGGCGGTGTCTCATTACTGAAGTCGAAGGCATGTCCCATCGTCGAGCAGTGTTCGACGAGTTTTGTCTTATAATGCGTGGCATAGATGGCTTTTCCATTGTCTCTTTCGTGCTCTTCGAACCCTGTTGGTCGCTTCCTGCCTGTTTCACTCGTGCATGTGGCGTCACATACATCACTGATCAGCCCTTGCAGTTATACAGATAGAAAACGTGGTTGGTGAGTTGTAACGAAGCCATTATCTGAGCAGGTTTATCAACGACACCCAGAAACACATACAAAAAGAAACAAGAAGTGTGCCACGAGAAAACACAAAACCCATTGTTTCTGTGCCTTGCGTTGAAGGTTTTTCAGACTCTGTTCGAATAGCACTTCGTCCACTGGGAATTAAAACATTTTTCAAAGCTCACTGTACCTTGGTAAACGTGCTCTCTAAGCCCAAAGACAGCACCCCTGCGAATGATCAAAACAGGGTCGTTTACAAGTCCCTGTGCGGTGGCGATGACACCACGTATATTGGCGAAAACTGGCAGGAAGTGGTGAACGAGTTTTAATGAACACAAAGAGGACATCACAAAAACTACGCATTTGCAGACAAAACTCACCAAACACTGCTTGAAATTGGGGCATGCCTTCGACTTCCGTAATTCGATAACGCTGGCTAGGGAACAAGAGAAAGGGAAGAGAAAGCTTTGCGAGTCGTGGTTAGACCGTCGTGACCAGCTAGCGTGCAACGACAATCACGAACGGCCTCCATCCGGATGAGTTGGCACATACGAGACAATCAGTGAATTCAGCCACCTCCACACATTTGGTGCCATTGCAGGCTGAGGATGCCACTCACATAGGAAGTGAAATGTCTGCGGAGATTTGTTATAATTTGTTTTGTATAGTTTAAGTACATATAATAATCACTAAGGAGCAGAGTTTTATTTCCATGTTAATTTGGCATATGTTCAAAATTTTCCAGAGAAAAAACTGTTTATTCAAACAAAAAACAAATATTTATAGACTTGCTTTTAATCTTTCCGCACATAATTCCCTCCTGAGGCAAAGTAAACATTGCTACTCAGAGTTCATGCCATGCGTTGACTACCAATTATCTACCACCCAATAATTATGCTACTGCCAGTGAACTGTTTTCTTGGAAATTAGTATCTATGCATCTCTTCTATTTTGCTACACCAACTGTGTTAATTCAAGAAGTGCAACAGTTGACTACCAAATTTTCGGTTAGTAGTTAGCTCAACGAGTGCTGCTCACTCCATCAGATTGCTCCTTCTAAATTGAAAGCATCGAACGAAACTTGACCCAATTTCATGCATTTGGCTTAAGTGAAATTTCTTAATTTTTATAGAATATTACAAGCTTAGTTTTTTGCTCTACACTTTGTCGTATAAGAGAGAGAGAAGTAAACGTTTATTTTGAAACAGTGCCCCGAGCAATGCCCGGTGTCACCCTGAGGTGGGAGGGCTCCTTAGTCCAGGAACCCACTGGCTTCTACTGCTCTCTTGGCCCTGGCGACGAGTTGTTGTTGCTCTTCGAGGTCCTCGAGGACGAGCTTCGCCTCCCACGTTTCGGTTAGGTCTTCGTTCGTCCATGCCGCTTCATTATCAGTCGTGTGTTGCTGCATATCACGTCTGGAAATACACTGGCATGCAAGAAGCAAGTGCGCCAGGGTGTCCGGTACGTTGCAAAGCGGGCACATAGAGCTATATCTCGTTGGGTAGAGACGGTGCATTAGGGCCCCATGTGTGTATATGCTGCTTTGCAGGCGTCTCAGTATTACGCTTTCCTCTTTTGTCAGTTTTGGGTGTGGTGGAGGATATACTCGTCGCTCCAGCCTGCAATGCTGGAGTAACGACGAGTAGGTGTTTCGAACAACTTCCGTCTCTTCAACGACGGGTTGAATGTCCTGTGGGCAGGGCGCAGCCCGGCTGACGTGCTCGCGGGCAGCGGCGTGGGCCGCTTCTTTTCCCTGCAGACCCTCGTGTCCTGGCACCCATAATACACAAGTGTATGGGAGTGGAGTGCTTCGCCGTTTCAAAATATTGATGGCATTGGCTGAGATACGGCCCTTCCTGCAGGCGGCTTGTGAGTCGGTGAAAAATACCGCAGCGTCTGTACATGTTGTGGTTGCTAGAGCGATTGCCGATTCTTCTGCGGCGTCTGAATTGAGTGCGTTGACCATGGCTGACGCTAATTCTCGGCCTTGAGAATCGACGACGCTGACAGCGCACGCGTTTCTATGCGGATAGTTGGCCGCGTCAGTGTAGCGGGCGTCCGGGTCTTCCTTGAACTTTCGTCAAATAGCGTTAGCTCTACCCTTGCGTCTACTTTTGTGGAAAGTACGATGCATGTTGCGTGGATTAGGTGTGATGGGCAGCGACTCTCTAATGTACAGCGGGATGCGCTTTTTCCGGTCTGCATCGGCGATGAACGTGTCGCGGTAGTTGAGGTACCGGAGCACCGACCTCCCCGTGGGCGTCAGCTTGAGCCTCTCCAGCTGACTGTTCCTATGCGCTTCGATGAGCTTTTGCCACGTGTTGTGAACGCCCATCCTTAGGAGGCGTGTGGTAGAGGCCATTGGCGGAAGTCCCAGGGCTACTTTAGTGGCCTTTCTTATCATGATATTAAGTTTTTCAATTTCAGCGGTTTTCAAATTCAGGTACGGCGTGCCGTACGTATTGCGGCTGGTGAACAGACCTTGCATTATACGTAGCGTGTCGTGCTCTTTGAGTCCGTTTCGTTGATTCGCGATCCTCTTGACGAGGTGCATGAGTTCTGATAGTGTCCGTTGGAGTCCCGGTATGGTGGCAGCTCCCGATGCATCCTTGTAGATGTGAACTCCAAGCGCTCGCAGGGTCTCGACTTTTGGAAATAAGGTCCCTTTCAGCGTTACGCTAGGGTCGGGCTCGTCGTATAGAGAGGGTCTGCCTCTTGTTCTCGCTTTGAGGACGAGGTGCTCGGATTTCTCGGGGGCACAGCAGAGACCGCAGTTTCTAAGATACCGTTCGATAGCATCTACGGCGGTTTGTAGGCAGGTCTCTTGCCTCCCCGTGTTCGAAGCCCTGGTACAGAGCGTGGTGTCATCAGCGTAGATCGTGTGCCGTAAATCGGGCATTTTGTCGAGAATTTTTGGCAGATTGATTATAGCCACATTGAAAAGTAACGGCAAGATGACGGAACCCTTCGGCGTTCCTTTTTTCGGTAGTTGAAAGCTTTTGCTGCGGATGTTGCATATGCCCACAGTTGCTGTATGGTCTGTCAGAAAGTTTCTGACATACGTGAAGGTTCTAATGCCGCAGCCAACGCCTTCGAGGTTGTTGAGGATCGCGTCGTGGCTGACGTTATCGAAGGCCGCCTTGACGTCAACTCCGAGTATGGAGTACTTTCTTCGATAGGTGAGGTGATCAAGGAGGTCTTCTTTGAGTGGTAAGAGCATGTCGTGCGTCGAAAGATGCTGCCTGAAGCCAAACATGGTGTCCGGTAGGTGTCCGCTATCTTCCAGGTACTGGGTTAAGCGGTCGTGCACCTTGTGTTCGAACAGTTTTCCCACGCACGAGGTGAGAGAAATCGGGCGTAGGTTCTCGATGCCGACTGGTTTGTTAGGCTTAGGGATCATGGTGATTTCCGAGTTCTTTCATACCGCAAGTAGCTCTCCTTTATCCCAGCAGTCGTTGTAATATCGGAGAAGAGCCTTGGTGGCCTGGTGCGGTAGCTTGCGTAAGTGCTTGTTGAAAATCCTGTCTATTCCGGGGCTGGTATTTCTTGTCAACTTCGTTAGGGCTGTGTGCAGCTCAGCCAGGCTGAAGGGCTGGTCGAGTTCAGTGTTTGGTGCGCCAGCGTACTCATTGGTGTGAATTGAAGCCCCAGTGGGTGCATCGCCACAGAGCTTCTTTTGTAATTCTTCTAGGAGGTGTTCTTCTGTACCGGCGTAGTTTCGAATAAGCCTCTGAAGGTGCTGCTTCTGTGCTGCTTTAGAGGGTTGCGTGGCTAGAAGTGTGCGTAACAAATGCCAGGTCTTCTTGGTGCTCAGAGTCCCCTGCAGCTTGTCACAGAAAGCATGCCAGTTCTGCCAGGCCAATTGGTTCGCATAATCTTGAGCTTGCTCGGTGAAGAGAAAAATGCGTTTCCGTAACTTTCTGTTTAGTTTTTGCCGCTTCCACCTTTTTAGAAGTCCTCTTCTAGCCTCCCAAAGGTGGAGGAGATGTGCGTCGACGGCGGGTGTATCGACGTCAAGCTGTATGTCCTTAGTGTAGCGTTCGGCTATTTTGAGCACATTCTTAAACCAGTCCTCAATGTCGATTATGGTGGTTTCAACGTCGAGGTCATTCCTAAAGCATTGCCATTCCGTTAACCGCGCTATTCCAGTCTTGGTCTGTTTACGAGTGTGCGCTACGGAGAGTTGGATGATGTGATGATCACTAACTGAAGTTTCCGGTAGCACACTCCACTCTGCCCTAGTGACGTTCGCCGTAAATGTAAGATCTGGATTTGTATCCCTGGAGACGCTGTTCCCGATTCTCGTCTTCTGAAGAGGGTTGTTCCACAGGGTTAGTCTGTGATGTTGAGCAGTATCGTGCACCCTAGAACCCTTCCTCGTGGTGATATGATAGCCCCATGCCGTGTGAGGGGCGTTAAAGTCTTCCAATATTATGATCTGGTGGCCATTCGTGGACTTCCTGATTTCTCGTATGAAGTGATCAAAGTCTGGTAGTTGATTGGTCTCGTGGGGGGCTTTATATATCGGTTATAAACTGTATATATTGGTTATAAAAAGATTTTGCTGCGTCTTTTGTTCCGGCAGAATCTCTATTAGGGTATGTTCTATCTGAGTGTCCTCGATTTCGTAGTTTTGCGTTGAAAGTGCTTTCTTGAGAAGTATGGCAGTGCGTTGGTTTTGTGCGCAGGTCGTGTACCCTTGCAGTCGTAAGTTCTGCGTGTTGGTTTTCTGAAGTGCAATGATGTCTGGTTGGTTAAGCTTGATGAATTGTAGTAAACTTGCGTGTCTAGGGCGGTATGACCGACAGTTCCATTGCCATATGCGTAAAGTTGAATGCTGGTTCTTATACTTATGGTTAGGGACTGCCATCTTTTATCGATTTGATGTCACGCCTGCCATCACGACTCGGAGAGACTGAGTGAGAGGCATTGTGACTGTTCGCTCGTGCCTTTGTTACAGGTTCAATTGATTCGGGAGGCAATCGCCGGGCTAATTCCAAGGGCCAAAGTATCGGCCCCCCGAACCGCACCACGAAAGCGCGGACAATTTAGAAGTGGTCCTTTTTGGCGCGCCAGCGGACGCCGGCTGTTGCCCAAAGAACAAGTCAGAGCCGAGAGCTGATAAGCAAAACAAAATTATATTCTCAATAATGGCGGTACGCATCACAATGAAGAACACCACAACATGAACAACACAGAGGAACAATGGGAGGCGCTGCTGTCCAGCTCGGCCATTGTTGATCAGCGCTGGCTGGTCCAACGGGTAGAGATGATGGCTAGGGCCAGCGGAGCACTGGAATAGCGGCCCGACCATTTGGATTGCTCCGTGTTATGCGCAAATAAAGTTTTTTCTCCCTCTGTCAATAATGGCAGATCAAAAACAATACACAAATATGAACACTCCACAATAGTTGAATACAATATGTCACCAATCAAACAACGTACTACACAGTACAATCAGCCACACTTGAAACAACGGACACAGACAACAATACGCACTACAATGCAGTCGCATGCATTTAACAACCAAGACACTTAAAGACTAAAGAGTAGAAAACTTATTCAGTCCAAAGTTCTTAGAACAAAAGTCTGAATGATACTCTTCCGGGAATCACTCACTCAAAGTCCAGCGTTGTTGTCGTTCCGCTGCCCCCGAAGTTTCTCTTCCAGGAAACCTCACGTCTTCACTTGGCTGCTCTCCAAGCTTCAAACTTCTTCGCCGGAAACACGTCAGCTTCAAACTCGCAGCTGTTGCCACGCGTCTTCGCTCGATAGCGGTAGACACACACTCTTGCCTGTAGCTCGAGTCGTCACCCCTCAGGTGGAAATCCTCTTCTTCTTCTCCTTTGCCACGGAAGAAAAAAGGCTTCGCCCACAAGGCGGCACTCTACGCATTCTGGCGCATACTTTCTTCTTCTTCTGCTTCGTCACTAAGGACAAAACCTTCACCGACAGACGCGGCGGGATACCCTACGCACTCTGGCGTTAACTTCCCTATCGGAAAAAAATGAATGGTGGGCATGGTGTAAACAACCACCCACCATTATAGTGGTATAATGTAGTGGGTGAATGGTGGGAAACGCCCACCATGGCGCATGGTGGGTATGGTGGGTGCTGCAGTGCCGGCAATGCTTGAGAGCGAAATGACGTCAGAATCACCGTGACGAGCTGCCACAAAAAATAAAAAAGGAATGCTATAAAAAAGGTATAAAAACACCCGTCCCGTAAGAAAAAAAAACAAAGCGCCACGGAGGTTCGAACGTGCGACCTGCGGATTCTCATTTGGAAACGCTAACCACAGCGCCAAACCAAATTTTTTTTTTCTTTATTGCCTTCTTGACTACAGGTCAAGCTAATATGACAATCACTATTACACGTGTTTCATGCGTGACAACGCGTCAAACAAAGATATTACATCTTCATTACAGTCGGTAGTCTTATACACATCTCGCACTTTTATAACAGCTTCCACGAAACACTCATTAACGGATAGAACTCTCACATCACAGTGTCTGTACGATAGCATACTACGCCAAACCGAATGAAGACCAAGTACAAATATAACATCCAAATGTTGCACAGAACTATCACAAGGCAAAAAACGAATTCCATATGAAGTAAGAGGTAAATCTTTTTTTTAAAGTTGTCTGTAAAATGTCCCAAAAGAAAATAGCGCTCTTACAATCAATAAACACATGTTCAATGGTCTCAGGTTTGTTACACAGGAGACAGCTGCTTCCCCATGGTACATACATCCCTCTCTCTTCAAGCCACGTTTTTACTGGCAAGGTTCCCGTATGAAGTTTAAAAAAAAAGGTTTTCACATTGGGTGGTATACACATGTTTTTCACTTGCTTTACTACGTCATGACCATATGATTTTTCATACCTTGAACGGTACAGTGGCACAGGAAAAACATTCTGTATTAGGTCTTTCATAAGGCGCTTTCTTTTCACATTAGTTAGGTAATCTATCGAAAACCTCGCCCTTAAAAAACGATATGAGAACACAACTTCGCGCAAGAACGGTGACAAGGTGCGTCGTTCTCGCCTGTCTGAAGATACAAAGAAGTCAGGCATGTGGTGTAACAGCGTTGTTTGAAATAAAGAACGTAAAAAAGAGTCTCTCTGGTCTCTAATGAGCAGGAAACGTGATATTCCTTGGTTAAGAAACAGATGGCACAGAGACAGCCCTCCTTGCTTAACTCGCCGAAACAAGTTCGTTCTAGATGTTCTCTCCCACGTAGAGCTCCAGATGAACGTGGCGAATATCCTGTGGACTTTGTGAATGGTTTTACGCTTACAACTAAGTACTTGCAAAAGGTACATAATTTTAGCAGCCAGAAAAACGTTGCATACAGCTGACCGAGAGAAAAATTGATAAGCCATGACCGCCCCATCCTTCGGCGGTCGCGCGCAGTTCTTCAGCCTTTTCAAGCCAAAATGCTTCACTGTCTTGATACCTGTCCAATGGTACCCCAAGGTAACGACTAGGCGTCGTGCGCCACTGAATATTTCCAAAAGAACTGGGCGTAAGGTCCCAATTACCGTGCTATAAACCAATGCTTTTTCTTTGTTCATTAAACTTCCACTCGTGTCACAAAACCTTTGAGTGATTTTTAATAACGAAGTGACACTCTCTCTATCAACTGCAAAAAAGGCAATATCGTCGGCGTATGCCAAAACACGCACTTCACATGACTGCAACCTGAAACCATTAATCCCTGCATGGTGAATCACTTTCTGACACAATGGTTCCAAAAATAGAGCGAAGAGCAAAGGACTTAAAGGACACCCCTGGCGCACGGAGGTAAGTACATGTATGCGCTGTGAGAGTTCTCTATTTACAATTAAATTTGTGGTTGAATTTTTATATGCCAATTTAATACCTTTACATATGATCGCACCAAGACCAACGTACTCAGCTAGCATGAAGAGTATATTGTGTGGAACCATGTCGAAAGCCTTGGCTAGATCAATTTGCAACATAGCTACTTTTAGTAGCGCAGCGTCACAATACTCCAAAATGCTCCTGGCAACATGAATATTCGTGAATATGCTCCTACGCTTGATGCCGCAAGTCTGATGTGACCAGACCAACTTGTATATAACTCCTTGCAACCTCCTAGCCAGAACTTTCATAAACGCCTTATAATCTACGTTTGTTAGCGTGATTGGCCTGTATCCTGTCACTTTGCGTAAAACATGTTGCTCTTTCCCTTTAGAATCAGCACGGTGTGCGCTCGATTAAACGATGGAGGCAAAGCTCCGCGATCTAAAGACTCTGAAAAAACCTCATGCAATGCGGCGGCCATATCCTCCTTGAACGCCTTGTAAAAGGCGGCATTAATGCCATCTGGACCAGGTGATTTGCCTATGCCGAGATCATCGATAGCCTTCTCAATTTCCCCTATACTAATAGACATTTCCAATAAATGTGTGTCCTCAGCATTAAGTGTCGGCATTTCTATCAACAACTCATCTACAAAACCCGGCTCCTTTGGTTCGCGATAAGCAAACAAGTCCTGATAATAGTTTTCAAAAGCTTTCATTATATCTTTATGTTCTTTCAATATTTTACCATTCCATTCTATCTCAAGTATGTCGTGAGCTCGAGCATATGCCTTTTCATCTGACGAGGCTCGCTTTGTCGGGGCTTCACCTACGAGGTATCTCTCAGCTCTTGCTCGTATAATTGCGCCTTTATATTTATCTTCTTCAAGACATTCAATTTTGTTTTTGACAACCTGCAGTTGATGTGTGAATAAGCCCGGGTTTTCTGCTTCAATATTCACCAAATCATTTAGCTCTGCCCGTAGCTCACGTTCCTGTTTTCGAGCTTGGTACTGCATGTAGCAACCACACTCTATTGCATTCATTTTTATCTTTTGCTTAAATAATTCCCATCTTTCCGTGGCACTCCTTTCTGCGTTTTTGAAAAAATTCTCGATTTCCATCTTTGTCTTATCTACAAACCCTTCGTGCGTAATTATCTTAGTATTCAGTTTCCATGTTTCCCATACAACCTTCTTTTTGCACTTTCTACCTATCTCAAACAAAACTAAGCAATGATCACTGAAAGAAACAGCATAAACATCATAGTTCAGACATAAAGGTACTATCTCAGAACAAACATATGCTCGATCTAGTCGTGCGTGACTCGAACCTTGAAAATGCGTGAAGTGCTGGTGACTGCCACCCATCGCAAACAGAGCTACATCATGTAAAAAGTACTTATTAAGGCTGTCTCTAAGCAACCCAACGCTTTCATCACCTAATTTAGCAGTATACGTGCAATCTTCTTGGGTCAAAACACAATTGAAGTCACCCAACAGAACCACACACTTCTGACATTCAAAGTACGCTTGCATTTCCCGAAAAAACAAACATCTGTCTCTCGAATTTGTAGGTGCGTATACACAGATAGCTCTAAATTTAGTGATCCCGTAACAAAAGTCACACAAAACAAAACGCCCATGTAGGCAACTTTTGACCTCTACCACTACAATACCAAGAGAGTTCTTGACAAAAATAATACATCCGGCTGATGCTCCCACTGCATAGCTCACACACGCTCTGTACCGCAATGAAAATTCTGCTACCAAGCTATCAGTCGCGTCCTCAGTACTAACTTTAGTCTCCTGGACTGCGAGCAAGTCAAGGTCTTTTTCTTGCATCAAGCGTTTCAACTGGTACTGTTTGCGACGCGTTCCTAGACCGCGTACATTCAGCGTACCAATGCGTAAAGGCGCAGTCATGCTAGCCATGTTGATGACAAAGATGAAAACTACGATGCTGCGCTTACCGTGTCTCGTATACCGTGCAGTGGGAAAACCGGGGTCTTACGCGTCTAGATCGTGTCCCCGAATCGGCGACGATGACGCCGACCGGGTTTCGAGGGCATATTTTTTACTCTTAGCGCCCGTGACGCGATGCCACAGACGCTCCGGGCGTTTCAGGTTGCGTTCCGTGCTCTCCACTCGGTAACGCTTGCCGCGTCCCGTGGTCACTTCCGGAGACTGTGTGCCGGCTTCTGGCGTAGCAATCTCGCCACTGGTACCCATATCTTCCACCATCGATTCTTGAATGTCCTGCTGGCCGCCTGTTGCGGCCAACTCCTCGGATTCTTTCGTTGAGTCTTTGCCATCTTGCGTTGTCGCGTCGGCTGTCTCTTCTCCAGTTGCCTGAACCGCGGCGTCGGGTCCCACGGCGTTGCTGCCAGGGGCCACCTTCTCAGCCTCTTTGGCGTCCATTAGATTATCTTGGGCGTCGTCTGTTGGCAGCACGGTCTTCGTAACTTTGGCATAACTCCTGACGCAATCTTGACTTTCATGACCAAACGCTCGGCATACACCACAGCGGGGAGTCTGGCAGTCTCGTCGTATATGTCCTTGCATGTGACACCTTAGGCAAAGCGGTGCCCGACCCGGGGCCACAAGAAGGACGGTGCCCCCTCCAATCTTAAAAAGGTGCGGCAAGTCTTCTAGCACCACGCCTTCCTTCAGTTTCAGTCGCACCACTCTCGTCGTTGATATCGCGTGTTCAAAGCCAGCGACGGTCCAGTTGTCGTTGGAAACCTCCAGAACTTCACCAAACTCACCCAACGCTTGTCGAACGCTCTCATTCGAGACCGCAAAGTCAACCCAGTGGATTTTCACGGTTACATCATGTTGGATAGGGTCGATGATAGCACAGAAGCCACCCTTGACTCGGAGTCCACCTGTTTTGAGTAATGCTTCATTGTCATCCTTGCTTCGCATCTTCGCCAGCCAGATGTGATTCATCTGGAACGCTCCAATGCCAATGATCGCCTTGATGAGTCCCACTTCTTCCAATAGGGCCCGAAAGTCTTCCAACCGGTATGGTCTTTTTTCCAAATCCCCGTGCAGAAACACACACTCTTCCATACTGTCACCCGACGGCAATGTAGGCAACAAAAACCGGTAATCCGATGGTGCAGAAGTAAACCTAACACCACGGCCAGCAGCGGCCGCCGAAGCACCTCGCACGGAGCGAGCCATCACACGTCCGTCTCCCACCGAAGCCGAACGCAGAGAGACAGCGCCAAACCAACATTACGTTCAGTGCGTGTTAAATACTTATTTGTCAGACAAACTTACGGTTCAACTTGAGTTATGTTTGTCGTGTACACAACATAGACAAGATCTACACCTGCTACTAAAATTGCTCATTTATTAAACCCAAGCAATCGCGGCCTGTAACGATTGCCACTGTGTTAATGGCACTAGTGCTATTTTTTTTACAATTAACAACTTCAAGAAAAAACCAAGTGGACTGGGGAGCAGCAACAGTTTACCGGCACGGTCTGCCAAGTTTAATATCCGTTTAGCACTTGTTCTAAAGGGCGACATCTGCTCACGCTTTATGAAGCTTCTAGGCTCATTCTATAGATACGCCCGTTTAATTTATTTGATTGAGTATTGGGATGCATTTCGCGCAATGTAAATGGCGGTCGTGCCATGCTGTAGCTCTTTCGCTAAAGCAACAACTACATAACGGCTTTGCCAAAACGAATGCAGTGTGCCGGAAACATTACGCTATCATATTGGTTCACCAAGCATACGAATTGCCACGTCTGAGTTCTCGTACAAAAGATAGAGAAGTGCCGGCGAGTGCGACCACCGGCTGTCGGTGAGAAGACGCATACTTTCTCTGGGAGTGCTTTAATCGCGTCGCATCGATGTTTGTTGCTTCTTGAGCGGACACCATACACAATGAAAAATGCTTCATTTAGGTTAATTGATGCCATGGCTGGGCTGTATTTTCATACTTAATCGGCGAAATCGTGTAATCTGAAACCCGGAAGCACGGATAACACAATTGTACGGGCTCGGTCGGTAGGCCTAACCTTTGGTGGAAATCATGGTGGTAGAACATGTAGTGTACAGATCCCAGCTTGGTACACTATATCAATTGCCCGCCATTATAAGTCCACCCATCAACTGCTTACTGCTTCCCAGCATTATCGCGATGGTGGGCAGAGCTTCTCAGCTTGGTACACCTTGTGGCCCACCATAACAAGCAGCACCCATTATCTGCTTAGTGCTTCCCAGCATTATCGCAATGGTGGGAAGAGTTTCTCAGCTTGGTACACCATGTAGCCCACCATAATAAGCACCACCCACCATATGCTTAGGGCTTCCCAGCATTATCGCAATGATGGGCAGAGTGTCCCATTATTGCCCACTATCTAGCCTCTGCTTTCCACCATCATTTCCACTTTACCCATCATCTGTACACCATACCACCCAGTGTGTCCCGGCATATCCACCATATTTTCCACTACGTCCCACCATATCCATCATAATTTCCACCATGCCCACTATTATTTCCACTACGCCCACCAAGTTTTCCAGTATTCACCATGGCAATTTTTCCAATAGGGTTCCTTCTTCTCCTGATCTCCCATCTCAGCTGCTCGATTAAATACCTTCCGCGCGTGATTCCAGAAATTTCTCATCATTTCGTCGGCGTGATACGCAGCGAAGGCTGGGGGAAAGGGCGAGACGATACGGGGGCCATCCGCGACGGATGACTCAACCCGGCATCACCACGCCCCTTTTCATCGAGAAATTTCGAGGACTTGCGGGGACGCCGATGTGGGGTGAGGAGGTTCGTCGGCAAACCTACGCTTGCGAGGGAGAGAGACGCGCGCCCGGGGAGTTTTTGGATGTTCGTTTTCTTTTTTTATCGTTGACTTCACGGCGTCACTCCAGCGTTTCATCGCGAGAATTAGGCGGCGCGCCCTTTTTCTGCGCTCGTTTTGTGACAGCCTTCTTCCGAGTCATTTGGCGTGGGTTGTTCAAGCTGTCGAACTGTGCCATGGTTACGTAAGTTTTCTTCACGTGCGCGATGAATTTGTTTACTTGCGCAGCAATTCCATCAATTTTGGCATTAAGCATAGTGATCTCGTGTTCAAACATTGATGCTGTTTTTTCTATTGCAGACTGGACAATCTTTTCCATCGTGGCGTGCATGTTATTCATGAAAGATTCTTCGAATATCGTGCACCTTGCGTTCACTAGGGCTTGGACGCCTACCTTGGTCAGTGTCGTTGCCGGCTCTGTGCTTGAGTTTCCTTGTTCTTGATATTGTGTTTCTGCATCGTCCGAATGTCCTTGCTGATGCGTTGTTTTTTCAAGTAGTTGTTCAATGAGCTCGTGTTGTCGTTTTTGACTCTGAAGCAGCTTATTTATGAGGCTTTGTTGGCTTTGCAGTTGGCTGTGCTAATTCTGGAGCTTTTTTTTGCTGGTTTTTCAGTCTATCTTCGAGAACCTGTATGGATGAGGTGTCCGACTTCGAGGAGGTTAAGCTGCTGCTGTCATTAGATCCACTTGCCATGGCAGCGTAGCTCGCACGCTTAACGGAACGCGAGCGCGTGCGAGAGCGGGAGCGCGAACTGGAACGCAGTATTGATTCGGATCTACTGCGCGCAGAGACGGAACGCGTGCGAGAGTGGGTGCGCGAACTTGAACGCAATATTGACTTGGAACTGCTGCGCGTGGAGACGCGGCCCTGATTGTTACTGTTACAGGTAGCGGCCGATAAGCTAACCTCAGGGAACTCTTCTCCGCTGGCGTTCCAGTTGTTGTCTATTTCTTGAAGCCTGTTGAGGCGCTGTTGTCTTACGTTGAAGGGTGGTGGACTTGGCTTTAGTCTTCTTTTGCATTCTTTACTTGCTGTTTCGTGCCCTTCTCCGCAGGTCTTGCAGATGAGTGCGCATTCATGTCCCTGCGTTTGTCCGGCCTTGCCGCATTTATAGCAGAAATCTGGGATAGGTTTCGGACAGACGTCCTGGCGGTGACCCGTATTGCCACAAGCTCGGCAATACTGCACTGACTTACGATATGGTCTGCAATGGAAGTCTACGCTCAGGAAAATTATGTAGTAGGGAACGTGCGGTCCTTCAAAGAAGACGACTGCCGCGGTCGATTGACCTAGCCTTTGGGCGTGAAGAACCGTGTATCTTGCCGGTGCGCGAATTCCAGCCATGAGTTCTGCGGTGCTCGTACCGGGTATAAAGCTACTGATGACGCCTCTGGAGACATCGTCCGGTGTTCTGATGTTGCTGTTCACAGTGTAAAAATTTCCTCCAAGCTGTATTTTCTGGATGCTTACCAGCTTCTTGGCGTCTTCTTTAGCGGCGGTGCTTGCGATGATTAGGTTTTCCATTCTCTGGACTTGTACGCGTACCTTGTCGTTAAAATCCTGCAGTGATAGTCCACTCACTCTGCCGATGACATGCGTGACAGCGACGGTGTTCCATTTGGCGAGGTCAAGACCTGCTTGCGGGTGGTAGACGATCTTGAAGTCATCGAGCGGCAGAGGTGGCATCGTGGGCCTGCGTTGTTGCTGCGTTGGTGATGACTTTAGCGTCTGCTCATTGATAGGTGGCTGCTCTGTGGGTTGGTTGGCCGGTGTCCTTGGATTGGCGACAGCCTTCTTGTCTTTCTTATTTCTCATGATCCAAGCGCTTTCCGTTGCAATTGTTCTGCCACTGACAGCGTCATAGGTCCACAAATTTTCTGTTGTTTTGTTTGCCTCCACTGGATCAGTTTGCATTGTATTTTGATTTCTTTGCATTTCGCTTGCTGCGGCTGCGTCTCGGCTCATTCTAAGCTTTTTGCCACGGTGAGCGCTCGCGCTCGTACCGTGCCGTCAGGAATGCCTGAGCATGTTGTGCACGCGCCGCGTGGCTTTGCCCAGGAACAAACTTGGCGTTAGTCTTAATAAACTGGACGCGCGCTTGTCGGGAATTAAGTCTTATATCTTGAGACAGGATGCACTCACCCAAAAGCAGCTGGTGTCCGCCGATTACTCGTGTCTTGGCGGCTGAGGCTGTGAAACTCTTGGGTTCGTCACTGGCCTTGTTTCGGGTTAAAAAGCACGAAAAGCAGGAGCCCATGCGAGACGCGTCTGGTCTATACGGCCCCCTAGCGTTCTCTTTGTCGTACAAGATTAAAAATTTATGTACTTCCTCATCATGAAGATGCTGTATCAATGGCTTCGCAGAGGCATTCCCTTGAATATCAAGTTAAGCTGCGAACTCACAACAAAACATGGCTAACTCACGTACAGTGCCTAGCCTTCATCATACTGGTACAACTTATATTAGCAACATTTTGCCTCATGCAAAGCAACAGAATACCTGCATTTTACGACATTTAATTTACGACACACCGTCCCTCTGACAGTCAAATTACTTTAAAATAGATCACTCAATAATGCCTCTGCCGGAGCTTAAAGCACAGTGAACAAAAACAGGAAAAAAAAGACGAAAGCATCAAAATTCCTCTTCAGAGCAGCTTCTGTTCCAATAAACCATTTAATTTCAGTGTTTCTGAAGATCTGCCTGTTTTTTGAAACATTGCTAGCAGGCTGCAGCTGCACACCAGTCTATGTGAAGCAGCACCTTGATGGGCATGATGTCAGGCGTTCCTATGTCACATGTAAGCTTCCCGTCCTGCTACTTCACTTTCTCCACCACTGCTTTAGATCATGCACTCTTCCTTCAAAAGAAGTGCTAAGATGGCCCCATTTTCTGGACTACTCTCTAGCCGGTAGCATTATTCACTGCCGGTGCTATTTATATTCATTCTGGGAACCCTACAGGGGGATTGTAGTGAGTTGAGAGACACGAGCGATAGCTGGCGAGGTTTGAAAACCTGTTTCAGGGGATGTTAAATGCCACCTCCTCTACTTGATCGCGTGGCCAATAGATGTGGCAGTTTGTAAGAAAAAAAACACCAGAGCAGATAACACGTGCTCTGGCGTTCCCTTTAACACTAGACTCCTCTGCACATATACACATCGGTGTTGCGCATGGTCCACTTGATAGTTATGTTGCTACATACAGAAGCTACCCGGAAAACTATCTTTTACTACTTCTACATGCGAAAGCTACCCGGAAACCTATCTTTTACTACTTTCTGGCTATCATTACACAAAGCCACTTTGTCATGCCTTGCAGTGAGCAAAAAAATGGTGATTTAATTGGCATGAACAGTGGAAGGAATTCGCTAGCCAAAAAATTACTTGCCTCATGCGTCGCTAAGCAGATGTATCGGTCGCCACTTTCTTTTCTTTCTCACATAGCTACTTGAAATTTTCAAGAATATGAATGGAGATCGGGGTGACATTGGTCATGATGTGGTGCAAGCACGGTGATCCGACAGAAGAAAAGATGAGGTCAAGCAGCGCAACATTCATACTTAGAGGGTGGTCTCACACATACATACACGAATGCAGTGCTCAGATTTAGTGAAACATATGAGAATAAATTCTTTCATCTATAAAACGAGTTCCGTTCGCACCGCAATTAATTTGTAAGACACATGCAAATTGCATCCACTGAGCTTTGAACAACAAGTATAAGAATATCATATTCACGCAGATTTTTATCCAAAAAGTGGGTATTTATTTGATATGCCTTAGGCAGTATTCAATTCAGTGTGAAAAGGTAATAATATTCGTGCGCTCCTACAAAATAAACAACACAGTACACATGATAGGGAATGTTTAGAGGCCTTATCAAGCATGAAAAGTGCCTGTCGTTGTCTACAGAAGTGCTAAATAAAATAATTGGTTGACATCATAGATCACTAAAATTTTTGAGATCATGAGGTCATCAAGTGAAATCGCCGCTCGGTCTAAACTGGGCAAATCTCTGAAAAACTGACAAACCGCACGTGGTGTAGAAAGCTTTAGACGAGCGAATACAGTCGACCGAGAAGCAGAAAAGGATGGCTGCTTCGGCGTTCAAATCCTCTAAGACAAGCGAATATGGGATCTTGGGAGTCTTTTTGGGACAGAAATTTCACACCCCACTTGCGCACTTACTGGGCTTTCACGAATGCGGCTGTAGACCTTTCAGATTCTGATCAGCATTTTCAATCCAGTTTTAGAGCGGCAGATTACTGGTGTGGTTTACGAAGTGATCACACGAAACAATCGCTCCATTAGTGCTTCCCTACGTGTGTACTCACAGCACTAGCATGTGAGATGGTTACCGCGAAAACTCACGCAGTTTTTTTGAAGGTTCGAATCGTTTTGTTTCAAACCTAAAATTGCCTCCCCCCCCTTCTGCTTTTACCATCTTGAGTGTCTGGACAGCACACTAGCATCAGATTGGGACCCTTGGCTTAGCGAGGGGAAGCTGCGAAACAAGTCCGGGTATCGCAATTGTTGCTTGGATGGTGCTGGAGAATAGGCGGCTCACACATTTGTGGCTGCTTATTGCTTCGAGTGCTCACACATTTGTGGAGCACTCGAAAAAGTTTATTGGAGAAATACGCTAAAGTGCGTCTGCGTTTTCTACGAACGTCTCATTTTCTAGGTGTCTATGGTGGCCGATGCTTAGAGTAAATGCGGTACGCCCCACTAAGATCAGTGAAGGCCGGGTGTTTAGAAAGTAACACGTAACATGACCTACATGAGTGAACAGATTATTTGCCAAAGCTTAGCTTTCATAGAGGTAAATGGTGACCGTCTTGTCTATATCATGCAATTCAAGCTTTTTTACTGCTATCTTTCTGCTAGAACAGTCACTGCGCACTACAACAAGCAAATGGCATCACGTCAATTATCTTCGAGGACTCAATGATCATTCACAATACATGTGTTACAGTAATTTGAGAGTAAGTATTACGCTAGCAAAGACATTTTTTATCAGGAAGTTGGCATACTGAATATCTTGTTTACAAACCTCAGAAAGCTTCAAGAAACTTGACGTTCTTTTGCTGTGATCTTCGAGGACACAATGATAAATGGCAATACATGTGTTAAAACTTGAGAGTAAGTATTACGCTAGCAAACACATTTTTTATCAAGAAGTTGGCATACTGTTAACATTGTTTCCAAACTTCAGAAGGCGTCAATACACTTGACGTTTGTTTTGCTGTGCATGGCTGGGAACGCTATGGAGCTCACGCAGCCATCCGCACTTTTTGCTGCATTCAGGGAAATATGGCTTATTAACTCGCAGTTTATAATATAGTTACTGCGCACATGCCAGTTTGTTTTCCACCAACTTGCCCGCAAGCTATCCACAATCTTGTCAATGGGCCCTTTTGAAGTCTGAAAAGCACTTCTATGAAGGTCACCGTAATCGAAACTTGGGGTCCGTAGCCTTTGAAGTGTTCGGCCACGCACTGGTGAAAAAATCGTGGGGGATTGGTATTTTTCAGGAATGATTTGCAGACAATTCAAGCTACCTCTCTCTTAGCAACTGTCGCCACTCTGTGCAACGTTTATAGAGGCTCCTTGGCCTTGTGACCTCCCCTTCTTTCCCAATAAAAAAAAACGCGACGCACGTCATGTCGCCACCCCTTCACATATGCAGACTTGTCTCTCGAAAAAGGTTCAATGTTATATTACCCTTCAACCTGTGCCACGTGGAACACACACTGCCAAACATTCCTCACCTCTCCACGAAGGAAAGACCACCAGGTAATGTCCTACAATTTTTAAAAATAGAATAAGGCTAGGTCAAGTTTTCCGTGTACTTCAGAAACGCTTCCGCAGTCCCCTGGCTACAAAGGCGAGCAGCCAAGCAGGTCCTGGAATCTTCGGCACTATCACCAAACTATTGAAGAGGAATGTGGCACGCTTTGTTCTTTTTTTCTTTGTGTCACTCCGTCTCTTTCTTTCTTTCTTTTTCAGGAGCCTCTTGGGGTTACATTGTGTATTGGAGGCATAGCGAATAAATTTACCCACTAGATTAGACACTGAAGTCTGAAATCTTGTAAAATAACCCGTACGTGTTTCGGCGGCATAGTAATGTTTAGCGGCATCACTTTTGAAAAACGTCAAAACTGACTCGAGACAACTTCAAGGTTCTTTACACAGACGACGCCACCAGCAACAAATGTTTTCAATATGTAATATTTGTTGAAAATCTTTTGAATCAAGCGCTGCTGCGCAAAGTTAGTGAGCACTGGTAATTAAAAACATGACATAGTCCTGCCAATGTGCGATAATTGTGAATTAGCAACAAAGGAAAAAAAAGTAAATTTGCAAAAACCTGGCAAGCAGAAAAAATGAGCTAAATTTACTCTGTCTTACATTTTTTGAAGTAACTTATATAATTTTCTCTGCATAAAAAGGCTTGCTGCTTGAATATAAAAAATTGCAGCTTTTCATCTTAAACAGTTTTTCCACCTTGTTGGTAATGACTCAACAAATGGATCAATAAATTTGTGAATTCAAGCAGTTAATATTCATGAGCTATTCGTCAGAACGCGAAAAAACTTCGCATATACATATGGTACATTGTAGCTTGGAAACCAATTTATTATTGTTGTTCTACACAAAAAAGAATAAAGTTGTTCACTCATAAATCTCCATTGTTTTGTTCAGTTTTATTGATGCCTGCATGACCTTTTGATTGCTTTACTGGCTACATTTCTTCATAGGAACCTTGCATAATGCTTTATGAATAGGCTCAGAAATATTTATTTGGTTATGTTGAACAGTTTTGCCACGCTTCATATGCAATGAAGGCTTGTACAGCAACAGCCCTGGTCTTTGCTCGCATAAGTGCCTAGCGAAACCGCTTCAGACTATGCGACAATACTAGCTGTCTTTAGAAAGTGGAGAATGTAAGCTTTCTAATGCAATACAATTCACATCAATAGGCTGAGCGTGGAACATCAGCAAACAGTAATTAAAATGCAGGTCAGGTGCTGCCGGAGTGGGACAGCCACCTTGATAAATCACTTGGTGGGATAATTGGTACATGCTTACTTAACTCTAAAGAAATGCATACCATGGGGAAAGAAAATGGAGGACAGAACAGAAAGGTCGTCACACCAAACTAACTTTATTCTCGAAAAATCAGCGAAGTATATAAACGTAGCAATCTTGCGCACACATATTGCCTCACATGCTAGTTAAAAACATGCGGTAGGATTGACAACAAAAGAATTATGACAAAAAAGCCACTAAACGAAAAAAAAAGATTGTGAAGAATGAAATTCCCCACCACGCAGAGCAACAGATGTAATACTAACATGTGTATCTCTGTTCTCTTTAATGTAGTATGCTTCCGTAATATTGCCTGCTAAGTTGACATTACTCTTTCCAAAGAAGGATACACGAAAAACCTAGCCTCACACTTGCAGGAACCACAATGTGCAGGCAAATGTGCCGGTGCATAAAGGACAGAATTAGGGAGCAAGAACTTCCCGTGGAATATAAACTTACGGAATATTTGCCAGCACATAGTGGTTTCTGCAAATGTGAGGCTAGGTTTTCCAGTGTATCCGTCCTTGGAAAGAGTAATGATATACCTTGGCATGTGAAATTATGGAAGCATTCTACAATAAAAAGAAAGGAGCTATGCATGTTAGTGTTACACCTGTTGCTCTGCGTGGTGGGGAATTTTCGTTTCTTAGAATATTTCTTTGTTTAGCGTTTTTTGTTATCATTATTTTGTTGTCAATTTTATTGCATGCTTTTTGACTAGCATGTGAGGCAATGCGCGCGCGCATGATGGCTACGCTTATATATTTCTCTGATTTTTCAAGAATAAAGTAAGTTGCGAGCGGCGCTTTTTCTGCTTTGTTCTCAATTTCGTTCCCTGATGGTATGCATATTTACGTATGTCAGTAAATACTGTGTTATTTTCCAAGAACGAAACCTTTTCAACAGCAAAATTTTGCTGTTCACTGTCCATCTAGTTACAGCGATGGCAAGCTCTATACAGAAAAAATACAAGAAATGAAAGCATCAAGCCATGTACTAGAATAAAATTATCAGAATAAGCGAAACAAAAAAGATGGAGCCTAACTGCTCGCATCTATAAATCCTAACAAAAGACAATGCTCTTTCTCTCAAAGGTGCAACGACAGCATGCTTACACATGAGTCAGTTGACCTTGCAATCTCCTCCACCTGTACTATTGTCCTGACCCTTTGACTTGGACTAAGTGAAAAAACACACTGTTTTCAAAAATGGGCCTAACCCGTCAATCCACGCAACGATTCCGAGAAACCTCTAAAATTGCTGTTTATAGACTGCAATGGTGCTCACAGAGTGTACCATTATGTAAAGTTCCTGTCTGAGCCACTGACCCTCCTGCATGTCACAGAACAAAATGAACATTTAAGGGCTCAATTATCTTTCGTAGACACAGCCTGAGCACTCAAACAAAATATTTGCATAGCGTTTTTTCTGTTGCAATAAGTAGTTAATGGCACACTCATCGTGGATGGAACAGTTAGTGACCCAGAAAAAAAGTTTTACAATGCTCAGTCATGATTTCGGTTTCAGAGGGCGCTTGACAAGTGAAGTGGAACGTAACGTGGTTTTCATGCGAACATAGCTGGCTACATAAATACAAAATCGCATGGACGTGGTCACCGCACAGACTACTTTTTTCAATGAAGGCTTTCTGGGTGCAGCGATCATTGCCTCTAAGACGTAAATATGCATGACCCATAAAAATGCGCAGCCAAAGCAATACCATCAGCCTTTGTGCCCCCGTTCAAGTCTGCCACTTTTTATTTGAAGAAGTCTGCTAGGAGAGCACTTGCAAGGGTTGTGGAAGCCAACACAAACTTATGACGTATAAGGCAGTGGGTTGTTTAGACAGAAACCAAAGGGGTGTTCTGCAAGTATTGATATGACAAGCACTGTAGAGTTGATTTTAAGTGTGTTCCAGCATATATCATTTGTTGATATTTTGTAGACAACAACCGTGCCCCCGCAAATCTATCCCACAAGTTAACTCGCCTGCAAAAGCTGCTCCGAGCAAATGCAATTGGAGGGACAAAAGATACAAAGATGCAGCGCCATCTTCCAAGTGAAATTTGATACAAAGTAGTGCAGATATATATACAGTCCTTCAATGAGAACAGACAATCAGCCGATGAAAATATAGGAGCCGTTGTTAGTAGCTCTTTGACTATAGTACTGCAATTACGGTAAAAATGTTCAAAAATCAGGGTGGACAAACACACAAGCTTCCACCGGCAAAGGCTGAACCTACAACCTTTAAATAATGCATTCAATGCTCTTATGAATTAGCTAAAGTGGCGGCTGTCCTCTTGTCGACATTATCGAGTGTTTCTGAGCCCGCAAACCTAGGAAAGTTAGTGGGCACGGTTCGTAGCACGCGATCTTTCTACGTGTTAGTAGCTGACAATAAGCCCTCCTACACTACCTAAAGGCATTAAGTCTACAGGAACGAGACCTTCGAATGACGCGTTCGATGCTCTACCACTGAGCTACCACGACAGCTATGGATCGAAACCCTCGCTATGAATGAACAAAGGGAAATTTTAGGGGTACATTTTTCTTTGTTAAATGGATTGTGTTCACCATGCGTTTAAAACATGTTACACACTTCTGCTTGTGATCAGAGCTGCAGACTTTTTAGTTCATTCAAGATGTGGATCTGCACAGGCAAGAAAGTACACTGCCTGTACTTCAACACTTTCTCCCTACCTCTTGAGCCTGCGAGAGGCACAGTACATGAAATGTACACGACGCTGTGCATGCAATGTACACAGTTGCCTTATTCCTTTCTTGGGCCTTTGATGTGGCCAGCCACTCCTCTTCACGCCTGGGGTCCATCACATACGCAAGCAATCTCACAGCTACCAACAACAACACATCTTGAGTGAAACCCGCAATTTTAAAATTATATGTTTACTCGAAGAATGCATCATCCACCTTGTTTGAAATGAGTCGATTGCTACAGAGGATTCTGCAAAGGCAAGTGCATATTCCGCCTTTTAGCCACTTTTGAATACCGCGACACAATAGCAGCAATGGCTTCCAAGCACAAGGTTTATTATTTATTTACAGATACTGCAGGCCCTACCCGGGCCCATGCAGGAGTGGGATACAAACAATACATTCTAGCAATAACTAGTAATACACTGGAGTACAGGGCATAAATGAAAGAATACATAACTATCAAGTACAGAAAGGTCTTACTGCCAGTATGAGTGTTATTTTCGGAAAAACCACTTTAAGTTCAAGAATTTAATCGTGCCTCATTCAAGAAGCAGCTACGCTATTTCAAGAAGTTGGAGCACATCCTAAATAAGCTTCAAAGGTGGTATGACATTCTACTCCCAGCCCATTGATTCTGCCTAGTGAAGCACCAAAAAAAAAACATCCACAAAGCAGGAGGATCTTACAGCACTAGAAGTCATCAACCTTTTATTAATATTTTTTCTTTCTGCACAGGCCAAGTAAAAGTCATTAAAATCAATGCAATTATTAACCAAATATAAACAGCCTACCAGCGCAAGGGATCTACTGCTCGGCGTCAAGAATGCTATCAAATTTGTTTGAGCAGTATCCTTCTCTGGAAAGTGTTGAATGTCACTGGCTGGTTTGGGAAGTGTTTCTCACGCTGTTGTTTGAGTCTACCTTTCCTGGCTAGGTCATAAAGGTGTATTTGTAACGGCAGGTTATTAGTATTGAATTGAGCACTGTATCAATTCTTAGAGACCTGCACTTGACCAGTATTAAA
Source organism: Rhipicephalus microplus (assembly GCF_013339725.1). NCBI lineage: Eukaryota > Metazoa > Arthropoda > Arachnida > Ixodida > Ixodidae > Rhipicephalus > Rhipicephalus microplus. The sequence continues at coordinate 97,316,951 of NC_051165.1, read as the reverse complement.
AAACATTAATAACAGATTGCTAGGTTTCTGTGCTGTACAATCTTCTACTATGTGGGTAATATTTTACTGTTTAATTTGGTAGAAACTGTGGACCGCAAGCAGGTTGTCAGGCCCCGTATTAAGGTTTTGCAGCAAAAGCTCCAGCAACTTGTGGGAACACATGAGATTCCCAAATGTTACACAATCAAAACCCTGCGCTTAACAAAGCTTTTTACGAAATGGTGCACAGGTTGGCGGTATAAGTCTCGTCCATGGGAGCCACTGCTGCCTTTCTCATTGGGGCACACAAAAAGGGCCCAGAGGGTGGCCATGCACATGGCCTTGCAGAGTGCTCTGTGTGAATCACTTTAAGACAAGGTGGTAGAAGCAATTTTCAAGTAAGACTTCATAATGCATAATGCATAATGCAGTTTCTAGACTTCATATTGCACGTTCAACTCAAGACGAGTTGCCTCTAGCCGAAGATTTGCTTAGGCATGCGAGGTATCTTAGGCGCAGAGAGAAGCTACAGACCATCTGAAGGGCTGCAAGAAAAGAAGACGTCTGTGGCACTTAGTATGCACAGTGTTTTTCACAAACTCTACTAGAATATAGAGAAAAAGTGCTGGAGTTGAAGTAGTGTTTATGGCCCCCGAAACTTTCTGACCTGCGCAGATGCATCGATTAGATGAAAGGAACGAAACATTGCCACACTCATCACAGGTAGAAGTATGTAACCTTTGTTAAAGGCATGATGTACACAATCACTGACATGCAGCAGGAGCTAAATGGGTCAGATGGGACGTTGTCTTAAAGATAGACTCTATGAAACCTTCATAGCATACAGACAACAATAACAACGCCGTTCCGAGTCTATAGGTGAAACTGTAGGTGTCTTTAAAGACAACGTAGTGCTTTGAAATAGTCTATCAAGGGATGATTCCACTCTGGTAATTTTAAACATTAGATCATTCAGGTTATGGTCAACATTTGGGTGGTTAGCACTCAAGTGTAGAGATTGTTTGCACAATTATCAACAAAGTTGCATTCACTAATTCAATTTTTAATTATTTGCAAGTGGTTAAAGCAAATGAATAGTTGTGTGGCACATCACCACGTCGATAGTGATATGCTTTACAGGTACAGGTTGTTTCAACTGCCATAATAGAATCATGCTTGTTCTCCTTGCAGACTAATTGGAGTAAAATTATATTAAAGCTATAAAACGAAGAAACTTGTACAACTATAGTAACGCAGACTAGAGCCAAACGCAGAAGGATATGATAACAGACATGACGGAAGAGCTTATGGCAAAACTACTGTCTCGGGGGAACATGGTGAAACTGTTGTTTAAACGAACAACTTTTGCTCATTACAAAGGTTGATTTGAAAGTGTGGAAGTTTGGGATAGTTGGTATGGTATGACGATTGTTATAGCGCGAGAACACAATGACAACGGGTCTGATTTCTTGATTGCGATCAACAATGATCGTGACTAAGCGTGCAAATTATACTGGATCGAGTTTGCCCGAAACGAGAGTGAAACCTCAATTCCGGAGCCAAATCACAATAAAAAGTGCCCGTGTGACATCGGAAGTGAACGTGACTTACGTCACAATTAGTGCGACGGAACATGTGATGGCAAAAAGGGCTACAAAAGAGAAGACCGCAAACCTCGCTACCTACCCGATCATGAAGCGTGAGGAGTGGTCAGGTGGAAGCCGTGGCCACCGCCGAACGCCTTGCATAGTTGTAAACGGACAGGAGGGGGCACCGCAGAACACAAAACCGATAAATTCAGCCACGCAGACTCTATATAAACTATAATTTCACATTGTTAACTACTGATGCAAGGACCACGATGGAACCCTCCTTTATTTTGAGCGCCAAATGCTATCACGTGAGTAAAACAGCCCATGATGCAAGGCGAGACCCGATGTTGACAATGTATAGCCTCCGAGACAAATAAAGCCAGTGCCAATGTTAAAGGGTATTGCTTGTATTATAACTAGGCAATTTTAGATAATCTTCGTGAAAATAGTAATATTATTTTTAATCATGACGGCGTTTTTGTTTTGGTGACATCTGATGAGAGCAAAATCAAAACCATCGTAAAACGCATCATGGGGGTGCAAAAATAAGCAAGTGGCGAGTGCGTTACTGAAACTTCAGTTGCGCTGTACAAGTCATAGCGTTGTTCTACGGATATTTTAGTGCGTACAGTAATTCGGTCCTTCGCAAACAACTTTTGTCTCACTTGTTTATGCTGCCTTACCTGTCTTTTCTTACTGTTACAAAACCACTTTAAAATTGAGGTTGAAATTAAAACTCGTGGAATTTCCATTTCGACTCACTATTTTCGTCGTCATCATCATAACACAGTAGCATGGAGCATCTTATTTTCTTGTGTTTTTGCTCTGCATTCTCGGTCAAAGGCGTCAAGTTAGAGTGGCTTAGTCAAGCGTGAGGATTCGCTCAAGTGTGACCGATAACGACAACCTCTAGTGAGAAAAGCAGAGTACCTCCACACAACAGCTGAGCATCATCAGTGAGCTCACTGAATGCGGATTTTCCTACACGAAATAACGTCCACAGCAGAGACATCTGAGTGCGTAAGTGCATGATAGGCGACTTGTGGGCGAACTCAATGCTGTTCACACAGCGATTTCAGCTCTATTTCGCCGTTGCAAGTCAAGAAACTGCATCTATCGAACGAATGGTGATACTCCGACTTCCAGTAGCCAGCGGGCCTGTTGCCCTTGTCTACAACAGTTTAGATTTCACTCCTTCAACTGAGGTGACTCCCCAACCAGAAATGAACACTTCATGTACACTCTACGCTGACACGCAACAAAGGGTATACCCACTGCACCATTCGCTGCTTAAAGCGGCAAGCTAAATAACGTTTGGCTCTTTCCCAACTGCCTGAATCCAAGAAGTGCATGAATGCAACAATGAGCAGCAGCTCGACAAGATGATCAGACAAGAGACCTCCCCAGGTATGAATCACCATTTGTGCAAAATAGCGACAATAGTCTACAATTGTAATGTACAGAGCTCGCCAAGTTCATGAAGCAGTAGCTGCTCGCACACGACTTCCAGTTCAAATCAGCCTCAGTCTAATTTATTAGTTGACAGTTTGATGAATGCAGATAAAACTTCGTTGTCTTGTGTCGAACTAGAAAAACACTGCAGTTGACCAAATGTATTAGTCGTCCAGACAGCTGCATAAACGTGGTGCTACTTATGCATGTACATCACGCTGGAACAGAAAGGGAAGCTCGCTTAGCTGCTGACATGTTACCTTACCTACTCTGTCGACAACAAACATGCTGCTTAAAAAAACCTACCCTGCACTAGCAGACTTGGTAGAAAAAAAAATGAATTAGTAAGAAACTACTACAGAGAGAAAGAATCGAAGCTTCCTTTACTGAAGAAAGAAGACTCCATTAAGACTGCAACCGTTCACGCCTCGAATCTCATACGAAAAAGGTTGTGTTGTGGTACCAGAAACGGCCAGAACTTACAGCATTGAAGTGCACGGTAGCATGCTAAGGAGGAAGGAGCACACCTGTGACATATGCCTCAGCCGTTTGTGTCGTGATCAACTAAAAAAACACTTCAGTTGACCAAATGTCTCAGTCGCCCAGACAGCTGCTTAATTAAACCTGGTGCTACTTCTACCTCTACTACATAGAAAGCTGCGTGATATCATGTGATGAAAGAGTGGCATCTCATCAGCAGCTTTGCCTCAGTTGTATGTCTTCTCGCTCGACCCACTCAAGCAAGGGAATCACAATTGGTAGGTGCCTTTGTTAAAGCCGACATAAGCCTTACAGTCAAGCGAAGCTGAAACAATGCCTTGGACAAATGGCAAGAGGACTGCGGTGGTCTAGTGTTGTTAGTGTGCTGCATAGTGTGTTGTGAAGGCTTGACATCTCCTTGTTGGTGTCTTCCAGATTTGCTGCGGGTGATATTGTTTGCAGATTACTGTGCCCTTTCGCGATACGGCAATTTGTGGTATAGGTTTTCTTACCAATAACACGGTGTTTTCAGTAGGCGTGCTTTCTCTATGTTGGTGTCTACTGTGTTGGTTGTGAGTGATCGTCCTTCTGTATTAGTGTAGCATTTCATCGCGGTGCAATTTAATGTTTATGTTTGCTTGCAGACAGTGTGTTATGCAGGCCTGTTGTTTGCTGTGTGTGCCATGAATGACAGATTTGGCAGTGACCGAATAACACACTTTTTTTACGATTGCCTAATTTTGGCCAATGTTTACTTACACGCAGTTGTTAAGAAGACATGAAATGCTTTGATGACGATGCGAGTTCCCAACAAAGCTGCAAGAGCGGAGCACGTGAAATAGCTGCTCTATTGCATTTTCATCAGTCACAGACACTACCAGATACTTGAGTACTGCAAACAGTTTTCAAGGCAGTTTTCAACCAGAATAGGCACTTTTTTGTCCGAAAGCTCCGCACGTCCATACATTTATTGCGACTTCAACCGTCCTCCTAAAATATCTGCGATCAACCCGCATCGTAGAACGTTAGTGACATTTTAGTGTATGTGTGTGTGTTTTCGCTTCCTCCTGCTCTCTTTTTCTCTCCCACTCCGTATGTTTACCTTTCTGTCTCCCTTCCCAAGTGCAGAGTAGCGAACCAGATACTTGCTTTCCGGTGAGCTTCCCTGCTTTTCTTCATACCACATCTCTCTCTTTCCACCGTGATTTACTTTATTACTATATCCAGTTACTGATTTCCTGTTTGCATCTTTTTCTCAAATCATTGCATTGCTTTTTATGTTCCCCATGAGTAAGGGCTCCGTGAAACAGATGTTCTTCTAGCTCCACGGTTCCAATTGGTTCCACTTCCATAATTCTTGCCGATCGTAGGGTTTGTTGTGGCTGTTGCTTTGCAACATGCAAGCATGTAGGTCCCGTTTTAGTAGATCTGTTTCTTGTGTGTTTAATCTGAAAGCACTCTTTAAAACATGATTGTTGTGATGCATCATGATGGAGGCACAGTTTGATTTAGCCACTGCTTGCTCACTTCATAATGTATTGGTTCCCATGCTATATTTACAACCACACAATAATAATTGAAATAGACCGGTAATTCATTCTTGAAGTCGACATGCATTCATGTTAAGATGCCTGCCTACAGCCGGCTTTTTGTAGCCTGTAAATTTGGGGTCCTAAAGGGCTTTCTCTTGCCCATACCTTTCTCACATATGAATTCACTGTGTTTAGTGTATCTAGCTACAGACGTAAGAAGGCGACGCACTGGTCTCCACCATGTGATTGTGTTCTTGTGTTTTTTTGTTTTGCCAATGCAGTCACTCTGGGTGAAGAACGTATGGTGAGGAGCTACAGAGACATAGTCAGGTGACTCATGGTGGTGTTTTTTGTCTCCGGCTATATGGCAATCGTGTATTGTGAAATAAACGAATGAAAGCATAGATTGCAGTTGTAAAAGAAATCAGATTCATGGAAAGATTGGTGTGTGAAGAAGACAGGCTTAACTGTTGTCTGTATTGTTCATGCTTCTTCTATTTCTTATTCAACCACACTAACAAGCCCCTGTCAGCGAATAATCAAATGAGTACACGAACTTCACAAAGTTGCTATGTGTGTAATTGGGTGTTTCAGCGATTATGTTCTCCATGTTATCTGTACGTTAGCTGTTAAACATGGACTTCATGACTATATACAATGTTGATGCAATGTGAATATTTGATTGTTGTTGCCACATTAATACCATCACGTTAAGGAACGTGATAATCTGAATGTGGTTGCCTTGCTAAAAACAGCACGTTAGGACAACTTCAATATTTGAATGTTGCTGAAACAATAAAAACACTGTGTTATTGCAACGTAATACTATAAACGTCGGTGTAATGCTATATTTTACCGTCTAACGTTGCCTCACATTTGTTACATTCAAACCACGTTGACTCAACGCTCTGCGTTACCTTGGAAGTGTTGCTTGAAATAACGAAGTAAAGTCAATTTCTCAGTCAAAGAAGTTATGAGCACAATAATAGCACGAGTACTGTGAAAATGCAGAATTGTGCACAAAAATAAAAGAAAATGAAGTTACACTTAGATATATAACATAAGAAGCGACTATTTGGGAATATCTATTCCGGCCAGTAACTTCGTCGACGCTGCTTGGCTGCGTACCCAATGCTGAACGGCTGCTGATGAACCGATGACGCGTCGATACTGTTTGTATTAAGATGCAAAAATGCGACTGACGGGAAAGGAAAGCAGATGAAGTGGTCGCTACGCCTAAGTAGCGAGTTATGGCCCTTTGCACGACAATCACATCCTGCATTCTGCACGGTAGTGACGCGTACAAATTTGTCAATAAAACTGTGTTCATTTTAGAGGCGAATCCATTCTTCTTCGTCAGCGATCCATAGCTCATCGGTGGATGAACTGTGTGACCCTCTTCTACACAGCCTGGTTTTCATTATGCCCCATATGGCCTCAATGATGTAGAGGTCTGCCCCTTTGGGGACCCAATTCAGGCACCGCACCCCTCGCATGTTCAGAGGCTGTTCAACAATCTTTGCAGTGGGAACAGGTGACAAGCCTTGCTGAAACAGGAAGTCCACGTCAGGAAAAGGCCCGTCCGACGCGTAAGGTATCAAGACATAATCGAGGATGTCGCAGTACTTTACCGATGTCAGGTGTCCCCCAATGCAGTGCGAAACACCAAGCCCACCACGGGACATAGCACCCCAGACATTCAACCATGCGTCCACTCGATGCTACTTTTTGCACGTAGAGGGGGTCGTAGCGGGCATTGACAGGGCACCACACACGTTGCTTTTGGCCCCAGCGTGCGGTCAACGGAGACTCGTGAAAAAAAAGTACTGTTTTTCAGTCGTCCATGGTTTAAGAAGCGTGTTCTCTGCAAAGTTAAGACGCGCCGGCCTGTTAAGCAAGGAGAGGCGCGGCTTCTGGGCCACCGCGTAGCTTTTCAGTTTACCTTCCACTAGCCGTCGTTTTATGGTCGAGGCGCTTGCAAGGACTCCACTGGCCGCAGCGATCTCTCTCGCAGTACTGAAGGCGCTTGCCTTCGCGGCGTCGCGGATATCGGCGTCCTAAGCAGCAGTCGTTGCACAAGGGTGCCGCTTATGTGGAGTGTCGCTGATGCGGCCTGCTTTCTTGTAAGCTTGGATGATTCGATTTATGGTCTTATTAGACCTCCCCGTCATCCCTGCTATTTAGCGTTGAGTGTACTGCTTCTGGGACAATTCAACTCACTGTTAGGCACTCGGGATATTTTCCAATGTGGTGAAGCTTTCCAGTGTTTCACAGTACGTGCTAGATACCACTACACTCACGTAATACGGTAAGCGGCGCATTAGTTTGGAATTGCTGATTGAATAAAACGAAGCAAACAAAAAGAGCAAGCATGATATCACGTGTTTTTGGGAGCTCAGCTCGTCGAGTTATCATTTTTGAAGCTGATATCAACGCAGCGCGAAACTAGGGTGAGCTTGAATAGGGGCAATGTGAATTCGCACCAGCAGCTAAACCCTCTCAAGATAACTCGAAAATATGTCATGATTGGCGCTACTGTACAACCTTGCAGCGCGCTCAGCCACGCACTTGCGTGGCGTAGCTCATATTAAACGCAACAATACCATTCACGCGCGCGCGTGTGTGTGTGCGTGTGTGTGTCTGTGTGTGCGTGTGTGTGTGCGTGTGCGTGTGTGTGTGTACGTGTGTGTGTGCGTGTGCGTGTGTGCGTTGTTATGCCTGTGAGTCCACAGCGAACGTCCATGCCTCTGAAAAAGGCAATCTGTGTCAAGGCCAGCACGTGAGCCTGCCTGACGCGATGAACAACTCAACCGCGTCATCACGCGACGGAGCCTTTCTGCCGCGCACATGCAGTGAGTCACCTCAGCCAGTGAGCCGGCGCCTTCCTGTCTGGCGAGTCTGACGCAATGCGTGGCGACGTCACTCATCCTTGGGTGCACCCACGTGCAGCACAGCGGCTCCATATTCGATGAGAAGATGCGGCTGAGCGGCGACCCCATTGAAGGAGTCTGACCTCACGACCAGCGGCACTTCTGGTTGGACATTTGGTTACTCAAAGAATCCACCCGGTGCATATGAAAGAAGCCCTGCGGCGCGTCGCGAGGAGTAGACATGTGTGTCAGAGAAGAGAGCTCGGCTCTTCGGGTCTCTAAGCTGTCGGCCCCAGTGCCGAATTTGTAACGCCTCTGTATATATGCTGTACATAAACCTTGTTTAACTCACCCGCCTCTCGTCCGCTCGTCTATCAGCTCTGCACAGAAGCAGTCACGAGCTGAAAAACCTACGCCACCAAACGGCTGGTGACCGTGTCGGTGGAGATCGGAGCAGTGGCGCCTTCGGGACCGTGTTGGCGTCGCCGTCTTTCGTAAACAGTGGTTGCAGCGGTGAGATTCGTGGCGCCCTTCGTAACGTCGTCGGAGGCGCGCTTCGTAACAGCGTGTGCGTGTGTGTGTGTGCGTGTGTAACCAAATATATTGAGGCGGAAATGTTGTAGGCCCGTGTGATCAGATGTGGGCGCACGTTAAAGAACCCCAGGTGGTCTAAATTTCCAGAGCCCTCCACTACGGCGTCTCTCATAACCATATGGTGGTTTTGGGACGTTAAACCCGACATATCAATCAATCAACCAAATATAATAATAAGTATGTACTTAGCGGTTAAAATGCGCACTACGGGCCGGATTTCACTATCGCGTTGAGCTCTTTTATATAGACGAAGCATAAGGGTCGCGCAATTTTTTTCCCGTGTTGCGTTGTGACATACTTGGCTTGCTTCCTTCACGCAGTGTCTGCAGTGCTTGAAGGCGTCTTTTCTTCCCAAAACAAGGTGGAACGTATGAGCTGGCTAAAAAGCGTGCTGAAAAAGCGACGTTCTTGCTCAGCTTGAGGCGAGAGTGCAGAGCAAACATCATCAACTTCTTTTGTCCTGTGACGCTCACATTTTGCGATATTTCGAAATTTTGGCCGGATAACGAGCGGCACCAATGAACATTTACGTTATGCTGGTGAAATGCCACATTCGTCGACATTAACGTTACATGAAATTACCTGAATAGTCTCGGTGAACATAACTCAAATAGAGTTATGCCTTAGGCTTTTAAAGTTTGTCAGAGTTTAACGGTGCACTCTTGGGCCAATTCGTATTGTCTGATGCACGGTTGTTACTTCGCTGTTCTAAAGCATTTTATTATACATGAAAATGCAAATTCTTACCCAGTATGCAGCCTACGCCAGGTCTGTTTAGAGTTAACCTCGGAGTTTTGGCGTAACTGTGCGGTAGAGTACCCGACTGCCATGCAAAATACTCGGGCTCGAATCCCAAATGCGACATTTTACATAGGTTTTTCTGTCTCTTTTTTTTCAATCCTTACGACAGCGGTCTCAGACACTGGTGGCTGCGAACATCTACGGCACCGGATTCGGCCCTTGATCTCATAAGAGCTGTCGCTGTAAAATTTAGCAAATTCAAAAACCGCGTCTTTTTAGCTATGACAGTGGCAAATAAATATATTTGCTTTTCATGAACATAGTTAATCAGGCTCAGTGTGAACAGATATGAATGCGCAACAAAGAACAGTACAGGTGTCTTTTCGCAACTACACTACTAATGAAGGAGCGCTAATCAGCTGATAAAACTGGCAAAAGTTTCTTTTACCGGTTCACCCAGTCCTTGCGACATTCCGATGGCGGTGATGGTAGAACTGCAGACCTGGTAGAACTGCAGGGCGTCATTATGAAACACCGCAATACATAGAGCTGATCCGCAGTCTCACGCAAGCATCCAGAATCCGCGTTCACAAAAGGCGCAAAGACCAGCCGGATCCGCTTTGAACTTGCCAATGGGGACAAAAACTGCGCGATGTTAGCGTCGTTTGGGTTCTGGCAGCAGTTGTACTAAGAATGAAAAATTACTGTCTGTGCCAGTGCTGCAGCAGCTTCAGAACACACAAAGTCGGCCTAAATGCGAGCTTCTCCACAATGCATGGTTGCTGGCGGCGCCGGTGGCGTTGGAAAACAATTGCACTACTCTGGTCCCGTAGAGACCAATACAGTTACTCTACCCAACGCGTGCTCGTTGCGCAAGCTCACTACTGATGAAAAAAACGCGCTGAATCGTCGAAGCTCCGAGGACCGCCTAATGGTATATGGCGTATATAAACGGCTTGCTCTTAGCACTATTCACTACATGCGCGGTGTGGCGTAGTGGTTAGCGCCACATGTGGCTGTTTGAGAGGTCGCTGGTTTGACGCCTCACCACAGAGCACTTGCATGATAAAAAAAGAAAAGGAGGAAAAGACCTTAATTTGTGGTCTGGTGGCTCCATGCTACCAATTTTCCACGGGGTGGGTGCCCTCCCAAGCGCCTACAACTTCGTTTTACCGAGCACCAGGCCGGAAGGGTGCTGATACCTATTTAGCCAGTAGGTACCAGGCCACAGGAATACTCTGCCTCCCACAACAGCAGCGGATGCTCAAGTACTTTACCATTTCACCAAGGCTGTGGTGGAAGTAGTTACAGGCCACGAAAAGGATTCACTCCAGTTATGCATGGTTAAACCACAGCCGGGCGTCTTCCCAGGAAAGAGCCATACAAGGTCCCCACTTGTACCCATTTACATTTGGTGATAGTCAGCCGCCCACCGAAGAGGGGTTCCCTTCCATGTACGTGGCAGCATACATGCCATGTGCTCGCACGTGAATGAACCCCAGGTTTTCGAAATTTCTGCAGCCCTCCAATAGGGCATCTCGCGTAATCTTACACATGGTGGTTCTGGGACGTTAAACTCCACATATAAATCATTACATAGCATGTGCTCAAAGGAGCGGGAACGCACAACCCCCGAATGCCCAACTGTGCATGGGCATCATTGCCCGGGTGCCCGCAAGCATCTCAGAAGTTGTCAATTCTTGAGGGACAGCAAGCTTTGCGCACATCTTGTAAGTGGTGGCGTTGGCCACTGGCCCTCGCAAGAAGGACCTCCCATGAGAAGGTGCTTTTGTCCCGGGACAACAGACACCCAAATATGGTGCTAATCCCGAGCCTGAAGGCTTGCCTTCACTTGTTCGGCCGCTTAGCTATTGCAAAAAAAAAATGTTTCCCGTGGCGATCACATGGGGGGAGGGCGAGTTTGGTGCAGAGGGAGCGCTTTCTCTAAACCAGTTCGCATTATAGAGAGCACCACCAACCGCAGCGAATTCAGCTGCAACCATGCGCACCTCCCGCACCCCGGTGTCCTGCAAAAAGCCAATGTGCACCAGTTCATTGGTCCGCCGAAAACACAAACACAAAGTGCACCCGTTGGATCGAACACCCACCACCTCCTAGTCGTTGGTGGAATGCAGAGGGGTGCAAGTACCTTCAGTGAATGCGAGGCATCTCATCTGCCTAAACGTGCGCTGCCTCCTAGCAGCTGTATTAAAAGGAATGCCACTTTCTCCAGCATCAGCGTCTGCAAAAACGACTTCAACAACTACACGGACACACGGCCCCAAAAAGGGCAGCCGTGATGTCTTGAGGGCATAGGAGTATCAGCCGGGAGGGGGGGGGGGGCAAGGGGGGCGCTAGCTTCTATTTTGAGAAAAATTGGGGGGACTGAGCCCCACCCCTACATTCGACAGTGGTCACAACAGCAATAACTGAATTAATTTCTCACGGGAGCATGAATATGTTACGAGGCAATGTTACAACATAGTGAACTTTTGCCAGTATTTCCGCCGTGATGATTTTTCTTTTAGGTTTTTTTTTTTGGTGAGGGCAGTGTGGTTTGCATATGGGACGTTTTCGGGTCTTGTGTTGTACTATTGCAGAGCAGGCAAGTGCTGAACAGGGGTCCTATAATATTACATTACTGGTTCAGGCTTTTGTTCCACTGTGACTTGTTGATGCAGTTACAGATTGGAACTTTTTATGAACCTGTCAAATCATTTGCTGCTTCTGGAAAATAATTTTCTTCGAAAAAGGTATATGAACACCGCTGCTCTATCGAAGCTGTTGTGAGCCGATGAGTGTGGCGAATCGTTTTCGATGTTTAAAAGGACACTAAAGTCAAATAATAATTTACGTCAGTGCGAAAGCTCAATGTATGATAACATCTAAAATGACAATATTATCAACAAGAGTGCCTTACTTACCGATAAATTCAGGTAAACGCACAAGAACACAAGTGCCCAGTAGGACATTTTTGAACTGATACCGATGACATCAGAGGGACCGCCTACAATTATTCACTAGTAACCGATCTAACTGCACTGAATCAAGAACCTTCCGTGCATCAAGAGACGCATTAAAATGCTCCTTGTTTGTTTCTGTTTGATTCACAGAAAAAAAATTACCGCCAGACGTTGCTATGGGGAATGACACGAGTGGTTCAAAAATTCAATTTTCGCGTTGTTACACGGGACAGGTGGTGCTATCTAGTGGGGCGCAGTTGACAAAAAAAAAAGCAAACGTCTGTAATCTTGAAGTCAACAGCGGGAAATTGATCAATGGCCGTTGTGCTGCTGTGGCTCCAGCTGCTTTCGGCCTGCTGTTGCTAGCGCAGTAAAGCCGGGCAACTCTCTGCACGGCAACAGTGACCTGAGCCAGTCTGGTCGGTTCGCTTCTGGAGGCGGGTAATGTGAAGTGCGCTAACTCAATTGCGACCACTAAAACGTGATTTTATTTCAAAATAGGCCCTTCGTTGGCACAAAAGTAATGCTTCAAGTTTTCTGGACCACCATTTCAGAAATTAACATAGACTTCATTGTTGCCTTTAGTGTTCCTTTAAGTTTTTCACAGTGAAACGCGAAAAAACTGTTTCTGCTTTAGTCTCTGATAAACCTGATCAGCCTAGCTTATGGTGACTTGGAAACAGAGGTAGATAATTGAATATTTACAGTACGTTGGTAAATGAGGGCTTGCCGAATCTATGTTTTGGTTTTTGCTAGCTACAGCTCCGTTTAACGTGAATGTATCCTCTTCGACGCTTGGTACATCTCCATCCCAATGACTAACATCCATGATAAATTTATTAAACAAAGTATGGTGCTTTCTGCAGGTGTTAACCGCACCGCTAAAGCATATACAAAGACAGGCGTCAGAGCAAGATCAGTGACGCATATTGTACGCAAAAACTGGGTGTCCTACATGCGTCATATATATATATATATATATATATATATATATATATATATATATATATATACATATATATACATATATATAAATAAATAAATAATATATATATATATATATATATATATATATATATATATATATATATATATGTATATATATATATATATATATATATATATATATATATATATATATATATATATATATATATATATATATTAATGACATCTAACAGACAGTAATGCCCAGGAATGTACAGGGGAAGTGGTTAGAGCATCGAACGCGTTATTCGAAGGTCGTAGGTTCAATTCCTGCTCACAGCTGGTTATTTTTTCATCCACTTTTCTTTCTTCTTATTTACATTCCATTGGTTCTAATAACTTCCCCTGTACATTCCTTGGCCTTACAGTCTGTTAGATCTCATTATTATTGTGTTAAAACACGGAAAAACGAGCCCTTAGGTATACACTTCTTTCCCTTATTTTCATGGAACGAGGGTCTCGTACTGGCAGACTTGGTGTGTTTAGGTTGTATAAGAGGGACAATTAATCAGCTGCCCGCTCATAATAAGTACACGTGCTACGTGACGCCAAACATGCGCATAAGAGTGTTTTCACACTCGTCGTTTGGCTTATAGATGGCGCTGACAGTCACTCCTACTTCTAAATTCACATATAGACCCAAAAAAGTGGATGGAAGGAAGGCCGTTGTGGTAGCTCAGGGGTTAGAGCATCGAACGCGTTATTTGAAGGTCGTAGGTTCGATTCCTGCTCACAGCTGGTTATTTTTTCATCCAGTTTTCTTTCTTCTTATTTACATTTCGTTGGTTCTAATAACTTCCCCTGTACATTCCTTGGCATTACTGTCTGTTAGATCTCATTAATATTGTGGTAAAACACGGAAAAACGAGCCCTTAGGTATAAACTTCTTTCCCTTATATATATATATATATATATAGGGAAAGAGGTGTATATTTAAGAGCTCGTTTTTCGTGTTTTCACGCAATAATAATGAGATCTAACAGACAATAATGCTGGCTGACGACGAGTGAGGTTGGTCACTGCTTAAGGGGCAAATCCCTATAGGTGGACATCCACTGGCGACTAAACCAACCATGCAGGCTCCTCTTGGATTACAGGGGTGCGTTCTCCCACCCAAATGGCGTATGCAACAGCCACCTGCAACTCTATGACCCACGAGTAAATGCCGTTTTTTTTTTTTCGTGCGACTTGCTGTATACGTTTGGCAACGTATATCTATGACGAAAATACCTCATTGTAGCCGTGGTGGACACTGACAAAAAACAATTTAGAGTTAAAAAGAGTTGCTTCAAAGAACGTAATGAAGATAAAGTAGCAGCCAATTTTCTTTACACATTTATAACAGTATATCACATAGTTGAACCAGACACCGCGTGATCAAGACTGAGCGATGGGCTGCTGTACGGTCGGTACTTGATTTTACTTACGCATTCTTACAGTGCATCAATCCTCGATATTTCACCTCACAATAATAGGTGTATACTGTAATCATAAGGATGATTGATTGATTTGTGGGGTTTAACGTCAATCATGGGGATGAAGGCCGCGGATAATATGGCCCTAAAATACAATACGAACATGCCCAAGCAAACTAATTTATAGTATCTTCTTTCGCGGAGTGTGAAAAAAGTAGCGTGGCGATATGCCGTCAGCAAACAGAATGTTTCCGGGTGCTTCTACGAGCACCGTATAGGGCTGATAAATGAGGACTCATAGTGTAGTAAAGATCAATGGTTCGCGGGTTTGGCTATTTATCGCTTTCTCCATAAACTTTAGTGTTTTTCTTCGAATAAATGAATGTCACACATTATTGATGCGTTATTTCGAAACTTCTTAAAACAAATCTGAGCTGTTGTCGGCACCTTTTGAATGCCCAGTAAGCGAAGCAGTGTTAATGAAGAAATATCCGCATTCGTTTGATAAGTGATCCTATTTGCATGGAAAGCCGATCACGTCGACGTAAAGATACGCGAGAAAAGCAACAATGCTGGCCGAAGACACAATTCTTTATAAGAAAGGCCACAAATACACCTGTTCTATTCTGAATAACGAATTGAGTGATCTGTAATCGCTGTTGTGCGTATATCTTCGTCCTGTGTGTGCACCTGTTTCTGTCTGAAGAAAGTAGCGCGTACGTGACGTAGACAAAACACTCTGTCTTTGTAGTCTCATGTCCTCGCTGACTTTTTAAGCATAACAAAGGGCTACGCTTTGAAACCACTCACGTAGATCTGGACATGAAGAAGGCCTGCAAGTGCTTTTCTTTTTAGTTGGAACTTTGTAAGGGCGTCATTATGAAACACCGCACTCAATCTTAGTTTTATGCGGAGAGCAGCCAACAGCTCTTGGAGCAGGAAAAAAATGCAAAATATATTTGCATACGTCCCAAGATATTGTTATGGTAAGACTACAGATGTAACATTAACACTCTCCGTGGAGCAGTTGCGCATCACGAATAAGCGGAATGTCATAAGGCACTCCTACTTAGATGCGAATAAAAGTGTTTTGGTTGAACAATTTAAACGTTTGTTTTTCTGTTATCAAAGCACAATCTAAGAGAAGCCAGTGATCATGCCAAACATCGTTTTCTAGAAACACAGCTTCATGAATTCGCCGAGATATCAGATGTGGAAAAGCTCTGGGCACGTTTTGAAACAACGTCAGCTATTGCGAACATACCTTCGTTTCGAATAAAAAGAAACGCATCAACCGGGAATACCCTCGGATAACTCGTGAAATAATTCAACTGAAAAGAAAAATAAAACGACAGCGGAAAAAGGAAAAGAAGAGCAACGCATCCAACCTTATCGAAGCTGTGAAGCACAAAATGTTGGAAGCAAAAGCTCATTTCCTTAACACTGTGTTACCTCCATTTATCAGCCACAGTCCCCACGAATTCTGGCGATACTTGTCAAATGAACGAGAGTCAATCTCGCAAATTAAGTATTCAGAACAAGTTATTAGGAAACCAGAGCAAATAGCTAATGCGATGAATAGGTTTTTTCAATAACTTTTACGAAACATACCCCCGTATGTTGTGAAAGTATCCATGGAAGAATTAATTTTAGGTGAAAAAGACATACTTGCCCTGCTGCTCAATCTTGACCTAAAAAATCTAATGGTCCGATAAAATTACTAACTCATTTTTATGCCGATTTTTGTACTGGATGTGTAAATATATCTTTAAAATATACACGTTATTTCTACACACAAATCAGGCTCAAAGCTAGAAATGAGCAACTGCCACCTAGTGTCGCTTACGAGCTCGTGGTGCCAAATTTTCGAACATTTAATTTTCAAAGCCATAATAACTCCCCTAGAAACAAAAGAGCTCTTTTACAGACATCAACATGGTTTCGGATCAGGTCTCTGAGCTACAACTCAATTAGGTGAATTAACTCACGACAGAGCCAATGCAATTACCAAGAACAGTAAATTAGATGCCGGTTTGTTAGACTTTTTAAAGCGTTTGACGTTGTACCACACAAGGATTTAATAACAAACTATTAGCGTTGGTGCTGATGATAAAATAGTAGCGTGGATTAACACTTTTTTAACGAAACAAAAAAAAGAGAGTAACAATCGACAACCTCTTATCGCAACCGCTTGATGTTTACTCTGGAGTACCTCAGGGATCAGTTACTGCTCTACTTTTGTTTTCAATGTTTATTAATGACATTCAATTTTCGGTTATCACTCCTGTTCAAATGCGACTATTCGCGGACGACTGTGTCGTTAACACATTCGTACACAATTCAGATGATCAAACTAAACTGAACAATTTATTGCAAATGATCTAATCCATGTGCAATACTTGGAGCATGAAATTAAGTACAACCAAAACTCATTTCATTTATTGACAACTAAGACCAACCCCCTTAAATTTACATATACTATAAAGAACACAGCTATTGACAAAAGCGACCAAGTAAAATACTTAGGCGTTACTCTCGCATCAAACCTCAACTGGGAACCACATGTTTCAGCCATAAATCGTAAAGCGGAGAGGAAGCTATCCTTCCTGAGGAGAAAATTGCGCACAGCACCACCACACCTTAAACTTAGTGCATCCAAAATCTTATTATACCATGTTTAGAATACGCCGACTTCATCTGGAAAGCACATCAAAAACACCTCATTAATAAAATAGAAAGAATGCAAAACTTGGGAGTTAGATTCGTATATTCACACTTCTCGAGGCAATCCAGCTCTTCAAGCTTGCTCGCAAGGTCAAAATTAAAACATCTTTCGCAATGCAGAATTATCTCCCGACTAAAATTTCTGTACCAATTATATCATAGTCAATTCCGCAAATCACGATCTCATTTGACTGCTACACCCGCATAAACGCTCATCGCGACTGAACCATTCTAAAACTCTCCACCAACTTTTCAGTCGTGTTAAAACTCACAAATATTCCCTTGTTTCTGTCAGTTATCCCCCATTGGAATAGATTAGATAACAATAGCCCCACCTCGGTGGTCTAGTGGCTAAGGTACTCGGCTGCTGACCCGCAGGTCGCGGGATCGAATCCTGGCTGCAGCGGCTGCATTTCTGATGGAGATGGAAATGCTGTAGGTATGTGTGGTCAGATTTGGGTGCACGCAAAAAAAAACAGGTGGTCAAAATTTCCGGAGCGCTACACTACGGCGTCTCTCATAATCATATGGTGGTTTCGGAACGTTAAATCTGTGAGAATCGAGAGCACCCTCCTACCTGGCGCCTCGTTCCCCAGCTTCCACGCGCACGCCGACGGCGTAGCCCGGGCGCGCATAAGCGCCGGCATCCGCCAAGATGGCTGCCAGGGCGCCTCTTGGTCTGGGCCAGTCAACCGTCGGCTTCTTCCTGCGCTGGCGTGTCCGGGCACGCTACGCTGGTGCGCTGCCACGAGAGGTTGACGCGCTGCTCAGCAGGCGGCTTCTCGATCGTGCGTTCGACTTCGGCCCTTGTGCGGGAGTCGTAGCGCCCTAGGCAAGCGTACTTGCTCGGTCTTGCGGAGTTCCCTATAAGGCCTGCAAGCCCGTGAGTGTCGCACTGTGCTGCATCTTGGGTTAATAAACCCGTTGTTGTTATCCTGCCTCGTGCGTGGTTTCTGCGCCGTGCCGGAGAAAACGACGAACCCGGCCGCAACGTCTTCGCAGGCAGCGGCAGTGGAGGACGTCGCATTCCTACACGGTTGCCATAGTAGGTAAGCCTTGAGCAAACCTATCTCCATATAACTGGCGCTCAACTTGGTTTCGGCATGGCTTCAGAGCAGACCCCTTCGAGGCGCTCGTTTCTGTTTGATCCTGTGGCGACGGACTTGATCTCGTTCGAGGCGGACGGCTGCAACAGCACGGGGTACGGCCCTCTCGGCGACCCTCTGCTTTCGTTCACCGGGAGAGATCCCTTTTTCGGGGCCCCCTACGGTGATGCGAGTTGCTTGAACGAGGACCACAGCCCTAGCCAAGCCAGTAACGGGCTGTATCAGCTGTTCGACACTCACGCGCTTACGGGCCCGTCCCTAGCGCAGTCTCCGCTCGCTGGCCTTTCCCCGTCAGCAGCACGGTTGACAGCTGAAATTGCCGCACCCAGTCCTTCTTACCGCGGGCACTCAGGTGTTGGCGGGAAGGCGCTTACTGACCCGTCGTGGTCAAGAGCGCAAAGGCTTGATGATGTCGTTCGCGAGCCTGCTCGCTGAACCGACAACGTCGCCGCGTTCACTGACGCTCGCTGGCCTGAGACTCGCGTGGGCGACGCTTTCGACGGTCGTGGGCCACCGTGCTCCGCTGTCGACCCGTTTGCCAGTCGCGTGAGGCCTCAAGCACCAGTCGGAGCGCCAACCATACCTCCTTCATGCCGTGTACTGGCCCTTTTTGGTCGGATGCGCATGTTGGGTAACATGCGCGCGCACCTGTTACGGCCGCGCCCGCGTCGGAGCAGTCACCACTCCACGCAACTGCGGCGCCGCTCCTAAACGTTCTGTTGAAAGCGGTGCGCTCGCAGCCTTGTGCTTTAAAGGGAGACCCCGAGTCCCCTCAGCCAAGCGTTCCGAGTAGCTTAAGGGTACCTCTGCCTAAGTACAGCGGTTATTCAGACCGCATCAGTGCCACAGAGTACCTCGAGGCGCTGCACCGCTATCAGCAGGCTACGCGGCTGAGTGACAGCATTATGCTTGGCTCTGTTTTGCCCATGTCGCTGACAGCCCAAGCGGCGAGGTGGTACCGGCTTGTCGGCCATCAAGCTCGCTCGATGGAGGAGTTTAGGGCGCTCTTTCGTAGCGAATTCCTTTCTCCTGAATACGAGCGCCGCATGCGTCGTGAGTTAGAGCTTCGCACACAGCATCCCGACGAATCTCTTCTCGAGTACGTTCGGGCTTTGCAGGAGCTCTACCTCCTTGCCGGTCCTACGGCATCAGACGCCGAGAAGCCATACGCCAGGCTCATCCAACCTTCGCCGCTTACCTTCGGAGCACCCGTTATCGTGACCTGAACGAGCTGGCATCTGATGCGAAGCGTATTCAGGGCGACATTCTGGCGGCGCGAGCCTATCGCCCACCGCCACCGCCGTCCGCGTTTGTCGAGCCTCCTTGTGCGTGGGCTCGTCATGACTCGTCACACTGGGGTTCCCCGAACCATGAGGCGGCCTCTGCCGTGAGAGACCGAGGCGCGCTCGACGTGTCGCACCGCGCTCTGGACCCGTACTCGTAAGGCCGGGCGGTCACCGTTGCCCGGAAGCGTGAACAAAAACGAAAACCCTGTTCTACAGTGCACGAGAACGGACAACTCGTAGCTTGAAAGGATCGCCAAAATCCCCCCCCCTCCCCCCCTGTTGGAAAAAAGGCGTTGTCTGCTTTCGTTGCCGTGAGCGTGGTCACACCGCGCGTGAGTGCAACGCCCCCCAACCGACACAAGGGCCTCCTCGCCCGTCGGGAAACAGGGTGAGCCGTCAGTGAGCTCTCCTTGCCGGTGGCTGCAGCAGTAAGAGAGCACGGGAGTGTAACACAACCTCTGGCACAAATGGCGTGTCGCGCTAGACATGACATTCCAGCCACGCCGGCGCCGTTCATCGCCCTTACGATCGCTGGACGAGAGTTTGCGGCATTGCTGGATAGCGAGGCTTCTATTTCGTTGTTCGGCGATGAGGTTAGGGCTCATTTGCGCGACCGCTCTGTCCGCATTCGAGCTTGCGACACTGCCTTCCACCTCGCCAGCGGTACTGCCACCTCGTGCGGCGCCACGCGGTTGGTTGTGCGTTGGGAGAATCGCGCACGCCGACAGCGCTTTGCGCATCTCCCTGGTCTTTCCGTGCCTGTGATTCTCGATCGCGACTTTCTCGCGCGCACAGGTATCGTGATTGACGTCGCAAGTGGAGGCTACAGGGACGGGCCTTCCGGCGCCCTACGGCCTTACGCTGCACCTCCCGTGGTCTCGGCTGCCAGTAAGTCGCCAGACGCCACGAGGAAGAAGGAGGAAAGGAGACCAAGCGTGGCCCCCGAGGCCCGCGTCTCCCCCTCCGACGCCAAGACTGGTCATTTAGCCGGTGCGGCGGAAAACGGTCCGTGCGTACAGCTTTCTCTCGAGCATAATGCTGCCACGGTGAACGAGGTCTCGGCTATGCCGGTGACCCCCGCCCCCCCCCCCCGCTAAGCAGCAACTCGAATGGCTCGCTGCCGCCTTTGCCGGACAGCTTGTCGAAACGCGAGAGAGCACGCCTGTCATCGCTGTTGACACGTTTCAGCGACACGTTCCCAGAACGCCCGGTTTGCACCTCTCTGGTGAGGCACCGGATTGACAAAAGGGACGCACAACCGTGGAAATACAATCCTCGCCCCGTTAGTGCGGCAAAGAGAAGAGCAATTGACCAGGCACTAGATGAGTTGATTGAGACCGGAGTTGTCCAACGCTCAAACAGTCCTTGGGGTTCACCGGTGGTAATGGTCCCCAAAAGAGACGGCTCTCATCGATTCTGTGTGGACTACCACCGGCTGAACGAGGCCACGAGGAAGGATGCTTATCCTATGCCTAACGTTGACTCGATTGTGGCTGCTCTAGACGGCGCTTGCTACTTCAGCACCTTGGATGCTAGCCGCGGTTACCTACAGGTTCAGATGGAGCCGACTTACGCGGAGAAAACTGCGTTCACCTCTCACAGAGGTTTGTACGAGTTGACCCGCATGCCGTTTGGCTGTTCTGGAGCTGCAGCTACGTTCCAGAGATTGATAGAACACGTTCTAGGGGACGCTTGTGATGTTATGTTTGGGTTCAGGATTCGCTCCAGAAAGAATGATGCAGCACGCAAGTGGAGAATTCGGCTTTTAGTTTCTTACGGCTTGCGCTTCATATCTACTTCCCAGCTTTACCCACCTCGAGTTCATGGTATATACTAGTTCACTGTATTCATGGCACTGCGGCTCTACGCCCACTAAACCTTTCTAAAACTAAGGAGGTTACACCCAGCGCGTATAACGTAGCAACCCTTTCTTGTCAGATAGTGCTCAATGTACATGCCAATGGCTGCTAATGTGGATCGCAGCGTGCGTGTTAACTAAAAGCTGAATGCTCCTGTCTCTGATTCCCCCTTAGCAGTCATTGGCATGTACATTGAGCACTATTTCTTGCTGTTCAATAACGCACAGAAGAAACCTCTCACCGGCATCACCTTGGAGGTAAAAATGTTATACTTGTTACACACTACAACGGCCACGAGGGATAAACGGGTGTTGCTATAAGGAGCTTAGCTCCTTAAAAAAACCTTCTTATCTGTTAGAGCCACCTTGTTCTGTGTTTTGTGCGCGCTAAAGAAAGTTACAATAAGGATGCATACGAACTCGCTCATCTATAAGTTTTACAGCGTAAATAGAGAGTAGCAGTTGATCGGCTCAGAGTTTCAGCCAGTCCAGCGAACGAGTGGAGACGCAAACTGCGCATGCGCAGCACGCTCAGCAAGCCAGAGATTTTATGAAGAGAGCCCCACACACGCTCACTTGGATCATTAAGCGAAGTGCGCAGCGGACCAACGTGCGAGCGTTCTCCAGGCAAAGTCTCTGCTCGGTCCATGGCCTCCGAGACAGTAGACGCACGGAGTGTTTCTCTCCGACGGCCCCAATCACCACGCTAACCAGCAAAACCAATGAGCGTGGAAGAAAAAAATTAAGTAAAAGTGCTCTCAATGTGAGCTGCAGAGCAAAAAGTGTGGTGGAGGGCACGTACTTTTCAAGGAGTTTGTAGGACAAGGTAGTCACACCAGCGTCTCCTGTCACCTGCATCACCACTCGTTTAACAGCGTTTACTATAACGGCGTTGTTCATAACCGACTGGCAAAGTTGCGCGCAAGTTGACAGACGCGTAGCTACCATGCTGCTTACGCTGCTCGCTATCTGGTCTGGTGCCAGTTTGGAACGCTGATGCAAAGCGAGTATTTTCGTGAAAGCTTGAGAAAAAAAGAAAGCAAATATCTGCACCAAAAGGAAGCTAGTATATAAGTTTGCTACATCTAGTAAACAAATCCTGCTGTGTGCCTTGAAGAAACATCAATTCCTCGTCTAACGTTGCCCCCGATTGTTGGCGGGAATGTTCCGAATTTCATCAGGCTCGGGAGAGAAATCTTCATTGCAAAACTACTTTCAAGCTTCCTGAGCGTGCACTTCCCAATCCGATATAGCTGCTACACTACCTGGTACAAAATATGGTTCATGAAAAAGAAGTGTCAAACCTGAAATTTCATTTATGTGCCTTAAAAAACCAACAGTTTCCTATTTCACACTTGAACGGTGTTGCGTTTCAATCCGTCACTTCTTGGATATTTCTCGTATCTTTCTTCATTACGTACTATAAACAGGGAGAGTAATATTTTTTCGTACCACAACTACGCTAGCATAATAACGTCCAAATTTGGCATTTACCCTCCATCTTTAACTACCAATATTTTTTCCGCTTCGAACTATTTCGAATAGTACACCGCCTCAGCATCCTCTTCACGACTGCGAGTCAAGTTTATATCGCTTGAGACCAAAAGCAGTCACGTATTCCTTCCTTTCGCCTTCTTTGCACTGGCGCCCGTTGCGCATGCGCGAGCCGCCGTAGCGTGCTCACAAGTGTGAGGAGGAGTACTCTACTTGCGGCTTCATAAAATGTGACGTAACAACCTCTGTTCAGGTCATTCCTTCCTCCATGCCAACGAGTATCGCCTCGCGGGCCTGGCTACACTGTAAAAATATTACTCCGAGGTCGGAGTAAAACACTTGTCCTCTAGCGTCTCCCCTATTTGGAAAAATTTTTCCTCCGGACATCCGGAGAAATTGCGTTGTGCCACCGAAGTACTTTTTACTGGCATTTCCCTTCAGCTGGCAAACCAATTACGTGGCACCCCGGAGAATTCACACCGCCTTTTTCACTACGGCTATCCGGACCTTTTGTGGGGTACATCCGGAGTATTTTAGGAATGTACCTAATTCATCCGGACAGAACTTCAGTAAGGTAGATCAGAACTTTTTAAAGTGTTTCCTGCGCTCTTTATTTATTGTATGATGATCGTGTCACGCATTGGTTAAATGAAGGAAGTTCCTATTCTTATGCAAGGACTGCTGAGGTACTGTGTATTTAATTCTACAGAGCTATAGCAGATGAAATTCAAAGAAACACTTGAATTTTTGTTCCTTGCTTTATTCAAAATAACATGCCAATTTTGGATGATTACCCAGCATTTAGAAAAAAGAGACTTGAGTAAACTAACATGCGAAAAGCCACCAAAAACAAAACAAATAAGACAGATCAGATGAAATCAACAGCACTTAAGTTGGAAGCGCAGCGCTTCAAAATGAACTGCATAATGCTTCAAAACGATGCACGACAAACGAAGAAAGTGTGGCCACTGAGAACAACTTTTAACCTTCCCCGAAAGACCATCCATCGAACTCACTCAGGACGCAAGGGTTGAGCTGATTGCTTCCTGCATAATTGAGCAAAAATAATTATACAAGAGAACTGCAAATCATGTGAGAGGTGCGGAAACTGGGCCACACGCACTATACAGTTTGTGAGTCTATGAGAAGAAGCGAATTTCAAAACTGACCCCCCCACACACACACACGCACGCACGCACGCACAAAGACCGGATTAGCATTCAATACCAAGAAGCACATTCGATGTATTCCAGTGTGAGAAAGCCGCCCAGTTTGCCCAGTTTTGAACAAAGTTCAAAACTGGGCAAAGTTTTCTATATATTTCTAAACTGATAGCTTTACCTTTGCTGAAACATTTAAAAGCAAATTTTTACTAAAATAATCTTATTTCAGTACTCTTGTAGACACCATCAGCAATGCCCCTCCCAATAATTTTTTAACTTTATCAAATAATATTTGTGAATAGTATAGTCGTAATTTAGTGCGTACTCGATTGATATGTGTGATAACGTCCCAAAACCACTATATGATTATGAGAGACGCCGTAGTGGAGGGCTCCGGAAATTTCGACCACCTGGGGTTCTTTAACGTGCACCCAAATATGAGCACATGGGCCTACAACATTTCCGCCTCCATCGGAAATGCAGCCGCCGCAGCCGGGATTCGAACCCGTGGCCTGCGGGTCAGCAGCCGAGTACCTTAGCCACTAGACCACCGCGGCGGGGCTATTTAGTGCGTACTCATTGTCATACTTTTAGCAAAGTGTGCCCTTACAGTATGCATGGTTACGGCATGTCTTTAAGAAAAGCCTAGCTTCATCTTCTTTGTAAAATATGTTTCGAGACGTAGGCATTGCTTTATTTTTTATTTGAAGCTGCCCACTCTGTTTTCGTACTTGTCGTTGTGAACATTTTTCAAAGTAGTTATTGTATGAGCACGTATTTCTGCAAGACCAACAGCTTAAACAAGCACAAAAGAAAGAAAAGTTCACTACAACGTAAAATTAAATTATCAACGAAAGGCACGAACAATACGCCACCTAAGCCTACTGCATTTTCAAGAAATAAGAGATGGCCGACCAGTTTATTCAACTGAATGGTCCGTGCACATGTTAGGAGGCCGCAGAAGTTGATGCACATGCAAGCGTCATGATGAGTGTCCCAGGCTTGAAGAAATGTTCTTTTCCATTCTTTTCGCAAACCAGTGTCATTGAATTTTCCAGGTACACACTACTTCTCAGCACTGTTCGCACTCCCGTCTTCAAAAAAAAAAAAAAACTGCAGTCACAGCCACGGCAGCACGACTGGAAAGAGAAAGAAAAAATGCAGCAGCTAGGAAAGTAACCTCTCCCATTACCAACACAGAAAATACGGCTAGTTTTTTGAAAGGGTGCCTTCTCCTTTCTTTCTTCCTTGCACTACAATATCGCCTCCTTCTTACAATGTTGAGCCAGTCTGTGAAATGGGTCAACTTTACTACTTCTCCCCCTTTTACAGAAATGTCGAGCGCTGCACGACTCGTTCTACCAAGCAACCCGTCTTTTTCTTTTTTTTGCATTCCTCGTCTGTAGCATCGTCAGTTTGTTTCAACCCTCTCTCTCTTTTCTTGAAAGCCCCACGTTCCTCAAAGAGCCTAGTGCGCTTGCAGATTAATATCTCATATACCACTTATCCAACGAAAATAACTTTTTCACAAGTATGAGTGCGTGTATACGTTCTAAATTGATTGATTGATTTGTGGGGTTTAACGTCCCAAAACCACCATATGATTATGAGAGACGCCGTGGTGGAGGGCTCCGGAAATTGCGACCACCTCGGGTTCTTTAACGTGCACCCAAATCTGACCACACGGGCCTACAACATTTCCGCCTCCATCGGAAATGCAGCTGCCACTGCTGCGATTCAGGTGTTCTAAAAGCTTGTATGATTTACATTGCCCTACCTCAATTCACTACCTTTAAAAAGAATTCACACTGATTTTAGTTACTCAAGTTTTATTAGTTTAGCCTACATATTCTATAAAATAGTTATTACGCAATGGTAGAGCTCACCTGGCATTTATTGATATTGAAAGCGGACAAGCTCAGGCCGACCTCTCTACCTTTCTGTAAATAAACTCTCTTTCTCTCTCTCCGAAAGCGGACAAATATGTGTACTGACGAGACCAAAAATATCTTTTAAACATTCAGGTTTACCTAAAAAACTATTATCGTTTGATAGAATCAACTTAAAACTTGAATATTTTCTATTGTTGCGTATGTAATCAGTGCTCCAGATATTACAGCGACTTCATCCAATTTACCGAAGGTATCATGGCGCTAATGCTGCACAAACCAGGACGAGTACAAGAAAGCGAAAAACCAGAAGCGTTTGTGGTGTTCACTTTTTGTGCTACATTTACGCCATAATGAATCTGTACCAACTCACTCACCTCTCCGTTTTTCTTTCCCGAAGGTACATTAAAAAAAACGCGCAGTCCAAACAACGCAATATCGTCTTGTGAAATTAGCTCAATAATATTCACGTGTTTGGATTATCAACCCAACACTAGCAAATCTGAGCACTACCTGACAAGTATAACACAGGTGAATAAAGGAAACCTCACTCACCATTTTTCGCCGCACCAGCTACCACCAGGTCCCTCAACACTCGCGAGGTTACAATGTGTCGTTTACTTCCAAGAACCATCACAGGATTACCGTTCGCAGAACTCCCTTCTGTCGTTGACAACCTTTGTTGCTGCTTGTCGCTTGTGATATCCAGAAGGTGCTCAAAACAATTTTTTTCTCCAACGCGACCGAACGCTTCGCACAATCCTCACTGCACCGGCTTGCTCTGTGCCATGTTGGTTTGTGGGGAACGGCCTCCCGGCGACGAGGCTGCCTACGTCACTCCTGAACAGGCAATGAATACCCGTGGGCGATAGCCCGGAGCAATTGGGGAGCATCCATTGAATAAAAAAGCGATGCGTGGGAGCATTTCCGGTGGAACTGCGGGAGGAAAGTCAGAGGATTGGCCCGGTTTTCCTCCGGTTTCCTTCGTCCGGTGATCACCGGAGGAAAGCGGGGGAAAACGAAAGTAGTTTCTCCGGTACAATCTGGTTTGAGCGAGGCCACCGGAGCAGAGCGAGCGCATCCTTCCTGGATTCCTTCCAGCTGGGTATAACTTTGTTCACAGTGTACCATGAGAGGGCGCCTTTAGTGAGGGTTCCCGCGGCTGCTGAGCCAATAACATACATCAGAGTGCATGAGTTTCCAGCGTGCGCATGTTTTATTTTCGCCTACGAGCTAAAGTCGCCACCAGGATCTTCTAGATGAACTGAAGGAAAGTATTTTTTTCTGTTACTGTTTTTACTTTGGTCCAATTTGCGAATAAAAGCCTCTAACTTCTGCGTTTTCATAATTGCTAATTGTAAGCAGGTATCAATTTGTCCATGGAAGTATTGGTTTTTTCATACCAGTCTGTTTTGTCTGCGTGTTAAATATCTCAATCAGAAAAATAAAGACATTCTAGTATTTCTCATTTCCTCTGGAGACTTGTGTGCGGTAAACTGGACTAATTATTGTCATTGAATTATATTGCTCTCCCTACCTGACTCATAATTTTACAAATATATTGCACACAGATATTTAGGAAGTTGTCAACCGAAGTGCAGTTAAGCTCTAGATAATTTAGTGCCCCGTGTGATGTTATTCAAGGGGCCAGACCACTGCAGAAGAGACATCCAGACAGCACACCAGTACACAAAGACACGTTCACACTTCCATTTACATTTCTTACCACACATGGGTAAACACGCATTTAAAGAGAGTTCGCGAGCTAAGGAAGGGAAAGTAGTTACGTGAAAAGTTCGCTCGCCGTGTGAGTCACGTGGGCGCTGGTCGCTTGGAGACGGTGCACCACTTGGCTCACTAGCTGTGCTCGACGTTGGTGCTGGTCGCTTGGAGGCGGCGCTACGCTTGACTCACCTGCCATGCTCAAAGTATGTTGATTTTCTCCTTGATCAGGCCCTCTGCCGCGGCAGCAGCAGCAGCAGCACCCAGCCACCTCTTCTCGTCCCTGTAATGGGTGCATCCCGATTGGTCTACAACTCAGCGAGATAGGTTTGCCTTGCGGCAGCGTGGTCGGTAAGTGCGTGCGCTGCATCATGGCGATCACGTTGAGGTTAGATGGGCAACATGACACCTGGCCGAGATGGGCACGGAACCACATCCCAGTGTGGTGCTTCAGGGCACTCGGGTCTGCTTTCTGCAGGATACAAAACGCCTGGTCGGAGATGACTGCACATTCGAAGGCTTCATGGCCGGTCTGGAGTCGCTGTAGATGAGCTCCCGTTCGCTGTCGAGCATACCTTTAGCTTTAGCTACTTGCCCCGTTACTTCTGAGTTTCGGGTGAGGAATGTGGCTGAGTTAAGAATCTACTGCGCGTATGATTCTGTGACCGCGGCGAAGGCTCGATTGTTATGATAGGCAGTGGCGTCCATGAACTAGTCGTTGTCTGCTTCCATGTCAATGCGCTTGCAAATGGCGGTCGCCCGCGCAAGGCACTTGCCACTGTTGTATTCGGGGTGTACATTTCGCGGAATGGAAGCGATTGTGATAAGTTCGCGGATTTCACAAGAAATAAGATGAAAGTAAACTTTTGGGGGGTCCCTGGCTGTCGAGGAGACGAAGCCGAGCTCGCGCAGAATATGGCGGCCCGTCTTGGTGGTGGTGAGTCGGGTCAATATCACGCGTTCCTGAGATTCGGTGATCCCTTCTAGCGTGTTATGACGCTAAGCTTGAGGAGCTTGACGCCAAGCTTGAGGAGGCCAAAGGGCTCGTTTGACTACCTTGCAAATAAGCGCATTGAGGTTATCGTGCTCAGAACATAGACATTTGTGTATAGCGCCAACGAAGGTAAAATGGCACAAATAAACACGTGTACAAGACGCATCAGGTTGTCTTCTTTGATGCCATGTAGCCGGTAGGCTACAATACGTATTGGTCGTATGGCATACTTAATCTTAGTCCTGAGCTTGTGTACTGTTTGCGTGTTGGTTCCGCGGGACTCGATGATCATGCCGAGGACCTTGATGGTGTCTACCCTGGGGACTGTACGACCATCTCTGGTGTGGAGGGTGATATTGAGTTCCGCGGGAGTTTTCCACCCTTTGGGCTTGGTACCCCGGCGTTTGGGCAAATATATAAACAGCTACGACTTCGCGGGTGAGCACCTGAGACCGGTGTGTTCAAGGTAGGCCTCGGCGCTGGCGATGGCTTCTCGCAGGGCGGACTCAATGAAACCGTCCGACCTTGTCGAGCACCTAATGGTTCTATCATCCGCATAGATAGGGTGGTGGAGCCCATCGATTTTTGAAAGTCGTTCAGGAAGCGCTATCACCACAAGGTTAAAGAGCGTCGGCGAGAGGACGGATCCTTGAAGAGTGCCCCACTGGTCAAGCTCCACTTCTTCCGACACTAGATCTCCCACGTAGAGGATGGTTCTGTGTCGATCTAAAAAAGAGTGGACAAAGTAGTTGAATCGATGCCTCAGGCCGATGGCTGCAATCTTTTTCGAGATTGACAAGTGCGTTATGGTACCGAATGCCTTTCTTAAATCGAGACAGAGTATTGCACGAGTGTCCCGAGTGATCCCGCCACCTAGAATGCTTTAGGAGGAACATGGCGTCTTGAGTGGATAACCCTGGTCAGAAGCCAAGCATGTGTGGCGGGAGGCAGTCGTTACCTTTGAGGTAACGACCAACCCCGTTGAAGATGACGTGCTCAGCCACCTCGCACACGCACGACGTGAGAGATATGGGGCATGGGTGGTCAGGGCTTGTCGTTTTTCCCCGTTTCGGGATGAGGACCACGTGAGCTAGTTTCCAGGGATTGGGTGTCTCACCCTTTATTCATATTTAGTTGATAGTATCAGTGAGATAAGGGACGGAGGAATCGTCCAGGTTGCGTATGAGCTTGTTGGTCATGACATCGGGGCCAGGGTCAGAGCGGCCATTGAGCTCATGGAAAGCTCGGCGCACATCTTCGGTATAAAAGTAGTTTAAGCTGGCGTTGTCGCTACCAGAGTAATCAGGTGAGGGGTCACAGGGCCGATAAGAAACGGGAGATATTTCTCCATGAGGTTCTTGACAACATCCTTCGATGATACTGTCCAATTATAATGATGAAGTAGCTTCACGACCGAAAGACGCTGATTCGTGCGTGTGTTGGTTTCAATAAGGAGGTGTTTGACTAAGTTCAACGTTTTGCAATTATGAACCTGACCATCAATAAAGTTACAAACGTCGTCCCACTGCTGTTTTGAAAGGATGCGGCAATGATCCATCATGGTCTTGTTCAGCTGAGATGTGCGTTTGCGTAACCTCCAAATAAGGTGCTGGCCCTTCCGCCGTGCCAGTAGAGACTGTTTAGCCTCGAGTAGGTGGGCGAGACGACTGTCCATCTTTTCGGTTGGATGGTCCAGACTGATAGTTTTTGTTGCCTTGTTAATGTCAGCTTTCAGCTGGGTCGTCCACGTCTCGAGGCTCAGTGTGGTATCGAGAGGAGGTTGTTCTGCGCGGGTTCCACGAAGGATGTCCCTGTCCACCCACGTGTACGACTTGGTCTTCCTGCTCAATGTGGTGAGGTGCACGGCCAATATGAGTGGTCGCTACCGAGATCTACTGCGATGTTGGACCAGCGGGCGTCGGCGGCATTTTCGACGAAGCAGAGATCCTGCGTAGCGTGTCTTTGCGTGAACTTACCGGTGCGTGGGAGAACGGCCTTGTCCGTGATGTGAACAAGGTACTTGTCATTCGTATTTTTTCAAAGCTCGTTGCCTTTGGGTGTGTCGTACGCGTAGCGCCAGGCGCTAAGGATGGCGTTAAAATCACCCGCAATCACTAGCGCGTTTGGCCCTGCGAGGCGCACGGCTTTCTAGAACAAGCATGTGGACTTTTGTCTATGATGGCTGGGACTACTGTATACCTTGAGGATGTGCATGCTTTGTTATGATGTGTTGCCAGGGAGCATTTTGATCATAACATGTTTAATTTCGGGCACATTAAGACAGTGTGCTGTACAGATAATCTTTTGAGCGACCAGGGTCCTCTCGAGGGGCCTGGCAACCACTGGTATTGGGAAAACAATGCGGTTGGTACTACAGTCTCTTGTAACAGCTTGATGTGAGGTTTGGCTTCATAGCTAAAGAAGTATTGCTGCAGGAAGGCTTTCTATTGTGCAAAGCTCCTGCAGCTCTATTGCTAGATTCGCAGCTCATCATTTGGCCTGGCCATCTTGAAGCATGTAGGAGACGGCCTGAGCTACCGGTGGGTGCATAAAGGCCGCGCGAAGTGGTGGACTGGGCATGGCTGTATGTTGCGACAACGGCTTAACCTTGGCAATGGCAGGGGCAACGACGTGATCGAGGTATTGCTCCACTTGGCCCAACCTATTACCATGGACCGCGAGGGAAGACTGCACGAGAGCCATGCTTTCGCCAAGAAAGCGATCGCATTGTTTAATCACCGATAGTGTGCTCCTAATGCCATCTAACTTTGCCTTTAAAGCTGGCTGGTCGTGGGCAATCACGCAATTCTTGGGTGCATTCTCACCGTTGTCGTTACCGGCGCCTACGGGTTGCGGCTGCAATGGGGGGACTGCACTACCATCGTTGTCGGTGTTGAGCGTAGCAGCGCGTGCGTTTCTGTCATTTCTTCAGTTCGGCGATTGCGACTGTGAATTTGCGTATTGTTTCTTTCATCAGCACATTTTCGTAGATCGAAAAACGCTATCTCAGATGTGGTGTGTGCATCGTTCTCTGGGGGTGAACCTGGTTCTACCGGCGATGTAGTGTTCTCTTTTTCCTGGACGGCGTCCGCCCCAGTGACAGTTCCCCGCTTATTCCTGTTGGCAATGCCTGCCAATGGTGGTGCCGATAGGCTGGGCGATTGTTCACGGGAGGCCCCGGTGAGACTGGGGTGAGTATAGAACCAGCGTGATGCTCGGAACAGCAGTGGAATCTGGAGCGTGAACCGGGCTGGGTACTTGGACGAGAACCGGGACATGAGCCAAATTGAGATTTGGAGTAGCCCCACGGTATGGACCTGGTTGGGGTCCCACTTCACGCACTGCGGGAATCGGTCCGAGGGTTGCTCCGGGACCTCGATGCACGCATGGTGCGGTTTCTGGGACGACTCCAGGATCGAGACTGGGATCGGCTGCCACCGGATCGGCCGTCTGCCGAAAGCTTCGAGGCTTGGTCATCGTCAGTGGTTGCGTTGAACTCTTCATTGCTTCACGGCCGTTGTTGTGTCACGCCGAGTGGGCTCGTTCCCATCCTCGTCGTCGCACAACGTATGAAATAAGGTAGCGTTGTTTATATTCATTGTCAGCAGTGGGGTGGGCTCCTCCGCAAAGCTTGCATGTTGGTGTACAGCAGTCCTTTTTTGATGTTCGGCACACAGCAGCCTCGGCATATAATGTCTCCAGGGTTCGTGCAAATGTCCACTCGATGACCGAGCTGACCGCAGGCATAGCAAATATCCATCTGTCTATGGTATAGTGTACATTGAAGTAGCACCGATCCGTTTCGCACAAAACTGGGCGAGCGATGTCCATCGATGGCCATGATCACTGCGGTGACACTTCCGATGTGCTTGGCAGCCAAGGTTAGTGGATTGCGGTCGTTGACAATCTTCGCATCAATATCCGCCGACCCGCCTTGCACGGCAACTCCTCGAATGACGTCTTTGCATGTAGAATATGGTGCCGCTTCGTAGGCACTAACTTCATCGGTATGGTCAGCGATGCGGATTTCTCCAATGCACACGTAGCGATTAGCATTTCCTCTCTTCGGTGCTTGCCACTAAGATAATCTGTTTAATATTGGGGCTAAGCGGGTCTGCTTGCTGTACCATGGGGCTGGTACCTGCAGAAGTCGAAAAGGCTCCAGCGATTGTTGTTAGGACAACATTAGCGATGTTAGACTCCCTCTGGGTCTAATGATGATGCGGACGTCGTCCTTAGGTAGTTGAGGCATTTGGCTTGCTTGACTAATCTTGTTCTTCACATTTTCGTTTCTGCGGGGCTTGTGTTCGTTGCGTTTTCAAGTGCTATATGACGATGCACATTTGGAACCTTCATTTTGGGCTAGCGCTGGGCGACACGAGGCGGTCTGCTAGCCTTGGTCTGGAGTGACTTCCTTCGGTTCAATGTCTTCCCCTGTCACTTGGTACTCCATAGCTCAGCCAGACAATGCAGCTACGGGGCGCGTGAGCGAGTACGCGCCACGCTAGAGCCAAAAAAGCACTCGTCAGGGCTAGCTGTCGGCGGGCTAGCGACGATGGTGCAGGCGCAATAAAATGCAAAAAGCAAACACTCACAGCACCCAAATTGTGTCGGCGGAGTCTTTGTGCCCTCAGGATGTTGTTACACTAATATCACGTTGAAATCAGAAAGTAGCGTCGCGAAAACATTGAATAAAGCAGGAGCTATCGTGAAAGCGTTTGCACACTTCTATATGAAAACGCAAAGCCATTTTTTTTCGCACATTCAAGATTCAGCAACAGCGCGGCAGCGTTTTCGACCGTGGAGGAAGGAAAGCTAGCCTGTTTCACATGCGAGCGACCGAGCGGCGGTGGTCGCGGCGAACGAGTGGCGGGAGAACGCGCACACGCGCGTTCGTTTCACATGCGCCGAAGCTACCACTGCTGTTGTACGACGCCCGCCGCTCTGGCGGGCCTTGTTGTCCACGGAAAGCACCGATTAACCACTGTTTTCAGTGGTATCAAAAAGCCGCCCTCTCCTCCAAGTGTCCTTCCTTTCGCACCCCTATGCTGCGAGGTTCATGATCAATAGCCACTCGACTTTCACGCGTCTGTACACTGATTGAACTAAGTGTAACAAGAATCTTATAACAAATAGGCAACGTTTGCAGTTGCTTTTTGTTTTGTCCTGGCTTTTTACCGTATGGTTTTTGTTGCGCGATTATATAACTGACCATGGCGAAGCAAAATAAAGAGTTTGTGGTATGGTTTTATTAGACAGTTGTTCGAGCTAAGTGAATGCTTAAGAACTGCGAGCGTGTTTTGCGCAGCACTTCCCATGTTTCTCCTATTCATTACTCTTACTTTCAGCGATTTAACTTAGAGACGCCGAACGAGGTTTCTGTCAGCCCAGCATCTGTTCACTCAAGCCAAGTAAAAGTTTATTTAAAAACTCTCAGTGATAAGGTTTGGCAGTGTTTGTGGTCACACTCTGGCATATGTGAACGTACTCTTCATCTGTATTTTCGAATGGTCTACATCTCTTGTGGCGCTCGAATTTGCATGCGTTCAATATAAATACTAAGCCTCTTTTCTTTTCCAATATGATTCAGCAAAGCACGCCAGGGAGAGTTTTACCAACGGCAGGTAGCATGGTATACGGGATACGCTCGTTGCCCCAGTTTTTTTGCTGCTGCCTATACACACTCGTGGAGCCTAGGTCATGGACTACGCTTCGATTCTGGCTTTAGCGGAACTTTTCGTCCATAAATGCTGCGATGGTAAGCAGCAAAGCCGATGTATGACATCATTTCACACAACACACCTTCGCCGTACGCACACAATGACATTCAATTGGTAGCCTTCGGCCGTGTAATTTAAGTGCATGCCCTCGGCATGTGTATTGGCACTGGTGCCTGAAATCAACAGTTGTTCTTTGTTATCTACGCAGTGTATATTGTGCCCTTGACCAAACATCTATTTTCTCCCAGGCAGCCACGCGTTTCGACACTGAGTGTGACGGAGAGCAGTGGGCTACTGTGGTAGCACCTGTCGACAGCCTGCAAACTTGAGCGCTCTACGGTGCAGTTGTTCCTTGCGCGAAAAGCGTCGCAGAGAAGTCAGACAAGTGAGCCCGCATTTTACTGAGAAATCGAGGTGTTGTGTAAGCGAAGAACAAAAATAAAGGCCCCTGGTGAATGCCTTACTTCCCCAAACCATGACAGCAAGCTTCGCGCTCACTTTTTGTTGAGTCACATCACGAAATATCTTTTGAGTAACCTGTGTGGTTACTCAAAACCACACAGGTTACTCAAAACCTGTGTGGTTTTGAGTAACCTGTGTTAACCTGGTTTGAGTAACCTGTTTGCACTTGTGCTACTTGTAAAGTCGGCTGCCGTAGCATCCGCCCTTGCTCTTTCATTCTTGTGAACCCTTTCATCTAAGCACCATGTCAGCGAATTTTATCGTTTGTGAAACCAGCAACATTTGCTGCTACATAGAAGTACGGCGTGTCATGCGGCTCCTCTACGTGAAAATAACATTCGAAGAAAATGCAAAAAAAAGAGAAAAAAGTAGTACTAATACTGAAATAAAAAAATACCGCACACGATTGCTACTCTGGTGGAAGCATTGTCGAGAGCAATAAAAGGAAAGCAGCTGCACTTCGACTTCATCAGTGAACATGACCAGTTCAATCGACGACATTTGCTTTAGAGAAGTGTGTGACTTTTTTTAAAGAGCTCGGCAATTTCTTCTCAAAGAATGCTCTTCTTATGCTTCTTGCAGAAATACTTCATTTTGACGTCCCAAAGAAGAGGCCGTTTTAGTAACATCTGCAATGAGCAACTCGTTGAAAGCAGTGCGACACATTTGTTGGCCGGGGAGAAGACGGATGTCGTCTGCTACTCAGTCAGAGCTAGTTCTGTGAAGCGAGTTCCCCGCAGCGCGCGTGTCCACTCCTCGACTCCGCCCCTGGAATCACGTGTCAAACGACGTCACTGGTCACTCTGCCGCTTATGCGACGAGCGAATTTTTTTCGCTCTGGCGATATTCACAAGGGCGTCAAGTCACCGCTGTAGAAACGTGTTTTGGACTCGCGCGGTGGCTGCCGCTCCGCTCTTGCAGCGAAATCACTCGCATGTGAAACAGGCTGATAGCCATCAGCCCAAGGTAGACAGCGACCTGTGTGGCTCACTACAATTTTGCTTGCGTATTTGGAAAAGAACTGCTTAGACGGAAGATTTCTGCAGCAAAGTGAAAGAAAATAAACGGCTTGTATATTATGACCAATTACTCAAACACAACATTTTGAGAAATCAACGCTTTTTCCGCTCGACCTCATGCCAGTATTGTGTCAACTCATGGGGTAGGCGTATAAAACGTTAATACTACCTATTAAACACGAAAAACGTGTAATAGGAGTGGTGTCATTTCAAGTAGTACGATTACATAGCCCCATTGTTTTGCAAATAATAAATATTTCCGCTGAAATACTTGCGACACCTTAGCATTTAAATGTGTGTTCTTAAGGTTGCTAAACTCAACGAGCTAGTCAGCTCATGCATATTTTATTCATCCTCGCGCCGCACTACAATTGTGACACAATGTGTACGGTGAACGCAAGCACAATTCAGTGGAATAAGACTTCTGATGTTCCCAGCAGTAATCATTAATTCTGTGTACCTCAGTAGCTTTCCGAGACAATATTTTACTTCTTTGACCAAGATAGAGTAAATTATACTTTGCAAGCTCTGTACGAACTTCATATCTTACTCCTCATTCTGTACAATTATTGTGTCCCGATGATGTTGTACTTCTGTCAAATAAAAAAAAGTCACGATTCTGTCATTTTCCTCATTATTTACGCATTCAGTTCAACAAACATATATAACCGACTAAATGAAGTTTGATTGGCATACCTACAGCGCGTTTTCTGTAACGTCTCTGTATTTTTTAGCGTATATGAACTCTGCCAATACTTTGTTCTTCGGTAATATAATGTGTGTTATTTTTTGTTAATTTAACTGCTTTACGTTCTTCTGGGTATTGAAAATTGGCCGTTTTGTTTATTACAAGTGTTAACACCACTGTTTTTTTGTGTGTTCCCCACTGTACTAGGATTCGCTAGGTGTTCGTTGTGATCTAATTTGCAACTAGCCTCGAGCTACAGGTCTGAAAATTATTTATTTCTGTATATATTGCGTAATGAAAACCTTCTTATCATTTATTTCTAAAAGGTGACGTGCCCTGCTATGTGGAAACTTTGTCTATGTTTACGATGGCGTATGCTATTTGGGTGCATTGAATTTGCTTAACTTTCGTATCTTTTGCTATGTCCAGCCCTTTATCATATCCGACATATATTTGACACTTAATAAAATGTGAATAAGCAACTTTTAATTTGCGCACCACCTTCCCTGCAGACCTTTTACCATCCCCGTCTCGTCATTCGCAGCGCAACAAGAAATTATGAGCTTGTGACATCACTTTCATCACAAATGATGATGATTGGTGGCGTTTAACGTCCGAAAATCACCATATGATTATGAGAGACGCCGTAGTGGAGGACTTCGGAAATTTCGACCACCTGGGGTTCTTTACGTGCACCCAAAACTGAGCACACGGGCCTACAACATTTCCGCCTCCATCGGAAACGCAGCCGCTGCAGCCGGGATTCGATCTCACGACCAGCGGATCAGCAGCCGAGTACCTTAGCCACTAGACCACCACGGCGGCAGGGCTTTCATCACAAAACTGAAAGTGTTGCTCAACTGCAGTGGCAATGTCTAATTTCTTCAAAACTTTTTGCCCTTTTAAAACATCAGTGGCCTGCATGTCATAAATAATAAATAGTGTAGCGCGAACTTGTAAAAACAAGAAATTGTTTTCTCATCGCTAAATTATACATATTCTGCTTAAAGAGGAGAAGAGGCGTAGCTATTGGACAATGAAAAAGCGGTGTTGTCGAGTATTCTCCTAATAATAGGTGAAAACTTCACTTCGAAAAATGGAAGACAGTAGCGTGACGACACTGCTTTTGTATAAAAACAGCGCATTAGATAGAAAGTCTTATCGGAAAGTGTGCCAGATGCAATACGTCGACATGTTTTCATCCAAGCTACTCACGTTTAGTTTTCTAGCCGTCTCCGTCTTGACTATCTTTGAGTAAGTATTTCGCTATGAAACATATACGTCAGACTATTTAGCAAACACTTTTTACTTGATGTTTTTTCTGTTCCGCCCATTTGCGAGGCTGTACCATTACTTTTGAGTGCTTTAACCAGCTATCAACAGAGTGCACATAATCTTCTTATTAAGATTTCATATTATAACGAGCAAGCAACATTTACTTTGTCTTAGAATAAACGGTAATTGAAGATAATTTTTGGTATACAGAACGGTGAATATTACCCTATTTTATTCATCGGCAAATGTAACTGTGTCAAGCTATAAAAATGATGGCATCAACTGATTTTCCATAGCCGTCTCTTCACAGGGTGCACTCGTTGGCATTGGGGTTTTCGGCACCCCCCTTTTGTCATTAACTTGAACAGTATGTCATAAACAGTCCTTTGTTGAGATGCCCTCTCGGCATTAACTCCTCTCGAGACCACTTTGAACCATCAAATTTCTAGAGCCAAGGAAGTGTACAGGCTCTTCCGCTGTATAAAAAAAGAAAAAAAAAAGCTCTGAGCACGTGCCATGGCGATGCGGCGGGCGCTGGAGTCACATGGCGGTGAGAGATCGTACTTGTGCAGGCACTCAAGAACGCGTCGTATTCATCCGCGTCGTATTCTACTGCGGCGCGCACTGGCTGCAGTTTAATGCGGCAGCATTAAAAATCTCGTTTCGCAGATATTCCAATAGCGGTATTGGCGTCGGCGTAGGTGATTGTGAGGAAAAAGTTGTGCTCTTTGCGTGGCCAGAAAATGGGCCATCTTTGCTTCACAGAAAAACCAAGAAAGATACAAATAAAAGAAACAGTGAATACTTCTGGTCTGCGTAGGAATTTAACACGCGTCGTTTGCATGGCAAGCGGGTGTTCTACCAAACAGCCATGCTTTCGCTTGTGAATACAGCGAAGATAAATTTCTCTGCTTTGAAATGCAGTGAAAGTAACATTCATGCTTAACAAACACACGTGTCCTGTGTATATGTTTTGCAACACAAAATGAAAAAAACAAATTCAACAGATCCCACGTTCCTGGGAATCGACGTTACGTGAAGCATGCGGAAGAAAGGTGACCATGTTGCAATTGTTTTATTGAGTGACCCGTCTCAGAAGGACGCGAAATTTATGTACAAATGTTGCACGCACAGATATACGTCAAAGAGTTGCAGATGTTTATATAACCAGTTGTTTGCACTTGTGCAACGATGCCAACTGGAACATGCGTGTAGCAACACCAGAAGCTGATATGAAGCACTTATGCTTGCGAGGAATTATAATATCTTCATAGTTTAAAGCCAGGCACCTGCTACAAAAGGCACGCACACTACTGCACCGTTAAGACTGTAATACGCAGTGGCAAGAAAGAGTAACGAAAATGTTCTCACGACTTTTCCCGTCTCGGAACACTGCCACAAAATGTAATCCACTCTCCGACAATCAGAAAGTTTAAAATAGCAAACACGCCACCCGCTACGGGGGCCTAGTCCGTCTGCTCATCCGCAGGTCACGGGCGCTCGGCTGCTCATCCGCAGGTCACGGGATGGAAGCGTGGCAATGGTGGCCACATTCTTGGTGGAGGCGAAAATGTTTGAGGCTCGTGTGCTTAGATTTACATGCGTGTAAAGAATCCCAGGTGGTGGAAAATTTTTAGCCTTCTGCTACGGCGTCTCTCACAATCATGTGGTCGTTTTGAAACGTTAAGCTTATAAATTATAACCACAATAGTGTACGCTAAGTTAGCGTACGACAAATGTGCAGTGGCAAAAAAACAGAAGTAAATGAATACTGCCAAAGCAATTTTTTTGAAGCGAGAAGCTATGTGTGTGTGTTTTGGCTCCATAGAAGGGCAGCTTATAGTAATGTTTACCAGGAAGCACACCTGGCAACATTGCTGTCTTTTTCGCATAATAACTGTTAAGGTATTTTTTTTAATTTAGGAATTATCGGTACAAATATCTGCATGTGTCTCTGCGAAAGACTCAGATTCCATCTTTCTCGCTGATTGGCCAAGGTTTTACTCCTCAAACAATTTTTACACAAAGGATACTGGTAACTATACATATTGATACCAAAAAGGTAGTTTCGAACAATCGCTCAATTGAGAATATCGTCATAAAATATTATTAATTTTTTTGCTAAAGTCGAAATTTCGGTCTCAACATTCTTTAAGCAACAATTTTGATTATGTTGTAAATGCACAAACACAAAACATAAATGCCAAAGAGGGTTGTGTGAACGATGGAATTGCTGGAGTAAAAATTATCTCTCATTCATTCAGCTGGTCATTCACCATAGGGCTGCCAGATTTCACTTTTCTTCATCAATCGGAGCCAATGGCTATCATCATCATGCTGCGAAAGCTCCCGACGGACGCGAACACTCCGTGCTTCCCTTACGGCATGCAGAACTCTAACAGCTGCACATAACTCACGAGCTCTTAAGACATTAGACACGTTAGACCTGATTCATCTAGAGCCCCTGAAATTGTGCTAAATTCTGGGTTGCTGTGGAATAGCACTAAATGAAGCAGCCAGTTCCATACCACGACCTTCAATAAGTGGCCCAATAATTAAGGTGGTTCCAGATGTAGAAAACTACCAATTTGAGATGATTGCACGGATCCGAAATTCGCATGAAAATATCACTGGAGTAAATTTTCACAATTCATCGTCATCATCACTATCATCATCATCAGCCTGACTACGCCCTCTGCAGGGCAGAGACCTCACCCATGGTCCGCCAATCAACCCGGTTTTGTGCTTTCTGTTGACACATTATACCTGCCAACTTTTCGATCTGATTTGCCTCCCTACTTTGTGTCTTCCTTCCGTGCGTTTGTCCCCTTTTGGAATCCACTCAGTTACCCTTAATGATCAGCGGTTATCCTGCTTACGGGCCACGTGCCCAGCACATTTTATCTGTAGCTATGATATATATATATATATATATATATGAACCAGGTTTGTTCCCTGACCCACTCTGCTCTCTTCTTGTCTCCCAAAGTTATGCCTATCATTTTCCTTTCCATCAGCCTTTAGGAATAAGTGGAGAGAATATGGAAGTTGTAAAAGAATAATAAAGTACATTTAAAACAGGTGGCAACTGTGGAGCTGAACCATGAGAATAAAATAACTAGAATGAAGATAAGGCGGATCACATTGAGCAAGCATTCTTAGAACATAAATGGTATTATGAACATAACTCTCAAGAGGAAGGTATATAACAGCTGCAGCTTGTCAGTACTTACCAACAAAGCAGAAATCTGATGGCTTAGAAAGACGTTTCGGCGTAAATTGAGAACGACGTAGCAAATTTTCATAATTACATGCTAACATCACCAGATTCAGTTACCGTAAGCAACAAACGAACTGTCGTTTACGCTGGGCTGGTCTGATAATATCGCTCTTCTTTGTAATTTGAGGGAAAACAGAATATGTTAAACACTATTTTATCGTGTCGAAGATATCTATACTCTAGACGACTCCTTGTTCGTCCAGTTTTGAAGGCGCGTTTAAGTTTAACCCCAGACATTATACTAAACTTCGGCGACTGAGGTTTGGCGTTGCGCCAAAGAAATTTTTTCGATGAGGCTCGTTTCATTCAAGCTTCTAAGCGTTCTTCGTTTTCATGTGGACTCCAGCTGAACATTCAGCAGATTCTACGTATCTTAACAATCGACGTTATGCAAAGCATGCGAAGGGAAGATGACCGTTTTGAATTATTTTTACTTATCGAAGGGTGCAAAATGACGCTAAGGATAAGTACAAGTTTATTTTGTACGCAGAGGTCAAAAGTTGAATATGTCTCACAAGCAGTTGTTCACAGTTACGTAACGGTTCCAACAGCAACTTGGGTATTATCAGCGCCAGAAGCGGTAAGCTGATATGTAGCCTTCGTGCTTGCGAAGATGGTATCTCTGAGCACTGCTACACAAATCAACTTCAATAAATGACACTCGGCAATTGAGGTTAACCCGACATGACGGCGGTATGGTAGGAGCATACAGGTAATGTTTATAAAACAGTATAGCCAGCACTCACACCACACATTGTTATCACCAACATTAAGGTCTATCTGAAAAGCATTATTCGTTATTCAGCAGCCTTGTTGAGCAGGCTTCCGATCTGATCAGAGCTAGTTTCCCCGATGATGTGCTGGTTTCGGTTGCGGAAAAGTTGCTTGGGGCAATTAAACAGGGACGAGAAGCACCAGTGAACTCTGCGGCTAGTAGCTCAAAGCACGTGGCTGTGATTCCCTATCTGCATAGGATTTCCCACAATTTCAAAAAGACATGTGATAAGGTAGATACAAAGACTGTTTCTGTGCCCCAGAAAAGCTTTCAGCGCTCTGCAAATGGTTGAATGCGCAGTCTGCACGAAGGAGCTGCTGCACAATCAAACATAGGGGGCTATTCGTAGCATGTGCGATAGCCACGTTTATTTGCTCCCGTTGTCATGCGGCATGATATATGTTGGGCATACGGGCCGGTGCCTGAATGAGGGGCTAAAGGAGCATCATTACAATGTATACTCAGCTGTGCAAGGTCATATGGGCCTCAATAGTAGAGATTGTGGTTGCAGACCAGAACTCAAGAGTGCACTGTTGTAGCCAAACACCGTCTGCAGTTAACACGAGAGATTATGGAGGCCAATTAAATGCAAATGCTGGGTGATCGATGTATCAGTATGCCTTCGTTTGCTCTGACTGAAAAAGAAATCGAGTATCTGGCTTTGACACAATAGACCGTGAATTTCTGCTGAGCTGTGGCGTTGCAACTATATAATGATATGGTGATTGTATTGCTGTGATGCAATAGGTGCGCGATTGCGCGGTGATGTTCTGTCCCAAGTATATATTTCCAGTGTTTTCGCTAATAAAACTTCAGTTGAAGTCAGTGCTCCTTCTGTCCTTGTCTCTTCTTCTTTAGTTGCGTCGTGTCTACTCGTAGTCTTGCGCTGTGCAGATATGCTGATTCGCAATCACTAACTAACCCAAGCATCTGCCTTATCTTGTAATTTTAGACTGGTGCTTGGGAAAGACGTTCAGCGGCGGTGTGTTTTCGTCCAGAGTTGTGTACAATGGTGACATCAAAATCTTGCATCTGGAAGTTCTGTCGTGCTGAGCGTCTTGAGGGACTTCCAGATTTGCGAGTCAGCACAAAGAATGGTGGTTGCGGTCTACCCTGAATGGGCGGCCGTACAAGTGAGGTGGAAACTTTGGTATAGCTCAGAGAACAGCCAAGCATTCTTTTTCTTCTGCGGAATATTTTCTTTTCTTAGCAGGTGACAACGTTCTGCTCGCATATGCAAGCACACACTCTATGCCATTGTGCCACTGAGCCAACACGGCACTTAGCCCGACGTTGCTAGTGTCTGTATGCAATTACGTGTCAGCAGTGTCGTCCAAATGACCCGGTATAGGAGATGTCTGCAGATGGTTTGGAAGAGTGTCCAAGGCGCGCTGATCAGGCCCCAAACAAATCGGATACCCTCTTTCGTGAGTTCAGTGAGAGACTTAGCAATGGAATTGAAAAATTTATTTTTGTTCTGCAGGACGCACTTCAAATGAGCATCTTCGAAACGTTCCTAATGAAGCGCCTGTAGTGCGCACGCAGCACCAGAAATCGCTGTAGGTCACGCCTATTTTTGACATGGTAAATGTGGCAACAATACTGGTTTTCTCGTGGCCAAGGCGGATGCCAGCATGACTCACGACGTGGGCAAAGAATCTCAGTTCTTCCTACCTGGAAGGGCACTTCTCAGGCTTCTGAGCAAGGCCAGATCTTTCAATTGTATGAAGAACTAGATGGAGATGCTGGACCTGCTGCTCAAACACGTCTGCAAAAGCTATCATGTCGTCAAGGTAAGGAAAAGATGATTTCCACTTGAGCCTCGCGAGAACTGTGTCCATAAACCTTTGGAAACTTGCTGGATCTGAGCATAGACCTAAAGGCGGGACCTCAAACACGTAGAGGGCATCAGGAGTGATAAAAGCTGTCCTTTTGCGATCATGTTCGAAAAGTGCGATTCGCCAGTAGCCCCTACATAAATCGATGCAGGAAAAATAGCGGGCGTTGCCTACACAGCTTTAGGA
The DNA here is from genome assembly GCF_013339725.1 of Rhipicephalus microplus. Lineage (NCBI taxonomy): Eukaryota > Metazoa > Arthropoda > Arachnida > Ixodida > Ixodidae > Rhipicephalus > Rhipicephalus microplus. Next base: position 97,272,867 of record NC_051165.1, on the reverse strand, counting down.
GTCGTAGATTCGGAGCAGGGGATGAACGTCTTCCTTATTGACCTTGTTCAATTTTCGATAATCAACAAAAACGCAACGTACCATCCTTTTTCTTCCCCAACATGACTAGCGTAAATCAGGGGCTCATCGATCGCTGGATGACGTCATCTTTAAGCATCTTCTGAACGTCGTCTAGCATAGCGCCTTCTTCTTTTTGGGATGCTTGATAGGCATGCTGTCAAATGAGTCTTTTGGTCGGTTAGATGATGATTTAATGCAGGGCAAGTGGCGTCTGGTTAGCTTTTGACGTTGTAGTGAAGAAATTTCGAAAGGAGCCGAGTATATACAAAAGGCTTTCTTTACGCCGATAGTGCTTATGATAGTCTTGGCAGAGTTTTCACACGACGAAGTTGCTGTTGATGTTGAAGAACCCGGGGTATCATAAATTTCTTCAATTCATGCAATGGTGGTGTGTTAAGAGAGATGAAGATATTCTTCGACGATTTTTGTGACCAATATGCGAGCTTGTCTGTTGTGAGGCTGAGTAATGCCTCTGGCCACGAAGATTTGTCACGAAAAAGATAAGACGAATTCACCCCCGCGATTACAGCATTCGACGCGTTCTGTCCCAATTTGACAGTTAGGAAGAGGCTAGTTGGAGGAGGCAGATTCACTGTAGAAAGAGACTCTTACCTAGTGTGGCAAGAGACTAAAAAGGAACGTGAAACTTGGTGTGAACCGAAAGTGGTCACTCAAACGAAGTCGATGCAGTGAGCGCGTCAAAGGCAAGCATAAGGCGCGTGAGCCTTCGAACATGGACTGGCAGAGCGTACGTTACCACGTTTGGGCTATGAGACCAGGAGAAAAGAGCCTGGCTTTTCCTGCGGTGAACGGGTGGTTTTCAGACCGGGCCTTGCGGCTAGTTTCTATGGTGAATGTGCGAGTGGGCTAGGACGGGCTGCTGATCATGATCAGATGGTGTTTGAAACCAACCAGCTACAGAGTCAGCCTATCATTCTGAGTCTGCTGGAATTAGGCACAACCGCATGCCGAGGGCGCGACCTTGACGCCACGTGTACGTCGCGATCCGGCACAACCGATTGCGGCTTCGGCTTGGCGTTACGCAGAGTCATCGTGCTTCGAAGTGTTCCTGGGACATACGAGTCATCGCGTATCCCTTTCTCCTTCATCAAGCGTGCGTCGACTACGTGGTCATCGGTGCCGCGATTGACGTCTACGAACGAGGGTCACCAAATGAGTCAGGGCGAGTAGAGATACTCGTAGGCTACGAGACTGTAATGACAGGGCGCCAGAGGAAACGTAACCGTGTTGTACTGTTGCGGTCATGTATTGAAATCATGTGAATTAGTGCTTCGATCTTGTTCTGCATAAATGTTTCCTTTTTCATGAACTTGTCTGTATCTGAGGGCTCACGAAGCACCCCAATGGGCAAGCCTTTTCGAGGATGGCTAATTAACAACTGGAGCCATAATTAGATACAACCTTGTCATGGATATGGAAAAATTCATTGCACTTGGCTGATAGCTCGTTTTGGTGGATGAGGAGCTTAGAATGAGTGGGTTGAACGAGCGTGTGTTGAAGCCCGTGATAAGCGTGCCAAAGAATGCGAGATTGCGAAAAAACTTGCTGAACAGCAGCAGAGAGCGTTATAACAGGAGATGAAGATCCTGGTACTTACGCTTCGACTTCAGGAAAATATGGGCAGGCTACAGTCGACTGAAGCTGATGAAAAAAAAAGGGATCTAGCATGAGTACTAAAAGTATTTTGGAGGTCTGCCGTCCTCGAAAACTGATTATGCCTTTCAATGAAGCTCGGGATGACCTCGACGAGTATTTGCAGCAATTCGAACGGGTTAGGACGTGTCAACAGTGGTCACTCGAGAAGTGAACTCTTTCAGTTTGCTCATGCATGATCAGAGAAGCACTAACTCTCATAGAGTAGTTGAATTCAACAGCTGCACTGCATTATGATAAGCTAAGAGCGCTGCTTCTTCAGAGGTTCTGATTTATTGTGCAAGGCTACCGAGAGAAATTTCGTAAAACCAGACCAAAAGACAACGAGGTCGGTGTGCAGTACGCTGCCACACCTTCCGGCTACTTTGACCATTGACTGAAGATGGGAAAAACGAAGAAAAACTTTGCTAGCTTCAGATAACTCGTTTTTAGTAAGCAGCTCATAAAGGGTCATTCTGCGGCACTCGGGATCTTTCTCAAGAAAAGAAGTTGCTAGAGGCTGATTTCCCTGTGTTAGACTGCCGATAACTTTATGGAAGCGCAGACGCTCACTACCTTGAAAAAGAACGTGTTTTGAAGAAACCAGAACCATTGATGTCGGGGTCAAATTCTGCAAAGAAGACAGAGAATACCGCAAGTCTCTGCTTCCTATGCGACAAAAAGGGGCATAGGAGAGCCTTGTTGAAAGCGCACTAAAGACATTACAGAGACCAAGGTTTAATAGGCGAGAAACTGCGTCCTGACAAGAAGTTCGCCACCCGACGAGTGCGCGAGAGTGAAGCGTCGTGCATGGTTACAGTAGACCACACACCCGCAGGATCTCCAGAGAATGAAAGATTTCTTGTTCTCAAAAATTAAGAGAGGATTCCCGCCATGAACATAACAGTCAGCAGCGGTGTTTCGTCGAAAGGAATCCAAAAATTGCCAGCGGAGGAAGGACTTTCAGACAGGTGGCCGGTTACCGTCTTGCACAATACTGGGTGCAACACGCTCATCGTCGGATAGGCAACACTACCAAAAGAAAGATTAACTGGCGCCTATCAACCGGTCTTATTGCTGGATAGCATGGTGCGCTACCTCTGGAAGGTGTGGTTTCCTGGACACATTCTCTCTTAGAGGAGAGGTTCTTGCTTTGTCCATGAGAGATTCCCTGTACGATGTTGTCGTTAGGAACCTCTCTGGGGCAGGGCTGCTGAACATATCCATAACAAATCAAAGCAAGGCCGATAGTCGGAGCAGCTAAAATGACAATGAGAAAGTGACATCCACGACGTCTACAACCCGCTGGGGTAGACGACATGAGCCTATTAAGGGCGTATAAACCAGAATAGAGGGAGATGAGTCCAGTAGCGGCAAACAGTGATAATCTGACGGAGTGCCCGAGCAGACACCAAAGAAAGCCAACCCCATGTGAAACTCGACGGCTACCACCCGCGCCATCGCCTAAGTGACAACCGAAATCACCGCTATATGACTGGATCTTGACCCCAAAGGAGATGAGGCGCCACAGCCTCCGTACATGTCGCCGATTGTACTAGAACGTTAGCTAAGGTGGTAGCAATTCAACAGGGGTCAACATAAAACGGTCAGCTGTTTTTGCTACAGACAGGGCTTCTCGTCGAACCACTTTCAGGACGCTGACAAACCAAGCATACAAGCGCATCGGTAGTCGGCACTTCATCAGTCACGTGCCCAAGTTTGCCCGCGACATTACCGGGTCAAAGTGTTCAAGCGACAGGAACGAAGACTTACTGACAATGAAAAGCTGGTGCTGGTCAAAACCAAGTGTAGACAAAGACTAACCCGCTGCGTGAATCGTGGGTTCTGCATTCTGCGTGTGCGCAGGTGTTCCCGCGTCAGAGCCGGCCGGGTGTGCGTGCCTCATGGCGGGCTGCTATAGTGTGCTGGTGGGTGAGCCCACGAATTCTAGCTGTACTGTGCCAGAGGTATGGGGAAGTACTGTGTATGTGCGTAGGGGTGACGTTTTGTGCCCGTTTGACGGTGTGTCGTGTCTACGCAAATTGTATCTGAGGACAGCGTTCTGAAAGAAGGGGGAAACTTTCACGTAGAATTTTGACTTTCACAGAGAACACATGCGTGGTGTGGACAACTTGGGTGCCTAATATATGTGTTATGCGGCTTTTAACACACAATGACATTGCTTTTGTACACACTCTTTTTATCATGTTTCGATATTACAGTGTGGTTGTACTTCTTGCATCTGGTTACATATTACTACATGCATGCATATTGATAATCTAGAAAGCGACACACGTGTGTGCCTGACAAGAAGTACGAAGGATTGTCTCTGCTCGGTCGCTCGTCAAGCGGTCACTCTGTCAGGGCTGGTTCGAAATATATCTTATCCACAGCCACGTCGATACGGCGTTTCTTCTCTTTCCTAACATATTTTGTGGAGGTGGAATGTTACCCGTCTTCCCTACGATGCTTCACAGTGGCCGCACCGCTGAGCCTCTGGCCATGCTACCAATGACAACAACCCAATACGCGTCTCCACCAGGAGCTCCAGCCACTACATACCTGACGATTCCCTACTCCTGCGATCCCAGTACATTCTCCGTACAATGTGTGCTTGACGTCGACTATTGGCTCCACATGTATGAGCTTGTTAGCCATACTGACTGATAGAACCCTACCATGAAGCTCGCCCACGTAATATTTTACTCAGACGGCACCCTGCGTGTTGGCTCGATGGCCATTAAACCAAGCTTACCAGCTGGCATATCTTTAAAGAGCGACTACGCGACGTATTTGGGGACCCGTCCGCTCACCAAATAGAAACGCGAAGAGATCTCACCACTCGTGTGCAGTCCTCAACTGAGTTGTATGTCTCCAATATACAGGACGGGCTCGCGTTGTAATGAAAAGTGGATGGGAAAATCATAGTGAAAAGGTGGGAAGCATACTCCAGGGCATCGCGGACGATGCCTACAACTTGCTCGTGTGCACCGACGTCACAACCATCAATATGATTATTAGGAAATGTCACCACTTCGAAATGACCCAAAGCCGCCATGTTCTGCCTCAATTGGCGCGGCTACCAAGCACGGCTGTTACATCAAACTCCACCGATCTCGGTACCCCACCACCCATGTAGGAGAACCTGACACGTATAATTCAATGAGTGCATGAGGCATTAAGTCGGGCGTCGTTTCCTCCACTTCCAATTGACCTCGGCGCCACACAAACAGCTTCGGTAGTCTTCGTTCTAGAAGCAGTCATGAGGCAACAAAATTGCAAAGCTTGATTTTCCTGTTGCCTACTTTGGCTCTAGACTTACCTCCAGACCGATGACAACGAATCCGCTGCGCCATGACTCATGTTTTTTTTCCGCGATCCTGCAATCCGATGGGTCGGAGAACTGCAGACGACAAACCGATCGGCTTGCGCTGCCACCGAGTTGGCCATGTCTTTCGCTACTGCCTCAGCACTTGGACTTCCCTTAACTCGAGCCAATTTCGCTCTTCTCGCCCATACGAGGACTCCCATCGGTATTCGCTCAGTCATGTGTATACTTCTACACACGCCCCTAACAGCCGCTCCACCACTCGTTCGCCGTCACTTCAATGCCACTGTTTCCAATCGCCTCTACCACGCCACTATCTATCGCCGGCTAACTATGAATCCTCTCGGACGGAAAACTAGATCATGCAGCTCCGGGAGGTAGTGCTGCATCAATCACGACTGATCTAACTTCCCTGTGGACGCTTATCACTAATACGAACTTCATTGAGGTGTATGCGCATGGTCTTTCTTTTACAGCGTTAGTTGATGGCGGAGCTCAAACGTCCCTAATCAGTGCCCATTTTTGTCGCCTACTCAAAAAAGTCTTCCCGCCTGCAGCGACCAAAGCCCTCCACGTCGCTGATGGCAGAACAAGATGCATTACTGGAAAGTATACGCTCGTGTTAGCATTGCCGGCTGCCTTGTCGCCGTTTTATTTACGGTGCTCCGAAATTGCCCTCACGGTCTAACCTTCGGCATGGACTTCCTATTGACGCATTCTGCCAAGATCGATCATGCCGCCGGCACTCACTGCTTAAAGCTTCCTCTTCTTCGGGATTATCAACCTGAACTTCAGAACAGCCTCTGCACAACTGACTTCTTCCGGATACCTTCTAAAACTCTCACACTCACTAAATTGCCAACACGCTCTCCCGTGCTCACCGGTAATTTTTGAGTGACAACCAATCCTGAGGTTCTCCTGGCGCGTGACACGACTGTCCCACACTCCGTTGAACCATGACCTCTAATCGAAGATATTTACCTGTTATCAATTTCGGTTTCATAAAGCAAATGTTACTTCAAGGAGCTTCGGTCGCCTGGCTGAGACGCTTAATTGATGACCACGTCACCAGTTTTACGGCAGACGTATGTCCCGATGACCCATGTCAACCGCAGGATGCCACGTGTCGCGATGTGACCATACGCTCAATGATCACCTTGGACCTCAAACCTCAGCAGTCAGCCGCGCTATGCCACCTTCTAGCTTTATACTGTGACATAAGCGACATCGACAGCCATCCACTCGGTCAGACTTCACTCGTTAAGCAGCACATCACCACTAGTGATTCTTTTCACATTCATCACCGACCATACCGGGTGTCTACCACCCAGAGTACTGTAATTCAGCAAGAAGTCACTAAGACACTGGTCAAAAGAATTATTGAACCCACTTCGAACGCTTGCGCGTCCCCCATTGTGCTCGCTAAAAGGAAATATGACACGTGGCGCTTCTGCTTTGATTACTGCCATCTGAATTGAATCACAAGAAAGGACGTTTACCCTTCATCCCGCATTGATGATGCTCTCAATTGTCTCTACAGCGCCCTATACTTTTCTTCAATAGACCTATGTCCCGGCCATCGGCAGATTCCCGCTCGCAAAAAATACCAAGAAAAGATTGCATGAAATTGGTCCTGTCACCCCGTCACCTTCATGTGCCCCAAAGGCTACGGAGATTGTACATGTTGCGTGCTCGAAGCCCTACCACTCTCCCAGTGACGTTGAGATTTAGATGCGCCGAGACGGCGCTTCTGCCGCCGAGGAATATGCTGCATGCATCCATATTTATAATCTTATAGGCGAGGTGCATGTGTGCCTGACGAGGAGGACGAAGGATTGTCTCCGCTCGGTCGCTTGTTACCCGGTCGCACCGCTACTGCTGGTTTGAAATATATCTCATCCACAGCTTCATTTATACAGCGTCTCTTCTCTTCCGTGAGAATGTAAATATATTGTAACTTGTGAGTTTTGTTCGGGAACTGCGTGATAAGTGTGTACAATGTACTGAAATTTTGGGGAACGTAGCACGATACTATGACCTAGTGTAGTAAGAGAGCGAAAGGGAAACTGAAGCTGAAAGTGATGACGAAAGCGAAGATGACGAAGTGTGCGCGCGAAAGCTGAGTGTGAGACGCGTGAGCCTTGCAACGTGGACTGGCAGAACGCGCGTTGTCACGTTGAGGCCATCAGACCAGCCGGGACGGGCCTAGCGCTTCCTGCGGTGAACGGGTGGTTTCCAGGCTGGGCCTTGTGGTGCGCTTCTATGGTGAACGTGTGAGTGGCCTAGGACGAGCTGCTGATCGTGGGCCAGATGGTGTTTGAGACCAACCAGCTATAGTTTCCGCCCAAGGTGCTGAGTCTACTGGGGTCTGGCACAGCCGTTTGCTGAAAGCATGGCCTTTGCGCCACGTGTAGGTCGCGATCCAGCACAACTGTCTGTGGCGTGGGCTCGGCGTTGCGTGAAGTCATCGTGCATCGCAGTGTTTTTGTACCACATGAGTCAGTGCGTCTCTCTCTCTCCTAAATCAAGCATGCGTCGACTACGCTGTCATCGGTGCCATGAGTGAAGTCTACAAACAATTGTCACCAAATGAGTCTGGGTGAGTAGAGATACTCGTAGTCTATGCGGCTGTAGGAACAGGGACTCCGAAGTAACGTAACCATGTTGTACCATTCGGCCATGTATTGAAAGTGTTTGTATTTTTGCTTGAGTCGTGTTGCCTAAATATTTTTTACTGTGAACTTGTCTGTGTCTGAGGGCCCACGAACCACTTCAGTGACAGAATCGTCGGCAATACGTAACGCTGTCTTTGGTAATGAAGTGTTTTAGTTTCCACACAGAAAGAATAATCGAATCACACAAATAACTCAAGGAGATCAATGATTGTGCCATATTCTCGGAGAAAGTGCATTCCCGGTATGAGTGGCTGGGAGCTCTCAGGGAACTCGAGAAAAGACCAATTGAGAGTACACGCACGCATTTCAACACGTGCAATGCACATTGCAGTTGCTTCACCAGATGGCCACCTGCCGTGCGCAACTAGGGTCCTTGCCATGGTGTGGTAACTTTCCTCAACTCAGATGCCAGTGTAGTGCTCATACCAGAATAGTGAAACCGGTGTTAGCGAGAGCAGTGACAGCGTGAATGTCAACAAGGACAGCGATATCGGTAGAAACAATCTTATTACTGTCTGAAAAAAGTGAAAAAGCAAGATGTTCATCGTCGAATCGTTGCGTCGAGGGGGTTCTTTGAAGGTTTGTCGGACAGCGACTGCACCCCCAGAAGTCGCGGCTTTTAGCTAACCTTTCGAGGACTTGGGGAAGGCTCCCTGAAGAAGCGGAAGATGAGGGCATGCTGGGTGACGTCGACCGACGAGGTCACAGTGACCACGACTGGTGGTGCTTAATAGTCGAAAGCGTTCGCTGGCTGGTAAGATAGGCCTTATTTTTTGGGGGGCGCTCTCTGTAGCGCGGCCATCGAGCATCAAAATGGAAGATGCGGATACCAAGTTGGCGGTACTGGCAGTAGCGATATATGCAGCCTGCTTCGCCACCATGGTAACAAAGTGGACGGTTGTCCAAAGAACGCCACATGCTTGCCTTGCCAACAATTGAGATCGTCAGCCGGACGGCATATATGTGGGTGCACTCGGGTACCTTGAACCATGTGGTAGACAGGAAGAGATTTCGGGGAATAGATGAATAACATGCTTGATATTGCTCATTGATGAACGTGTGGCTGGGCATCGGAGATCGCAGGGCCACCGTTTATATTAGGACGTGCGCCTCAGGCATCAGTGGTGCGAGTGGGGCTACTATCTGTCTGATCTCACTTGTGATGACATCTGCGAGTGCCATCACAGGTGGTTGGCGTCCCAGTGACTGAAGCTAAGTAGCTGGTCTCGCACGATAATTTGTATGAAGACTGCGAGTGACCATCTCTCACAGTCAAACCCAATGGAGCATGCAGTGGCATGGTGTTCATACTGTAACGACCGCTGCTGGAGAGTGTGCTCTATCGTAGTTGCCTCGCTGATGAACTTGGCCACAGTTGCCGGTTGATGGCGCACAATTCCAGAGAAAAGCCTCTCTTTCACTTCACATATCAAATACCGCTCTTTGTTTTTTTTTCAGACATGTCAGGGTCGGCGTGTCTGAACAGCCGAAGCATGTCCTAAACAAATATCAAGACCCTCTCGTTCAGCTGCTGGTTGCTGCACGGGATGGATTATTCAGCTCTTTTTTCTTTCAGCATTGTGATAAGCGTCATGGAGCTGTAGGTTCAATTCTTGCCGCGTCACGAATGAGCCCTCTTGGTTCCCTTACCACGTTTTCGCAAAATCATTTAAAGTGAAGTAAACTCATCGGAGCTTCCGATCATCATCCCATTCGTTGATGTTCGCAACTTGATTGAAGTGGTCGAGCCAGTCGTCCACATCCTTGAAAATGTCTCTATGAAAAGACCTTGGTGTCTGACGCACACAAAAACATGCCGGAGAGGAGGAGAACGTGGAGCACTTCACTGACTCACCTAGCTTGTCATTGAAGTCGCCATTTTTCTGAGTCTCGATTGCAAGGAACCTAATTTGGGGGTAGTCCTCAAACACGGTAGCTACTTCTTTTTGTGGAAGGGGTCGCTGTCCCCAAGCTGCTAGGAGTGACGGCTAACACCTGGGAGCCAATGTACACGTACTTAGCACCTCCACCAGTAAAGTTGTGGGCTGAACAAGAGATGAAGCCAGGAGCTGTGTGCCCTGGAACCAGAACGGCAAAAACGTTTTTCTTCCTCTTTTCCACAAACGCGTCTCTACCAAAGCAGGTAATTCATAATTGATAACAGTCATCATGTACGGGGGATTCACAGTTTACCGAATTTCACGCCTGTAGGGATATTCTTGATTATTATTCACTTTGGAGATACCCGAGAATTATTTGTTGTCTTTAGCCGCCTTTCTGATAGCCTTTTTTGCGTGTGCGCTTTTTAGCGACATGTTTCATCGGTTCCTGCTGCTGGTCTTGAGGCGCCACGACACTGGCCTCATTTTACAGCCTCCGGTGTAGCCCGAAGGCGATTCTATCACGGTACAAGGACAAGATGGGCTCATTCTTTTTCTTTAGAACTCCGTGAGGTTCTGCGTATTTGACATCTTGTAGCCTTGAATTGTTTTTGCGCACAAACGCGCGGAGCTGCTTGCAAAAGCTGTAAACGTGTGTGCACAACAAAACGTGCATCCTTCAAAAAAATAAACTCCAGTCCAGCTGTAAACTCTTCTAAACGACTTCTTGAAAATTTAGCCATTCAAAAGTCCGACTCAAAAGCAATCTATTGCGTGTGTGCCAACTTTGAGAAGTAAAAGTTCATCTAGCTCCCTTTAGAAGTGCCTTTTCAATTATTGTGGGGCTCTCTTTGTTGCAAGATGACAGCATATCTACGTCGCCATCGTTCATTGCCGTTAATAATTGGGAATCTTGTTGTCTATGCGATAATCAGGGTAAACAGCGGCAGGTGGTGGTGGCGTCTGCAGAGGCACTTCGGCTTGCGTGGTAAATTGCAGCGTGCGATTGAAGTTACAATGTTTCGGCGTTTTAGGCACCATCACTTGAAATACTTGGTATAGGGTTTATTGGGCAAGCCTGACGAGTGCTTTTAGATCTACAACGCCCACTGAAACTGCGAATATGCCCTGGTAAATTTCTTATTTCATGCATTTTGGTGGCACCCACCAGCGACTCGTTAATATACAAATGTCAAACTAGTTCGAAGCATTATTACAATTGATGCGATGTGAAGCAGTGAGCCAGTAGCTGCGCATGCCGCATTCATGGCAGTGCCATGTACTTCGAGGGAAGTGGATGGTTTTTTTTAAAATAAAGTAGTTTTGTGTACATTGACGGCTCACCAGCTTCTTTACTATTTCGCCGTGTGGTATTTTTACTGTACTTCTTTTTTATGTATGCGTGGCCTGTTACATGGTGAACCCAAAATTCAAAGCACATTCCCAATAGTCTATGCTGCAATCATAAGACAGCTTGACTGACAGAGGTGACACTTGTATAATGGAGCTTATGCAGCCCGACTTGATACCCGTGGAGTCTTGGAATCGTCCACGTGAAGAAGGTGACGCACTGAACACACGATCAAAATTTTCGACGGTCGGCTGCTTTATTCGCCGTTATTTTTGTACTGTGTGTAATACTCACCTGTAGCGGTGACTGTTACGTTCATCAAACTGAGTGTCGGCCTTTTCGCGTCACAAACATGCGTCCATATTGGAGCGTAAGAGTACCTATAGGGGCAAAGTAAGACCTAGCCTACGCCTACCACGGCCTAAAGTATGCCGCTATGTGCCTCAGGTGACTCAGGGTCTATGTGATGTTACGTCGGTTGGTGCATTGAAGAATTTTATTGGAATGTTTTAAAGCACCCACCAGTACAGTCAGGCTGTGGATGCTGGCTGTGAGCAACGACCGCAGTGATGGCGTGGCAGCCACAGCAAGTGATCGTGTCGATGAGGCTGATTCATTTTCTTCGATCAGCGAACTGGGAGCGCAGAGAAAACACAAAGGACGAAGCGAGGAACCACACAACACGAGCGCTCGTGTTGTGTGGTTCCTCGCTTCGTCCTTTGTGTTTTCTCTGCGCTCCCAGTTCGCTGATCGAAGAAAATGAATTACCAACTGGCCCACTTTTTGATCCTTTTGCGATGAGGCTGACTTAAGAACAGATAATAATGTTTCTGGATCAACGCAGAGGGCCCATGACATCGCGAAGGAACTGCGACTTTCAGTGCCTTGTTTGCGGAGCCACCGACTTGTTCTGGGGTGGCTGGAAGGGAAGGCTCTGAGTTTGCTTAAAATCACTTCTTTGGAATTCCAATAAAATTCTCGACACGTCATGCGGATTGCCGCCTTAAACCGTCATTTATTAGGAGGTTCATTCTTGGGAAGGACTCCAAAATTTCTAACCCCTGCGTTCTTTGACATGCACTGACATTACCCAGTGCATGAGTTTCTGGCGTTTCGCCTTCATCGAAATCACCAAAATGTGACCACCGGAGCATGGGTTGAACCCACAGCCTTTGTGTGAGCAGCGCTGTACTTTTGCCGCTGCGCCACCGTGGTTTACGACTTATGACCAGACAAAAAACGCCAGGCCTGCGCGATAGACGCAGCAGAGTCACAGCGAAAGCTAGAAGAGTGGCCTTTCAGGGCTTCTTCGAAACACTCATTGCGTAACTGCTGCAAGCACACTTGCTGGATACCCACAACGACATCAATAAAAATTTTGGGGTATTAGGCTAGCCTTCTTTATTCTATTTTTCGTCATTCTTCTGAGAAGCGTGGTATCCGCTAAACACTTGCAAGTATTTTGTGCAAATTGTTCATGCAGTGGCTGAAGACGATAAGAAATTATGCCTGAAGTTGGTATGCGCCACAGTTGACAGTAAACAAGAACAAGCTTTTGTAATAGGTTGAAGCATTGGACGACCCAGTCGTTACGCTATTCGCGTTGTGCGACGACTGCTTGTTCTTCCGCTCCTTTGAAACGCTTTATAAGTCTTATTAACGCGATTACTTTCCCGACATCACGGCCGCCTAAGGCAACTTTGCCAACAAGTCTGAAGCACCGGCATGGCTCAGTGCAGAATACTGAGATAGCACCCAGTGGACCCGAGTTGGAGCCACACGGTGTCATTGGTATACTAGTTTCGTTTTATTTCTTGGGAAAGTGGCTATAGACACCGGTGGCGGTGGCGGACAACTACGGCGCTGCGCGAGACCCGTGATGTGATCTCATAACAGATTTCACGGCAAAATAATTTTGAAAGCTTCATGACAGGTATGTGACAAATGTATGCGACAAATGTGACCAAGGCAAATAGCTTGAGTAAAAAACGCGAAAGATATATCACGTTATTCACGTAATGACTACACTATCTCGTTTGCCTTTCACTCATCTCCTACTATGCTTATAGTGGCATACGCCAAGTAATTATGAATATGACTACGAGAGCACACATACATAGGAGAGATGCAAGCAGGCGGGCAGCCAGATAGATAGATAGATAGATAGATGGATCGAAGTTGTCAAGAAAACCTTTGGTATGCTAAGAAATGCTTTACATTTATTATTGTAAACTCATGAGAGCCGAAGATTTCTTCGAAATTCTGAAGCTTATGTTTCAACAAAATCACTCAGCCAATCTCGCGAGCAAAATGCAATGCGATGTGCTATTGGAGGATTTTTGGCATGCCACAAAATACACGTTCCGCTATATCATAACTGTCTGTCGGCGTATAGGAAGTACCACAAACCAGCTGATCGTCCTCGGTTATCAGTTGGAACCTCATTCCCTCTATCGAGTGAACAGCTTTATGAGTGTGGTGGCGGAAGAGAATTCTTCAGACACAAAATCAAGCGTATAATCCCTGAGAGGGTTCAATCAACATCGTGACATCCTCAGCACCGAACGTAATTTGGCGATAGCGGTGCTTTCGCTCGCGCAATGTGGGCCTGCTGGCCCTCAGTTGAGAACAGCTAAGCACCGTCGACACGCGGTCCTCTCTCGTAGAGGTGCGCAAGGGAAAAACGGCCGGGTTCAGCTGGCAGGCCCATTTCATGTGGCAGACATCGGCTAGTTCTCCACAGCGTCTGCCCCTCCTAGTCTCCTAGTGATCGTGGGGTCGAAGTCTTGTAATATACAAGGGCATAGCAACGTGTTGGTGTGAATTGGCATGCAATTTTACTCCTCGCCTTATGCAGGTGTTTGGTGAAAAGTGGGTATGGCAATGCTGTGATGTGTGTACTCTGCTGAGACGTTTGTTGGAGTCATTTTTAAAGTTGTTCTTGGCGAGTTGTAAAGAAATAGATTGCTTTCACTGTCCCAAGCAGAAACTACATTCAGTGCCTTCACGGAATTGCTGTGGGAAAGACAGATGAATGAATGAATGAATGATCTTTATTGCATTCACATAATATACAAAATAAGCACAAACTGTATGGTCCCACAGCCAAAGGCTAGAGCGGGTTCCATTGAAGTTATACATAACTGAAACTGTAACAGTTCTAAATTAAAAATAAACAGAAGTAAACAATACAATTTCATATCATCATACAAGAAGTAATGTTTTTCTGCTAACAACAGTCACTTGAATTTGATTGAACAAAAGAAAGGGAAAGTACATACCTTGTAGTAAACACAAATGTTTGGTGATTTGCGGCGTACAGAACAGAAGAATGATACGTGTAGTTGCGAGTATCAATAGTAGTTCTCTTATATGACCTAATAAAAAGATAAAAGGTATTGAAACATCTTCCAAAAAACATCTTTAAAAACACTAAACACATAAAGGGCAATATATATACATAATGAAAAACTACAACCAAAAGTATCAGTCAACTCAAGCAGAAAAAGTTGCTTCAAAGTAGTATGTCTTCAATGATCTGGAAGAGTTCTGGGTGTTCTTTATATAACGCGGTATGCCATTCCAAACTTTCACTCCGGTATATTGTAGTAGACGTTTGCTATAGGCGTTTTTTATGGGCGGTATATTGAAGTTGTTAAAAGTTGGGTTCCTAGTTTGGCGTCGGAGAATACACAGTATTGAAATTGGGAATGGTTCATTGTTGCTAACGACACCGTTAGTACATGTAGCTAATTTTCGCTCCCGCACAAAATCAAATGGTAAGATCTTTAACCTAGAAAAAAGTAGTTGGCTATGTTCGTAGTAAGGTGAGAAAGTAATCGTACGTATAGCCTGTTTTTGCAGCCGTCGTATTGGCTCAAGAGTCATAGTGTCGCGACGTCAAAACAGAGGTCTTGCCGTAAAGACTGAAACACCAGAAGCAGGTCGATCTTTTTAATTAGAACGCCTAAGCGAGTTCTTCTTCTTCGTCCATTTCGTAGTCCATCATGGCACATGCACAACTGTCATCGTCTTTCTTGGGCAAGCACGTGACATTTGCCTCCCTCCGAAAGAAGCATCGTCCCGATTCGCAACTTAGGTGTCTACCAGGCGTATGAAGTGGTCGTACGAAAACGGTAACCGGGAGCTACTTAACTCGATAAATACGGTTTCATAGGCACGACGTGCACGACTTCGGGCAAGCGCTTTTGGCGCTTAGAACTACAATTAAAGTCGGGAACCACTTCGTAGTTCACGTCGTTCAAGCGTCGCGTGACGCTGTATGGACCAAAGTACCGTCTTAGCAGTTTCTAAGACAGTCCACGTCGACGTATCGGAATCCAGACCCACACTTTGTCGCCTGGTGAGTAGCTAACAAACTTGTGTCGGGTGTCGTAGCGTTGTGCATCTTGATGCTGCTGATGACAGATGCGCACGCGCGCGAGCTGTCTGGCTTCTTCAGCACGCTGAGTAAATTCGTCGGCGTCTACATGGATGTCGTCACACTCATGTGGCAACATGGCGTCCAATGTTGTCGTGACTTCGCGACCATAGATCAGACTGAACGGTGTCGTTCCAGTGGTTTCTTGTCGAGCGGTGTTATAAGCAAAGGTCACGTACGGCAATATCTGATCCCAGTTTTTATGTTCCGTGTCAACATACATACTGATCATGTCTGTGAGGATCCTATTGAGGCGCTCCGTCAGTCCGTTTGTCTGCGGATGGTATGCAGTTGTTCTCCGGTGAGCTGTACCGCTGAGTCTGAGAACCGACTCCAAAAGCTCTGCGGTGAAGGCAGGTCCTCTGTCTGTGATCACTGTTGTCGGAGTGCCCGCCACGGTGGTCTAGTGGCTAAGGTACTCGGCTGCTGACCCGCAGGTCGCGGGTTCAAATCCCGGCTGTGGCGGCTGCATTTACGATGGAAATGTTGTAGGCCTGTGTTCAGATTTGGGTGCACGTTAAAGAACCCCAGGTGGTCAAAATTTCCGGAGCCCTCCACTACGGCGTCTGTCATAATCAAATGGTGGTTTTTGGACGTTAAACCCCATATATCAATTTATCAATCAAACTGTTGTCGGAGCGCCATGCCGAAGGACGATGTTTTCGATGAAAAACTGAGCGGCTTCTGCTGCTGTGCCACGCTGCATAGCTTTAGTCACTGCATAACGAAACAGGTAATCGGTGACCACAATAATCCATCTGTTCCCTGTTGTGGAAGTTGAAAAGGGACCCAGGAAATCCATTCGAATCTGGGTGAACGGCTTTTCTGGTGCTTCGACTGGATGTAAAAGACCGGCTGGCTTGCTGGTAGGCGCTTTGCGTCTTTGGCAGTCGGTGCATATTCACACGTGATGGTTAACAGCAGCGGGTAACTTTGGCCAGTAGTACTTGCATCGTAGTCGGCACAATGTTCGGGTGTAGCCTAGATGACCAGAAGTTGCTTCATCATGGCACGCTTTCATAATTTCTTTTCGAAGAGAGGCAGGCACGACAAGCAAGTGCGGGTTACCGGTTGGTGAGAAGTTTTTCTTATAGAGAACATTGTTTCTCAAGCAAAAAGATGGGAGTCCTCTAGCAAATAACCGCGGCACGTCTTTACGTCGTCCTTCTAAATATTCAATGAGTGGTAACAGCTCAGGGTCACTGCGCTGCTCTCGTGCAATAGTGGCCGTGTTGACAACTCCCAAGAATGCCGCGTCGATGTTTTCGTCATCAGGAGCGACAGTTTCCAATGGCGACCGTGA
This sequence comes from Rhipicephalus microplus, assembly GCF_013339725.1. Taxonomy (NCBI): domain Eukaryota; kingdom Metazoa; phylum Arthropoda; class Arachnida; order Ixodida; family Ixodidae; genus Rhipicephalus; species Rhipicephalus microplus. The sequence continues at coordinate 97,256,176 of NC_051165.1, read as the reverse complement.
GAGACAGTCGGCGTCGGTGTGCCTCTTCCCAGATTTGTAGACGATGGTCAGGTCAAACTCTTGAAGTCTTAGGCTCCAGCGCGCCAAACGACCAGATGGATCTTTAAGGTTGGTGAGCCAGCACAAAGAGTGATGGTCGCTAACAACCTTGAAGGAGCGGCCGTACAAATACGGACCCCAGGACTCTACGCAGTACAGAAGGTGGCAGTTAACTAAAGCAAAATCGAAAGTGCGCAAAATTGTAGTGTCAATATATTTACGTGCATGCAAAAGGTTGTAACAACTCGAAGCTAGTTTCGAGCTGACTGTTTTATTTGACTCTGCCAATTTAAACAGCTGTCTAGAACAACACCTAGGTGAGTAAAAGAATCATTCCAGGGAGCAATTATTGATGTAGAAATATATATCATGTGGAGTAGGATTTTAACGGAAGTGGAATAACATATAATTTGTTTTTTTGGCATTGATGGTAAGTAAGCCTGTTAGCTGTAAACCAATCGGCAAGCTTAGCTAGTTCAGTATTCATCTGTTCTTCTATGTCTGACAGATTTTTGCCGGTAATAATAGGGCAGTGTCATCAGCATACATAAGCATCTCGGCAGTCGTTAGTACTAGAGGCAAGTCATTTTTTTGTATAGCAAGTAAAGTAACGGACCTAATACAGAACCTTGTGGCACACCTGTTTGAATGGACTGGAGAGAAGAAGTAATGTTACTGATAATTACCATCTGTTGTAGACCTTGAAGGTAACTCTGGAAAAAATTCGACATAGTGTTGCGAAAACCATATCTACGTAATTTGTAAAGTAAGATGTCATGGTCTACTGTGTCGAACGCTTTTCTGAGGTCCAGAAAAACCACTGCGGCGAATTTGTTATCTCAGAGGGCAGTATTTACAACTTGGCTTAGTCTGAGCACTGCTGTACTTGTAGAGCGCATTGGCCGGAAGCCATGTTGGTGCGGACGTAACACATATTTGCTCAAAAAGGAAAGCATACGTTTCTAAATTGTTTTTTTTTCGAAGATATTGTTAAGTACACTCAGTACAGAGATTGGGTGGTAGCAAGAAGGATCGGACCTATCTCCCTCTTTGTAAATAGGGGTGACTTTGGCTATGTTGAGTATTGATGGGTATTGACCGGCATATAATGAGTGGTTTGATAGGTTACATAATACTTCTCAAATTAAATCAATGTTTTCTTTTATAACGCACGCTGGAATTTCGTCATGACCCGGCGCTTTGCTAATTACTAGTTTACTCACAATAAGCAGAATTTCTTTAATCTCTATGTCTTTTATAACGAAGCTATTTGGTAAAAAAAATGCCGCCATATCCGCGAAGTGAATGATGATGAGTGGGCGAAGCTCCGGAGGTAAACCTGGTAAACCACGAATCCTCCGTACATTTTGCCCACTCGATTTTATTGCAACGCTCCCCCTAGCATACGTCGCCGCACTATATCAAACGATGACACGCGCCATATGTGGCATCATTCCTATTTTATAACACCTCGCATCTTTCATAATCAACTGCACGTACCGCCATCTAGTTTATAACATCTTGTATCTTTTGGACGGACGGACGGACGGACGGATAGACGGATGGATGGATGGACGGACGGACGGACGGATGGATGGACGGATGGACGGACGGACGGACGGACGGATGGACGGATGGACGGATGGATGGATGGACGGACGGACGGACGGGCGGACGGACGGACGGACGGATGGATGGACGGATGGATGGACGGACGGACGGATGGACGGTTGGACGGACGGACGGACGGACGGACCGATGGATGGATGGATGGATGGATGGATGGATGGATGGATGGATGGATGGATGGATGGATGGATGGACGGACGGATGGACGGATGGATATGGCTGTACCCTTTAGATCGGGCGGTGGCTAGCGTAATACTTAGAACTGAACGAGAGGTGGCTACATACAGGGGACGCACAGCCCACGCCTTAAGGAGCTTCGCTCCTAATATGTTGATTCATACAGCGCTTTGTTAGAAATAGGAAAAATTTTGGCTAACGAAGGACCAACATTTGTAAAATAAGTATTAAAGTTGTTAACAGTGTCCTCAGTGACAGTGTTTGGTAGCGTTTTTTTCAGCACGAGTATGCCCGATGGCTTCGTTTATTATTTGCCACGTTTTGCGCGAGTTACCGGAAGCTTGCTTAATAAACTTCGAATAATAGTGCTTTTTTACATTTACGCGACATGGCTACCAATTTCTTACGAGCAGTTTTATACTCATGTAGTAGATGAGCATTGTGCTTATCATGGTTTCGCTTATGATGCAGTACTCTTTAGCCTTAAGCACCACTAATAAACCTTGGGTCGTCCAAGGATAGATCGGTGTTTCATATCAGCGCCTACGGATGACTTTTTTTAGGTATGTATGGCTTCCGTATCAACATTAATTAGATTAGCAAAGTACTGGTCTACCCCATCATGATAAACCTCTTGCCATCTAAAAGAGCGTAAGAAATAACGATTACAGCACACTTGTTCATTTCGTAAGTGATTTGATTCTCTAATGAAACAAGCACAAAACAAATTAGCAAACCAAAATATGTCTGGTACGGTACTCTAGCACCTTGAAACAATGATAGTTTCGCGAAGAACTCTAATGAAGACTGTGAAGGTACTTTTCTTTTCGAATGCCAGTTTTACAATGAAATATTTGGTACAGGAGCTTGTTACGTCTGGCAGTCCACACCAAACGTCGATGCGTCTGCAAAGGCAATTTGTGTCTAGGCCAACGTCGAGTCCGCCTGACGCAATCAACTCAACGACGTCATAAAGCGGCAGCGCTGGTCTGTCTTGCGCAACGTACAGCGAGCTCTCTCAGCCCACGAGCCCGTTGAAGCAATCAGCTCCTTCAAGTCTGGTGAGTCTTACGCAATGCGTGGCAACATCCCTCGTGCTTGGTTGCAACCACGCGCAGTGGCGTGTCCCCGTAGGAGGATTCTGACATAACGGCCAGCGGCGCTTCTGGTTGGACGTTGGTGACGCAAAGATCCACCCGGTGCCTTTAAAAAAAGCCAAGCGGCGCGTCGCAGCAGTTGACCTATGCGTCAGGGAGAAGCCGATGTATGCGTGCGAGAGAAGACATCTCGGCTCTTTGAGTTCCTAAGTTCTCGACCCCAGGACCGAATATGTAACGCCTCTATTTCTATGCTGTACATAAACCCTGCCTTAACTCACTGTTGTCTCGTCCGCTCGTCTATCAGCTCTGCGCAGAACAGTCGCGAGCTGAGTAACACATGCTACCAAACGGCAGGTGACCCTGTCGGTGGAGTTCGGTGCAGTGGCGCCTTCGGGACCGTGTTGGCGTCGCGTCTTCGTTACAAGCTGTAGACGCAGTTTCTTTCAACTTGATGAGAGTAATTCACGTCATAGTTCTTTTTATATTGGTGCAACTGTCATTTCTCGAGTACCAACTTAGGAAAAATAATTCAGCTTTATGTTGCATTTTTTAGAGTTTGCAGCTTGAAGTACTTTGCCAGGTGTCGCATATGGCACAAGCATATTCAAGTATAGGGCAAATGTATGTTGAATACGCCTTCAATTTTAAACATGCCGGCCCATGTCGCAGGCTGCACTGTATAAAATGAAGTGACCTGGTGGCTTTTAAAACAACTGAATAACGTGTGTATTCCACGAACTGTCAGCTGAAATGTTACACCAAAATATATAATGTGGTTTATTTGTTACTATACTATTGTAGATTACATATTCTCAAGCTAACTTTGTTCTTTATTCCGGAAAGTAAGATGAACGTGAATACACTTATTTGCGTTCAACGTCATTTGCCACCTCGGACACCATTTCTGAATGCCAGTAAGTCACTTTAGAGAAGGGCGACATCACTATCATTTCAAAATTTTTTGTACAAGACACATTCATCTGCAAACAACCGTGTATTTGGACCCATTCCAGAGAAATTGTCACACACACACACACGCGTATATATATATATATATATATATATATATATATATATAGTCTAGTAGATCCTCCGTGAGCGGTCACAACGTGGTTTATTTCGACGTTTCGGCCTAGAGTCTGGCCTTCATCAGGATTCCTGATGAAGGCCAGACTCTAGGCCGAAACGTCGAAATAAACCACGTTGTGACCGCTCACGGAGGATCTACTAGACTATATGCAACGCTACGGCCACTCAACCACCATGCCTGCCTATATATATATATATATATATATATAATGTCACGTGATCACAGACGACCAGGACGTCTGTTCGCAGGAGAAGCACTGGACGTCGAGACGAACCGAACGTTAGAGCAGGAGCACACACCAACCGTCCTCTTCTTCTTTCACACCATGGCACATACTCGCATTGGCATGGATAAACCTCGTTCCATGCCTGTGGCAATATGTACTAAAGTAGAGGTGTTGTACGCCGAGAAAGGTTCAGAGGCATCTTAGCAAAATATGCTTTATCAGGTCGGTCTGGCTAATGGCGAGTGGCGTGCGTGAGCTACTACTACAGCCACCGATCATCATCTTCTTCAATACCAGCAGAGCGTCCGTTATTCGGATTCATTACAATTACTCCCCGCGAAATAAGGAGCCATCCTGGCGACCTATGAAGAAGTAAACACGGGAGGGTTGTAGCAGGGCTTAAGTCTACAGACGTGGACAATTTCCTGGCCACGACGACGTTGGGCAGATGATGGTTCCAGTGGCTCGATGAGGTAACTCACGGGTTACGTTTTTTTGTAGCTCATGATATGGGCCGGGATACTTGGGAACCAACTTGGTTGAAAAGCCAGGTGTAGCAGAAGGGACATGTAGCCAGACGAGTGAACCTAAATCGTTGGAAGTAGTGTTATTTTATGCGTCATGGTGGTGCTTTTGGCGTCCTTGGTCTTCGCTTGGGAATGGTCTTGTCAATTGGTGGCATTCTTGAGCATATGTAGCGGCTTGAGACAAAGTCGTCGACTCTGGGAAGTCAGGTTTGTACGAAAGAATGGTGTTTATAGTGCAAGAAGGTTCGTGTCCGTAAGGAAGGAAAAAAGGAGAGAACCCTGTAGTGCTTTGAATGGCGGTATTAGGGGTGAACCTGATAAACGGGAGCACTCGGTCCCAATTGCAATGGTCTGACGAGATGTACATAGACAGCATGTCACAAGGGTGCGGTTGAAGCGCTCTGTCATTCCATTGGTCTGGGGATGATAGGCGCTTGTAGTGCGGTGAACGACGTGGCACTCACGCAGCAATGCTGTGATGACGTCTGACAAGAATATGCGACCACGATCGCTCAGTAACTCCCGAGGTGCTCGATGACGTAATACGATGTTGTGAAAAACGAAAGTAGCAACGTCTTGTGCTGTATATGAGGGAAGGGATGAAGTTTCGGCATACCGCGTGAGGTGATCGACGGCAACTATAATCCAGCGGTTACCATCAGCAGTGTTGGGAAGGGGACCATTGATATCGATGCCGATGCGGTCGAATGGTCGGGATGGGCATGGTAAAGGTAATAAGGTACCGTTGGCGTGATGAGCGGGAGTCTTTGTCTCTGGCACGTCGAGCAAGCCCGAACGTGTTGTAGTATCAAACGGTACAGTCCCTACAGGTTCGCCTACAGGGCCATGGGGAGAATGCAGCTCTAGACTCTGTTCCGGGAACACATCCCATTCTCGAGGATGGATCCCAGCTCCACTGGCTTGTCGCCGCAACTTGTCAACCAGCTCCGCTCGTCTCTTCTGACGATCTTTGGTCTCGGCACTTGTCGATGGTTCTGCAACTTGTCAAGATCGGTTCGACAACAGACAACACACGACACAAGCAAGTGCCCTCAGTCACCTGACAAAACACCAAAGTATATTACAACATATACCTAGCTACATGTCTATCGGAATTTCGTTCCCTCTACATCAAGAGGCACATGTGGGACCAACGACTCTTAAAATGAGAACTGAATTTTTACACGTACAACAACGTAACGAAATAGAATAGAACATAAAGTTGGCTCGTTGAGATCACAATGGACGAGAGCGCTCAGCTAAGGCCGTGATGAGGACAAAATTTTGCCCCGAATCGCCATTTTGCCGCAAATCGCCAGCAAGAAATCGAAAGATGGAGAAGGTACTAGTTAGAACGCACGGCTCAATGCGCCTGCATTAGCGTTTAGCTGTTCTCTTTTTTTGGCGAACGTCAATGTTGTGCTGTTGGAGTATCATGCTCCATCTCAGTAACCGGTAACTTTTAGGCGACGATATCTATGCGGTACCAAGAGCGGCTCACACTTGCGACGTTGCACAGGGGAACAACGATACGGCTTGCTACAGATTGACTCCTCACCAGTTAGCTCGATATCGTGTTCGATCATTGTCGTGTTTCCGGGACGGTGCAAAACACGTCTTTAAACTAGGAAAGAATCCTTCTCAGGTCTTTCTTCTGGACTTCACCTAACCAAGGCTTCAGGTTGAATTGCTACAAGATTACCTCCAATCCCCTTTCGATTACATCACTAGAACTCAAAATTTCTGCTCCCTCTTCCTCTGAAGCATTCAACAGCACATTTACGGCTGCTTGATGTTGAACGTATAATTTCATCAAGTTACTGTGGTAAAATTTGTTCGGCCGCCTTCCTAATTTCCCTTCATAATTAGTATTAGAAAGCGTCATGGGTGCCTTCCACTTGTCCGTGGATTTCCGCGCTCTCTGACAAGTGTCGCATGAGCGTACAAACTCTCGATATCCTTCCAGCATTTTGGCCAATAAAGCTCAAAACAAACTCTAGCCTTAGTCTTTTTTATGCCGAGATGCCCTGCCCATGCGTTTTCATGCACCAGTTCCAATAGTTGGAGACGATACTTTTGTGGCACGAAGAGCTGCTCATACTTGCGACCTTGCGCATTGGTGTAGCTCCAATACAGGAGCCCTGCTTTCTCAAAAAAGGAAAATTTTTCTCTTTTTTCCCAAGTTTACGCTTTCCATTAGCGCTTTAATCGAAAGGCCCTCATGCTGCTCTCGAATAAAGCGTTTCTCGATCAATCGTCGACAGCTTACTCCAACTTTCCGCTACACGCGAGAGCATTGCATCCCTGTCGCTCTGACTCAATGGAGCCATGTCCTCTCCCCCTGTTACAAAAACCGCGCCAGTCGCTTCGGCGACGGGCAGCTCGAGTGACTGCTCACATGACTCACTCGGAGAATTTTCGCTCGGAGGTGCCGTCGACTCGCCGCCAAGTTTACTTGATGGTTCACCATATTGAACAAGATCAAGCTCTTGGGAAAGCTTTGCTTGCGATCACGTGAGGGCCATGTACGCAAAGTTGGGGAAGAACGATTTACCTTGCTCGTTGAGAAGCTGCTCTGAGTTGTTAGAGAAAAGATAAGGAAAATGCTCGGGAAGCGCGGCAGACACAGCCGCTTCGGTGCGAAGCTTACTGAACGGGCCTTCAATGACAACCGTAGCGATCGGTAAGCAAGCACTCTGCTTACCACGTGCGTTCTCCACGTGCGTTCCCTGTAAAGTCATCCGGAGACACCATTGAAGGATGGACAACGGCCATGGTTGCTGCTGAGTCTCGAAGTTCTAGACACGTTTTTCCATTCACACTAATTTCTTGGAGATACGGCTCTAACATCCGCATGTTCCTTTTCGATTCTCAAATTGTTGCGAAAGCAAACTTTTGCTTACAGTTTATCGTGGTGTGCCCTTCCTTTCTGCAGTTGTAGCAGATTCGCGGCTTCCGTTCATGAGGTTTCTTTAAAAAACCCCTTTTCCTTTCATCTTTTTCAACGCGCACTGCACTGCTATGCAACTTTCGGCGGGTATTTACTCCTCACCTAACTCTGCTGCCTTGTTTAGCTGCACTTCACCAAGTTTGTCCTGTAGCCAAAGCTTGACATCCTCCTCTATGCAGCGGTAGAATTGCTTCAATGCAATGCATTCTACCTTGTTTATTGTGATCGTCATAAACACTTTCGCCCTTGAGGCATTCAATTAAATCGGCTTTAAGACGAAACGCAAAGTCAACGTGTGAGTCATTTTCATTTTTAGCATACCGGAACCTTTGCTTGAAAGCTTTGGGTGCCAACTTATAACGTCTCAAGAGCACTTCATTAACCTCGTCATAGCTCTGAAATGCTTTCTTCGACAAGCACGTTATCACGTCGGACACTTCACCGGGAAAAAGAGCTAACGGGTTCTGCGTCCAAAGAGACCACTTCAAAGCATTTCGCTCACAGGCGTGTTCAAACTTGACGAGATGCTTCGCCATGTTCTCGCCTACTACGAACGGTGGCAGTTGGTCGCAAATTCTCTGAACGCTGACGTGAACTTTTGCAGAAGCTACGCTAGGCACCTGCGAACACTGTAGGATTGCCAATTTATTCGTTTCAACTCAAGGCGCTCCTGTCTCTCAGCCTCCTCACGGCGTTCTCGCCTTTCAGCTTCCTCACGTTCACGAACTTCTCACCTTTCAGCCTCCTCGCGGCATGCTTTGATATTCTCCCAGGCCTCATCGACTTTCTCAGCCAACACTCCTTCGTCCCTCTTGATCTCAAGGATCGCTTGCTTTTGTTTCGCACGGCCCAAAGCAATGCCGAGTTCCTCACGAATTTTGATGAGTTCCTCTCTCCATCCTTCACACTAGCCTCTTGCTGTTTGCCCCAGCTAAGAATCTACTTGCCGTACCCACTATAAATCTACTAGCAAGACGCCCAGGCAATTTTTAACACTGTCGTGTTTACACCCTCTGCATTACCTTTGGTTTCACAGTGCTCTGACTTGGCTTGAAACGATCAAAGCTCTCTCACTAATGCTTCACACAGCCCTTCTTTAAAACTATTATAACCTGAGCTAGAGTAGTCTGGTGAACTGAGGGGACAAAACATCAGGCACTCACCGGACCAATGTCGCTGACACCGGCCTATCCCGCAGCTGCCGACCTCTGTTACGACGCGCGCCTGTGACGACGTTACGAAGATCGCCATGAATCTCACCGCAGCAACCACTGTTACGAAGCGCGCCTCCGACAACGTAACTAAGGGCGCCACGAATCTCGCTGCTGCCACCACTGTTACAAAAGAAGGTGACGCCAACACGGTCCCGAAGGCGCCACTGCTTCGAACTCCGCCGGGAAGGTCACCAGCCGTTTGGTAGCGTAGGTTTCTTAGCTCGCGACTGCTTCTGCGCAGAGCTGATAGACGAGCGGACGAGACGATGGTGAGTTAACAAGGTTTATGTACAGCATATATGCAGAGGCGTTACAAATATGACGCTGGCGCCGACAGCTTAGAGACTCGAAGAGCCGAGCTCTCTTCTCTGACACATAGATCTCCTGCTCGCGACGTGCCGCAGGGCTTTTTTTAATATGCACCGGGAGCATTTAGATTAACCAAATGTCCAACCAGAAGTGACGCTGGCCGTGAAGTCAGAATACTCCAATGGGGTCGCCGCTGGGCCGCGTCATTCTCATCGAATCCGGAGCCGCTGCGCTGCCCGTGGCTGCACCCAAGGACGAGTGATGTCGCCACGCATTGCGTCAGACTCGCCAGACAAAAAGGCGCCGATCGCTTCAGCGGGCTCACTGTGGTGTGCGACAGAAAGGCACCGCCGCGTGATGACGCCATGGTGTTGTTCGCGTTGGGCATGCTCGCGTGCTGGCCTTGACACAAATTGCCTTTTTCAGAGGCATGGACGTTCGGGGTACACTCGCAGGCATAACAATAGGCAGGCATGGTGGTTGAGTGGCCGTAGCGTGGCATATAGTCAAGCAGAACCTCCGCGAGCGGTCACAACGTGGTTTATTTCGACGTTTCGGCCTAGAGTCTGGCCTTCATCAGGATTCTGATGAAGGCTGTACTCTAGGCCGAAACGTCGAACGAAATAAATCCTGATATATATATATATATATATATATATCAGGATTTATTTCAGGATCTATATAATAGGATATATTTTATATATATATATATATATATATATATATATATATATATATATATATATATATATATATATATATATATATATATATGTATATATATATATATATATATTTGCGTGTATATTTCTGTGTGTGTGTGCGTTTGTGTGTGAGTGTTGAACCTAAAGTGGCCCAAGGACTTAGCCCTGTGGCAATTCTGAAGTGTTGTTTAGAAGACTTGATTTTTGGCCATTTATTATACACACTGTGGATGACCTGAAAGGTCATTTTCTATCCACACCAAGACTTCGTTGTCAATATTGAGTGCTCCAAGCTTACTTAAAAGAAAATATTGCGATACAGTATCGAAAGTTTTTCGCGAGTCAAGAAAAAGGCAACCAATTTTTCCGCCATTATCTATTTCAGATACTTAATCATAGTGAAATGTGAATATTTGTCTTGTACAAGATAAGCACTTGCGAAACCCATGTTGTTTAGGCGCCAGTAAGTTGTTTGTTGCAAAATGTGGCATTATTTATTTGACACGATAGGCTCTAAGAACTTGCACGGTATAGACGTAAGTGAAGTACTATAATTGGTGACGTCTTTCTTGGACCAACATTTATGAATAGAAACAGTAATCCCAATTTTCCAGTCATCAGGGAGGGCCCTGGAGGAGAAAGGCTTTGTGTATATTACGAACAGGTAAAGGGAAATTGACTCAGCCCACTGCTTTAAGACTGGAAGTGAAATTACGTCCTGTCTAATTGCTTCATTATGGGTAAGTTTGTTTAGAAATGCGCTAGAGAGTATCTACATGTTATTATACAGGGAATCTACATATTGATGGTCTCAACTCTCAAAAACTACAGCCACGGCATTCTTCGGTGCGCTCAAATAAATCTAAACAGCGGAGTTCACCCCCCATTCTCACCTCGACGTCATGGCTAAACTCTACCAATCGTACACCACTTCCTGGTTTATAATAATGGCCCCGCCTGAGCCTCAAAGAGCCAATACTCCGCTGAAGAGGAATTGCGAGTTGGGCAAGTTAGTGGGTGTGTATCATAGAATATTTTACAGCGCTACGATTTAGAGACGGGCAGATATGTGACACAGCACGGAACTGACTACTGAAATTCATTTCAAGTGCGATCTGACGATATCAGCATGACGTCAAACAGGTGCCATTGCACCTGCGTGGGGCTCAATTGTTAACACAATCTAGGAATATTACTTTGTAGTTTTGCACACGGCTCGGGAATGTTGCCTTGCACAGAAAGCTGACTGCCGGTGGTGGCCGGCAAAGCGGCGGCGCCACACCGCATCACTTTCCGGAGTGGTTCACACCACAATATTTTCTCCAAGTTTCATAAGCGTTATTTCAGATATTTGGCTATGACTAATCTCACCAATGCATGCCATACAGATCGATGCTGCAAAATTCATTTACTCATTTGAAGTTGAAGTGATCACAACAAGTATTTCTTTCATACTTTTCCCATCCTTTCATAATAACGTAACCTGAACAGGAAGCCCTAAAGCCCATTCACACTTATACCATTTTAAAAGGTCGAATAAAACAAACTCTGCAGCCACTATTAGTCTATAATTCTTAATTCTGAAATATAAACTGACCCTACATATCGGCGCGCATTAAGTTCCTTCCTTAAGGAGTCCCTAACCAGCTGGCCCCGAAGCTTGCTAGTTAGTGACGTTTCCCTCTTTTCCGTGATTCTTCCCGTCCTTCTAGTTGCTGTGTTTTCTGCACTGGTTCCGCGCACCACGTACATATCTAAAAGGCAGGGTCCCAGTTGAGCACCTGATGTGTCCGGGTGTTACTTAATTTACCAGGGCTAAGAATGGCCTTTTTAGGCGGCTACCTTACGTGCTGATGACCTGGATGGTGTCTACCATTGCATCAGCTTCGGTCCCGCACGGGTGATTGTACTAACAGTTAGTATGAGGCACCAATTACCAGCGTGTTGGGTGCAGCGCAATCAATGCAGCTGATGTAGAGCGCGTAGCCAGTTCCCGACCCGTCCACTAGCGAAGCCAATCGGTTCCGCGAAGGCGAACGCGTAAGACCCCGACCATGGGAAAGAAAGGAGACGTCTTCGTTCACACAGTCCACGAGCGGAAGTTCGGGCTTGGACTCGGGCAGTCGCCTGAGGCAGCAATAAAGCGTCTCTTCATCGGACTACAGCTCTTCTTTGGCGCTGCCACAGTGCACTCGAGTCATCGAAGGGACTCATTCCGAACCTCAAACATCTTCCCTTCTTAGCTAGTGTTGAAGCTAGTTCAGGAGGAGGAAATTAACTCTAACTAACAAGGAGATTATCTCTGAGTGAACTTTGCATTTTCTTCAACTCATCGAGACGCTTGTGTAGGACATCCCTTTCTGTCTTTATCTTTTATCTGGTTTTTCCCTTCCCAATGCGTATATATTTCTTCATGTGTAATCATCACCCATGTTAAATGTCTGCGCAAAGACGTGTCGTGTGCCTGCACTGTTTTTTTAGGATGGAGAATTACCATCTACAGATTCAGATATCTCTACGTTGTGTGAAAAAATGACGGCTGCCACATCAAACGATCATATATTTTTCTTCCAGGTTCCATGTGGCGTTTGCACCAGCTTGTGATCCCACTGTGGTAAGCGATACAAAACTTGACACAGCCACCATGGCGACTCTATTATGTGCGAGTATTATATGCGAGTAGTTTATGAATGCGTAACATCCTTTATTTTATTATTTCATTTATTTCAAAAACGCTGAGTGTACAAACGTGCATTGAACAGGGGAGGGGCATAAAGAGTTAACATGCGATAATCACTTCTCATCATCAATAATTTACGCTGAAAGGCCCTTGTAAGGTATTGCATAAAATGATTTATCTATGTTTAACATGAAAGAATGACTACTTGGTTACAGATACAAATTAGAAATGAAATATTATGGTGAAACGTTGAACCAATATGACTTTTCGTGAAACCTTGGCAGACCACGTGTGATTTTGCCGGGTGCTATCAGCAATGCTACCTTAGCCAATATACCTTTCATTAATGCTGGTTGAATCGCCATCTTTTTGAACATGACTGGCTGAGAGAAATTCTGCACAGCCTTAACTGGCTAAATTGCCGCCTTTGGTAAGTTCTTTTATTGTGGCTGAATTTGATGTGCACAATAGCAACCCCATCCCACAACGGGTTAGGCTTATGGTTGTGTTACGCTTACGGTTAAGCTCACGGTTAGTTTACAGTTGTGTTCGCTTTTTGCACCGCCGAGTTAGGCTACGACTTGCCTCCCATAGGTGTGAAAAGTGTGGTCTATAACAGGGATGACTTTGGTGTTGTGGGAATTGCGGGTGTGCTGTTTCTGCCAATGTCAAAGTTGGTTGGCCAATCTGGTATACCCCTCAGTGTGAAGAGTGAAGTGTATTTGTTGCAGGCGGAACACCTGCCAGTTGGTAATTTTTGCTTGCGCCAGTCTTTGCATGGCTGCGCCGGCAATGAGAGTGAGCATGAGGATGCAATAATGACTGCCTAAAATGTCACCTATGTTTTCTTACGTGACTTCCTTCGTATTTCGAACTAAAGTAAAGTCGGAACACGTGTCTCTGTGAAAGGAGTTGCGAATGTGCGTTGGGTATGTTGGGTAAGTGAGGAGCGTCAGGCCAAGTGTGGAGATAAACTCAGAAAGTTTACACACTCGAGCCGTTTTCCTTATATAGCACCAGTGTTGACTGTGCGCATCAAAATCTCCCAAGATAAAAAGTTGGTTAGAGCCTGCAACCTTGAGCGCACGTGTGAATATCTCAGTAAACGTAACTTGCTGCCGAAGAGGGGGGCAGTAAATATTTATTGTGTACTTTGCAGGGCCTGGATGCTTGAGTGGAAGAATTACAGCCGTGGTTCAATTTTGTGGTGTCATGAACTCTAAATCAAAGTAATAGGCCGTGCATGCTTTGTAGACTAAAATTCAGGTGGATGGTTTATTCTGTAACGTATTATACCAAGTAATTTTAGCCTCTGGTCTGAATTCTCGCAGCGTGATGACCGCCGTGGGGACGTTCCCAAATTTTGAAAGTAGAGTTGCAGGTGCCCGCGCTTTTTGTTGTTGCGAAAGCCCCTGCAATTTCACTAGACAATTTCGAGTTGTTGGTGGAATTTTTTTATTGGTCTTCCGCTTTGTAGATGCCATGATGCAATATTCTTGAAGGGTATTGATCTGGGGTCTCAACAGAGATGGAAAAGACTGCGAGTCGATTGTTTCGAGTTTGGTGCTTCGTGAGCTATAGAATCGGTGTTGTTTGAGTGAGGGAGTTTACTATAGCAAGATATTTTGCCCGGGTTCAGCATGCACGACGTGTTGTTTGTGAGTTCGCAAGCAGCCATTGCTTAAGTTGCGTAGTGACCTGATGCATCGCTTGCTGAGTTACCTGCTTGATCATAACAAGAATGTGTGCCAGCTACTCCGTACTGACTTTAAGCTGACTTTCAATGTTAGTGAGGCGCCGCTAATGATCGGCAAGAGTGCTAGCACCTCAGCGTGTTTGGGGATGGGCCACAGTCGTGCTGCCCGAGCACTCAGAGGTGGTGTATTCAGGGTTTTGCATGCTAGACTTGGTACAGCAGCTATAAGGCAAGCCTCTTTCTGAGGCCTCAATGTTTGCTCATACTTGCGCAGTTTTCTTTTTAAAGAGGTCTATCTCTTTACGCATTTTGCGTTCGAGAAGTATAGGGTGGGGAAGGTTGGTAGGATGGGAGGCAGCCCCGGCACAGCCGCTCACCTGTTTGTATTAATGTTGTTCCAGCCGAGGAAATTCGCCTGGGTTCCTAAATGGCAGCAGATGTTCTGGCGTCCCGTTGTCGAATATCGGCTGCTTTTGAGGTTGCTTCGGTCTGTTTCGAGCATGGACTCCTGCACCTATGCTTTGAGGAATCGTTTACTCCCGTTGCCATGGTGTGGCTGCTGCAGTGGTTGTTAGGTTGATGGCATAGTGGTCGTGCAGACTTTCGGGCAGGCCAAAATTTCTCCTTGCATGCAGCGGATCCAGTAAGATGACCGTCTCCGAAAATGATACATATTGGCTGACAGTCGTGTTGAGCCGCTTCACTGGAAACGTCTTCGATGGTTTCACCCCACTAGTGACAGCAATCAGTTTCTGAGTTGGCGCAGTTGTAGACCCAGTGGCCGACCGTGCCGCATTCAAAGCACGCTGGAATCGTCTTCTTGTAGCACCGCACCTTGACGCACTCAAAGTTGTAGTTCATGTAGCGTGGTAGCTTCCTCTCGACGAAGGTGACCACCAGCACAGAAAATCTCCCAAACTTCCGCATGAATGCAATTCATTCTTAGCGCCAGTATAGCTTGGACTTGAGGGAATCTAACGTTTCATCTTCGCAGAGAGAGATGACACTGCGGTATACCTCCCCGTTCATTTTCAGATGACCAATAAATGGGTACAACTCCTCTCCCATTCGTATGTCGAAGTCAATGATGAGTTGATCGACGACAGGCACGAACTGGGTAGTGCACACCAACACTTTTTGCTCCCAAACTGACCGGTTCAAGTCTCTGGCAGAGACACCATTTATATGACTGGTCATTGCGGTGCCAGCGTCGCCGCGGTGGAACACTTTCCAAATGTCTAGCGTAGTACAATGGCTTGAGCAAAATTATGTCTTCGAAGCGCACGTGAGGCGTCTGAGCCGGTTGTCACTGGACGAACGTGTTGCGTTAAGATGAAGGTAAAGCGATGGCTTCTTTTGCTGAGGCGGCACACGAGGCGTTTGAGCCGGTTGCCATCGCGCGAGCGTTTTGCGTTGAGACGGAGGTATACTCGGCGACAACTTTCCTTGGCACTGGATCGAAGGTTACAAAGCCAAATCTCGGGAATCCTACTGCAAGTGAATGCATTTCCACAACAGGGCACTTATTTTCACCCTAAAATAAAGTTCCTTCTTTAATTTTTACGTGGAGCTATTTGAGACAGAACGCAGCTCCTGTCATTAGGATAGTCATGTTTAATCTAATTTAATCTCTGTGAACTCACGTTTCTGAACGCGTGAGAAAGTCCCACCTTTTTACGTGCACCTTAAAAGCTAAGCGGTGTCTGCGTCTACATAAAACGTTGATGGTGCGCCTACGTGACTTTCCATAGCGTTACGAGATGCGCGCCCAAACAGACTACATCGTGTAGGGCTACATGTGCAGAACTCCACCTTCATAACTTTCCCCTAAGTGCCAAGAAACGTTGTCACCGAGTATAGAGCGCAGGCTTCCTTTGCTGAGGCGGCGTCGGTCAAACTAAGGTCCCTAGCTGAAATTCTCCTGGCACTGCGGATCTTCTGTTGCCTGTCATTACTGACGAAAGTGAATAAATGTTTCAAGGCACTTATTATCAATAGAAGTGTCTTCATCGGCTGCCGATACTTGAATTTCAGCCGACTGCATTGATATGGGGTCGTATACTCTGATCTGCTGAGCCGCCATTGCCGGGAGACGCCAGCCAGCAGCCGCGCCGCTTCTTCCGCTAAGTAGGCTTAGCCCCAGGGCCATGCGGCAAAATGTTCGATTTGGCGTGAAAATTCCCAAATTGGTCCCAGCTGCATAAATGGTGTTTCCCCTGGGCTCTCTTGACTTTAGGAACACGATAAAACCATATTCGTTGAACAAGGCTTTATTTCCACAAATATATTGAACGGTTGACTGAGTTGAGCAGCCGCACGTCCAGTTGCGTCATGTCCGAATTGCGTCTGTTGACGCGGCGGCTGCCAGCGTCCGACACGCCAGTCGCGTGAACTCGTTATGTTGCTCGCGAAGCCCAAGCTATGCATGAGCTGCACGAAAGGCGTGGCGTGGTGGCTGAGGAAAGGTCGGTGATGATGAATGGTGAAGATGATGCAACGGGCATATTAACATCGTTGGCCAGTTACACCCTTCTGAAGGCTATCACTACCTATTGACGTGTGTAGATCGTTTCAGCCGCTGGCCCGAGGTGACTCCTATGGCCGACATGACTGCAGCGACCGTCTCAGTGACTTTTGTTTCAACGTGACTATCCTGATTTGCTTGTCCGGCGATGATTGTACCAGACCAGGGCCACCAGTTTGAATCTTACTTGTTTTTTTGAGCTGCTTAAACTTATTGCTAATTCATGCCTTCGGACAATGTTATATCATTTGCAAAAAAAAGAAAAAAAGTGGCCCCGTTAAGAGCTTCCACCGGCACCTTAAAGAAGCACTGGCAGCACATAGCTGCCCTAACCAGTTGGTTGAACACCTCCTTCACGCTTCTCAAAATTCGTTGTTCTTTTTAAAAAGTTCTCTCCTGCTTTCCTTCCGAGCTTGTTTTTGGCACTTCATTTCGCCTGCCTGCAGATTTCTTCGAAGAAAGAGGCAGTACCACCCGGCTAACAGCAATAGAGTACTTCCACGAGACGTGCGACGTCTTTCGACACACTTGATATGAATCACTGAAGACCTCAAAAAAACAAACAAACCACCAGGCCTGCGTGGAAGGCGCAGCACAGTCACAGCGAAAGCTAGAAGAGCAGCCTTTCAGAACATTTTCTAAACACTCATTGGGTAACTACTGCGAGGACACTTGCTTGATACCCACTTGGTCATTATCATTAAACTTATTTAGGTAGTAGGTCGGCATTCGCTATGCTGTTTTCATCATTCTTCTGAGAAGCGTGGTAGTCGCTAAGCACTTTCAAGAAATTTTTGCTCATTGTTCATGCCGTGACTGACGACGATGACGAAGAATGGCTGAAGCAGGTATGCGCCACAGTAGATAGGGAAACGAGAACAAGCTTTTTAATGGATTGGAGCATTGGACAGCCCACTCGTAACGCTAGTCGCATTGTGCGACTACTGGTTGTTCTTTCGCTGTTTTAAAATGGTTTATAAGTCATAATAACGCAATTGTTTTCCCGCCATAAAGCTTTCGTAAGGCAAGTTTCACACCTAGTCACAAGCCTCGGTATAGCTCAGTGGTGGAAGACTGGGTTGGCACCCAGCGAACCCGGGTTCAAGCGCCTCTGTGTCATCGGTGCTAGGTTTTTTCTAGCTTCACGCGAGTTGGTTACGGACACCGGCGGCGGCGGACAACTGCGCGTGACCCGAGTAGTGATTTCATAACAGCTTTTGGTGTTAAAACAGTCTAACTTCTAGGAAGAGAATTTCGCGGAAATGGTAACGAATTTCTTGAGCCTAGAGAGGGCACCGTTGCCGACAACACTTTGCCTTCACCGACTTCTGCCATCGCCTTGAGCCAGCGAACAGTCGAGAGTAAGAAGCGAGTGGATGAGAGAGTGGGACTCCAGCATTCTCCGTTCTGTGTTGGCGTTTCACAGCGGCTTCTCGAGCACAAATTTCCGGATGTTGTTGAGAGGCGCCTAGCCAGCGAACGGAGGTAAAGCGCACGTGCCCACAGCTGTTTCAATAAGAGACAGAATGAGCGTGGAAAGAGAGAGAAACGTCTTTATTCACAAAAGCATGAAGAAGTAGGGCGTGGGAGGATACCTGAGTCTGGGGTGCCTAGGATGACTCCAGCGACGAGCCGGGCCCACTGTATAAGAGTTTGGAGGACTTCGGGAGGTCCATCTCGGAGAGTATCATTCCACAGCTCTTCGTTGCGTAAAGGGTAAAGGAAAGCAGGTGAGGGAGGAAAGATGTTTGCAGTGCACTTGATGGAGACATGGAAGGCCGTGGGTGAGTTTGCACAGCCGGGGCAACGGTCTGCATAGCAGTGCGGGTAGAATTTCTGAAGTGATACTAGATTGGTAATTGTTTTAGTCTGTAGCTGGCGTAACGCTACTGCCTCACCTGGAGAAAGATGGCGGTTGGGCGCTCTGAGTGCGACGGACGTTCCTGTAGTGACGAAGAATGTCTTTGTAAGTGAGAAGACGATCCCCCACTTTAAAATAGTCGCCTAGTCTTGCTGGGCCGCCCGGAGTGAAATTTTGCGGTCAACAGCGTGTGCGCGTTCAATCATTGCCCGGCAGAGAGGCATGACCATGATTCCAGAGTAAGTGCATGTGAAAAAAACTGTTTGACTCAGTTATTGAAACTTGATTGAGAATTCGGCGGGCTGTTTTTGGAATGCCATGTCCTGATAGGAAGACCCGACGTGCCTGTTGCTAGTCTGTCAGTATGTAGACCTCATTGTGAAGACGAATAGCGTATCGTATCGCTAGCGCGACTCCAAGAACTTCGCCGTGAGAGGCATGTTTCCCACGCATTGCAGCCGAGTCCTGCAGAGAATCGGTGCCATCTAACACTACCGAGGTGTAACCTTCGCGAGTTTGGGCTCTGTCCGTGTAACGAGTGTGCGATTTCAGGATGTCGTCAAGCATACGCCGGGCTGAGGTATTGTACGCGGGAGTCGCGCCGGCCCTTGTCATGTTGGGGGTGCATGTTACGTGGTAAGGGATGAACAGTTAGAACTTTATGTATCACAGGCGATAAAGGCGTGGGGCGGGTTTCAATCTCAAAAGGTGGGACGGGACATCCGAGGCTTGAGAGGAGATTGTGGCCAGTAGGGTGAGTAGGAGGCGTTGGCGCTGACTGATCTAATCTGCCTCTAGCAGCTCCCTTAGTGTGTTGCGTCACCCCAACTTTACAAGAAGACGTGTTGAAGTGCAGTTCGGAACACTGTGGGCCAGCTTTATCGCTTTGTGGATCATGGCGTCTATGCGTAGTTGTTGCGATTGGGTCAACCGCTTGAAGGGCAACTGATACGTCAGCCGGCCGATCACGCAGATCTCCACCAAGCGCAGTAGGTCTTCTTCTTTAAGCCCTGAGCGCCGTATTGAAACCCGCCAGAACATGGACAGTTTTTGGTAAACTTGTCGACATAAAAGTCCAATGGTGTAGTTAGTTTTGCCATCCGCTTGAACATGTAGTCGAAGGATGCGGGCATGAAAGACATGTGGTATAGGTATGCCGCCCACATGCACAATAATTGGGAGAGGAGGGCTACTGCTTCTGGAGCGAATGACGATGAGCTCTGATTTTTGAGGAGCACAATGCAAGCCTCCTCTTTGCAAGCACATTGCAACCCCCATGCACGCCGCTCGGTCCTCCGGGCACCATTAAGTGTTAGAATGGTCGCCACAATATAGTGGTCGCTGCCAAGGTGCTCCTCTAGAGGACCATGTGCTGCCACCGGCCTCGTATTGTGTACAAAGTTGAGGTCAAGATCGTGTCACGTACTATACTGTTTCCAACACGAGTGGGGCGCTCTGGGTCAGTTAGTAAAGTGTATCTCTTGCTACAAATATCATTCTACAAGCGTGTTCCGTCGACCTGCGATTTGACATTACCCCAAACTGTATGTGGAGCATTGAAATTCCTTCATACTACGCGAACCCTTCCAAAACTCAAATTTCATGAGAAGGCGGTGAAAGCAGTGCGTACGCGGATGAGGGGAACTGTACACAGGTAGTAAAAACAAGCTTTCACTGTTCGAGCTTTGCGCAATTATTTCGAATATTTGGTGAGGGATATCACTACAAGTGGTATGCACGCAACGTGTGACATGTTTCGAAACTAATGCTCCCACAAGAGGACAGGCACCCGAGAACGTGTTGTAGCCTGATAAAGAAGGCGGACAATTACGTTCTTCTAAGAGGATAACATCAGGAGCGTCAGTGGATGCGGCTACATACTGCTGCAGGGATCTCCGCTTTCGGCGGAATCCCCTGCAGTTTCATCACGACACCCCTAGTTGTGGCGCATCACACGACGCCATCTTCATCGCGGGAAGAAACAGAAGGACGTGTGTAAGGGTGCGAGTGCCGTTCACCCGGACTGGATGTTGACGGCCGAGAGATTTAATCAAATTTAGTCTCGGTAGTTTGCACGGTGTTGGCACATGCGAGCTTGCGTTCTATACATGACTGGACGCGCTCCATTATCTCAGTTTGAAGTATTTTCATGCGGCGTTCTATCCTGTCAAGTGCACCCTCCATACTGGTGCTAATTTCTGCTACGAGCGCGTCCATTTGCTTTTACAGGCGTTTGCAACGCTCCTCCATGTCTCGACATAGGCGTGCTATTTCCGCGAGAGGGTCAGGGGTCGAGGATTTGGTGATCTGAGGGGACGTGGTGGGGAGTGACTGGCGGGACGGACCAAGCTGTGGGGGACCCTCTACCTGACATACCTCCCGATGAGCCACCTTGGTCGCTTTCCGTTCCGGGGCCCGCTGCTGCTCGGAGAAAGCGTGCACCTCCTTGCCAACAGGCTTGCTCGTCAAAGCCTTCTTGTAGGGTTGTCGTGTAGATAGGAAAGGAGCGCGCGTCTTTAATGGGCGCCGTGATTCCTCGCAGAAGCAGGAGCGGGACTTGAGGCAAGTCCGGGATTGGGAGCAGGTCAGGGATTGGGAGCGGGTCCGGGACTTGAAGCGGGTCCGGGACTTAGAGCAGGTCTTGGACTTGCGACGCGATTTGGATCGGCTCTTGGAGCGCGACTTTTCTGTTTTCGTTTGGGTGCATGAATGGTGGGTCTCAGCTATCTTGCTTGACACGGTATATCATTGGAAGGTTGAAATTCACGCAGTTCATTTTCGAGTGTTTTCCGCACTTATACCTTGTTGAGTACTTGCCTCTCACGCCGAGGGCAGTTTGAATCCGTCGTAGGGTGAGGTCCATCACAGGTTTTGGAGTGGGTAGTGCACGGATGCGACTGGGTGGGGTTGTCGGTGCTGCACGTCGGGCATACGACAACGTCTGGTGTAGGGCAATGGTCATCCCGATGGCGCAGCCTAAGGCAAACCTTGCAAACCACTTGTCTGAGGCGATTGGGGGTAACAACGTAGTTCGGTCCCATAGAAGCGTATGTAGCGAAGGACCTTCAATCCTTCGAAAGCGACCAACGCACTGTTGGTCTGACCCATCATGCGTGCTTGAAGTATTTAGGTTGCAGGAGCCACAAGTTCATCTACTAGAGTGGAAGACGACGTACCGGGCGTGATGCCAGGAACAATACCCTTGCAAGAGTTGTCCACAGCCGCAAAGTATGTGATGATAGGTTAAACAGGCTCACCGAGTCTGAGCTCTTGCACACTGGAGAACGTGTAGGTCCCATGGGACTGGGGCGTGCTGATGATTGCTAGGTTTTGCAGTGGTCGCAGTCGGAATATGATGTCCTCGCGGTCTTTGGTGGTCAAAGCAGCAGCAATGCAGAGAGCGCCGGTGAGTTCAGGGCGCGTCCACCTATCTAAGCAAAGCCCTCATGAGGGCGTAGAATGATCTTTTCATCGTGTATAGGGGGCAAATGCTGCTTCCCACTCTGCTCGCGTGCGTTGCGCTGAAAGGCACCTGAGATTCTCTCACTTGGTTGGGTTTTCTTAAGGGTGTTCAGTTTTTAGGTGCGTCGCTTCTTGATGATGGTCTTCGAACAGCTACCTCTATCGTCGTCAGTGGTGTGGCAAGCAGAACAGTTGGAGACAGCATTGTCCTCCATTCTTTCTCCAGTAAAAAAAAATGCCCGCAGCTTCCCTCGGGGGAACACTGAGGAGGATGCGGAGCATATAATTGGTTAATGGGGTGTTAAAGTGCGACTTACTTGGGTCGATGGCTAAATTGGTTAACGTGGTTGTGAAATGGGGTGTTAAATTGCGACTTACTTGGGTCGATGGCTAAATTGGTTAACGTGGTTGTAGGAGGGGGTGTTAAATGAGTGAACACCTACACACGTATGCGAAAGGGCGGCGCTGGTCGAAGGGACGTCGATCATTGTGTTTGTGGATTCGTTGGAATTCATTTCACCGCGACCTTGGACGTCGACGCGCCGTACAAACCAACCGACGAGCGGCAACTGAGCGAGCGAGCGCCGACCTTGAGTATATATACAGCGCGACGGCGCATGCACTGTCAGCTGTCGAATGTTCGAGAAGGGGGAGAAGCGCAATGGCGCATGCGCGCGCGTCAGCTGCCGATGTTCTCGAAGCGCGACGGCGCATGCGCGCGCGTCAGCTGTCGATGTTCTCGAAGCGTGACGGCGCATGCGCGCTACATATACAGCTAGCGAATGTTCGTGAAGAGGAGAAGCGCACGCGGTGTGTAGAGGAGGAAGGGTGCACAGATGGTGGAGGAGTGAAGCGCGCGCGGTGTGTAGAGGAGGAAGGGATGCACAGATGGTGGAAGAAGGAGGAGGAAGCTTGCGGACGGCGCCGCACTACAAGCCTCGAGTATTAGATGCTCCGCATCTAAAATGTCATTTTGTTGTCCGGAAAGAGAGCTGGTGAAAGCTGGATCAGAGGTCAGCCCGTGTGCGTTCCGGTTGTCGTTACTGCCGCGCAACGCCCGGCGGCGTTCTCCATCGCTGACGACGAACTTTGCTCATTGGAAGACGGCGTTGCGGTGGTTGAATGCTCCATCGACACAGTGTCGTGACTTGGCTGAGAGCCCTTCGCACTGATGCAGGCTTCGGGCGGGTAGTACGAGACGCGCAAACCACGCCACAGTAGCAGCAGCCATGTAGGGGCTGTCTCAGAGCGTCGGAGTCCCACGCATAGATGGACGAAAGATCAACTCACTGCGACAAGCTTGGCTTTGGTGAGGTCACGGCCACTTGCTGAGTTGAAAGGTACCACCAGCACTTAGGCGAAAAGTCTCACAGTCGAAAAATGCACATGATGCAGGCGAAGAAACGGGGAGCGTGGCACGAGACACCACGGCGCTTCTCCCGCAAACACAGGAGCTCCGAACAGCACGCCCGCTCTCCACGAACACTAGACCAAGACTCAGAGTGGAGAGATAACACCTGCCGGCGCGCGGCTGCCGCCAGGGATGCCGCCGCCGGGTGCTTGACATAGCCCGACTAAGAAATACATTTGCATTTAAAACAGCGATACATGTGTTCGTGTGAGATGGCCCTCTGTGCATCCCGCTTCAACCACATTACCTCGGCCCATTCCATGAGCTAGAGCACTTGTCTGCTAGCTTCTTCGTCGACATCAATGGGGTACGCGATACAATGACGCTGGAGTGGCTCAAGCCCGCATTCAGTGAAGCACCCGATCCTAATTGTCTCACCGTGCCTCCCTCTACTCGGCACGAGAACCCCTCTTCGCCAGTGTTCCTCCCGTCACCACCACTGCCCTTCATTTTTTGGGATGACACCTCAACTGAGAATCGTTCGTCGCCAGTGATGTTCCGTACTAGGAGGAAGAATTCCTATTCAGAGCCAGGAAATCTTCCTATTTCGGGGATTCTTTCCTGCAGACGTTGACGAAGTTCCCAGCATATTTTCATGCAAAACAGTACTAATGTCCGTCTTCTTCACCCACACTAATACTATATGTATGCGTGTCTCACGTACTGGCGACTTTTGAAATCATGACTACCTGCTCCACTATTACTCAGCAAAAGCACTACGTTATTATTTCATACACTGTTAGCACACTGTACGTTGTGGGCTTGAAGTCTAACATCAATAGTGAACTAGAAATCACATCGCGCAATTTCCAGAACTGATTACAGCAGATCAAGACGCACTGCGACCGCTAATTACCCTTCATCATAAAATTTAAGCGTTCCTGCAATTACCTGCAATATTATGAAGATTCGCTGTTCTCCTTTGACTCAAAGTGACAGGGGACAATTACCCGAAAAAGGGAAATTACCTGCATAAAACGTCAATGTCATCGTCAAATCAGCTTCCTTTCTAACCCCTAGTTGACACTGGAGCATCCACTATCTACAGCGAGTGAAATTCTCTGGCCGTTGGTAATTTGCGCACGTCCTGCGCCACCGACTAAGCTATCTACCACGGGGTGAACGCCGGATGGATGCGCTGTTACCCGGTGGTTGTCGCCGCTCGCAAGTGCCACTACGTTATCTGGTGGTTTACACTTCGATGATTCACGTACCCAGGAAGGAAGAAAAAGCAGCACTGCTTACTTTGCCGGGAAGTCGCTTCATGAAGAGCAGACAAAATGCATGAAGAGCAGACAAAATCACCGACTCCAGCGGTGTTGGTGAGTTCGTCTTGCTCTGCAAGACCGCGACAAGCTCTGTCAACTCTCCCACGAACAAGGGGCGTGAAGTAAGTACAAAAAAATTAAACACCCGTTGATTACATCATTCAATTATGTGCACTGCGACATCACAAATGAGTAGGACTTGGCCGCCATTTTCCTAATTGCCTTGGCTAGCGCTCCCCGGCGACCGATGCCGCAACAATCGGTCCGAGAGTGAACGGCGCGGAGAAAGCCCTTTCGTCGGATATCACGGCCGCTGACTCGGATTCGCCACACATGTGGTGGTCGGCATGCCGTGTGAATGCGCCTTTCGTCTTCCTGGTTGACAGAATAAAGGATACGTTGTTATTGAAAAGACGTGTGCATCTCGTAGTACCTGGCTCTACAGTTGCAATTTTTTGCATGCGCTTCTATGAACGTGGCGCTGAAATATCGTGATAGCGCCTTGTACACGGCAAAATATTTATGAATTTTTGTGTGCAACATGAACAAGTAGATAGGATGGATACATCAGCGGCAGCTACTAACTGATACTGCCATAGTTAGGCTCGCAAAGCGGATGAAAAAAAAACACAACATAATAATATGCTTAGACGTACCAGCCGGAGAGGGAGGGGGGTCAAGGGAGGCATGGGCCCCTCTACGGAGACAAGTTGGGGGGCTGAGCCTCCCCACTTTTGACATTGGTTACTGTAAGTTGCACGCTGGGGAAACGAACATTTATGGCGTCATTTTCCTTCACAACAATAATCACTATATTATATTTTATGACAAAATAAAAATGTTCCCAGAGAATGTTTTATTAAGTAAATTTTTTCCTAAATTTGTAGCGTGACGATTGTTCTTGAGTGTTCTTTGCAGTGGGGGCCGTCTATGCTACTCTTTCGCACCTTGTATTCTGTTGCATTGCAAAGCGGGCTACAGTAGAAGGAGCGAAAGCGTCTTGTACTTGCTTAGAATAAGTGGGAACAAGCAATCGTTTTAGAGACCAGTCTGAGCATTCGCTGTTTCAGAAAAATTGTTTTCTTTCATCAAAAATGAATAGCGTCATCACTGCTTTATAAAAGCTGCTGGGAGCCGATGAATGTGACGAATCTTTTTAAATGCTTCGGTTCTGTTGTACTAGAAGTGCCACAAAAAGGTTTGCACTTTAGTAGCTGGTAAACCTCATCAGTTTTGCTTCGGTAACTAGAAACGATAGCAGCAGTTTGCAAAGTGACAAAGAATAGAGCAGTGGACTCGAGTACAATGGCAAGCTCAGCTTCTAAGCTCACCCCGCAGCTTCATGCACCGGACCACGGAGAAGGTAAAAAAGCGTGGTTTTTGCACGATGCAGGCCTAATTAGGGGTCGGACTAGTCAGCTTTCATTCAACTTGAACTGTCTTCTACAGCTCAAAATACAGCTTTGACAGATAAGAAGCACACACGAGCAGCACTGCTTATTTCTCTCTCTCAGCAAGGATGTAGACAGATGTACACGCGCCCATACACTCAAAAAAGCTTTCCAGAGCAACTGCGCAGAGTTCAGGAAAGGGCTCTTTGCTCTTCCAAAGTATGAAATGTGCGCAAAAGATTTCACACGGAACATCAAGGAGGGCCATTTCCTCCTTGTGGAGTAAAGCACCCGTTTTTTGGGTAACAGCCACAATGTCCACGCAGTGTGCAAGCGACTCATCGGTGCGCACAAGCCTGTTTTATTTCAAACAGTTCTGTAGCGTGGTATGGTGTAGTGTTCCGGAAATTTCGATCACCGGGTTTTTTTTAACGTGCACAGAAATCGGAGCCATTTGGCCAAGAGCATTTACTCCCGGAAATGTAGCCATCGAAAAGTTGATAATCATATAAATATATATAAAAATCCCGCGTGACGAGTAAAGTGGGTTGTTTGCCCCCCCCCCCCCTCGCAAAAGAGTTGGTATGCCACTGTTAATATGCCTTGAAGTACAAAGCGAACTTTATTGCTTCTGCAAAAAGAACCAGCATCAACACCATGCGAGCGAGCCAGGCTTACACATTCGTAAGCAGTATGTCTAACGCAACACGCGGCGAGCTCCCTCCACTCACGGGTTCGATTGCAGCCCGATGATGTAGTCGACGTCATAAAGCCTGGCGTTTCTCACGCAAAGTTTGGCAATACCAATAGCTTTGGTGCCATTCACCGGCGGTTCCTGATTGGAGGCTGCTGACGTAAGGAACCCCAAAGGCCTATAAAAGAACGAAGTGGTGTGACTCAAAGAAGCAGAAAATAGCATCAGAGCCGACGAGAGCACCCGAAGACATCCCGGCTCTTCGTCCAACCTCAATGCGAACTCCGTAGGCTGTGGGCCCCAGTTGCAAAACTGCAACGCCTTTGTTTATGCTGTATATTAATGATGCCTTAACTCACTACGCCTTGTCTGCCCCGTCTACCAGCTCTAAGCAGAACTGAGACACGCGATGTACAACAGTGTTGGAAGCGGCGCGTCACCCAACAGTGGATGGTGGCTGCGCACTCGGCTGGCGCCAGCTACCTCAATGCTGTAGGCCCGTGTGCTCATATTTGGGTGCACGTTAAAGAACACTAGGTGATCGAAATTTCTGGAGCCTTCCACAACGGCGTCTCTCATAACCAAATGGTGGTTTTAGGACGTTAAACCCTACATATCAATCAGAGACCTCAATGCGGTGAGTGCCAGCTGTTTTCCTCACAGTTCATCAGGCTACTCTGGCACAGGTTATAGTAGTTTAGAGAAGAGCTGTGTGAAGCATCAGAGAAAGTCCGTGTTTCAAGTGTTACGCTGTTAACAAGTTCAGGATGAATGACGTCAAGCTTTGGCTGTAGAACAAGCTTAGCGAAGTACAGCTAAACAAGGCCGCGGAGTTAGCTGAGGAGTACCATACTCGCTGGAACTTGCATATTATGGCAGTGCTTGTTCAAAAGCGAGAAATAATAAAGGGCTTTTAAAAAACTTGATGAACGGAAACCCAGGATAGGATAAGGGCGAAGCGGAAATCGAGGGAGGTTCGTAAACAGCGCACTGATTCTACACGGGTGTCGGAATCACAGAAACCGCTTATCTGCTATAACTGCAAAAAGAAGGGCACATCGTGGTATGTTGTAAACAAAAAGTACCATTTTCACAACATTCCGAGAGTCTGAAAAGAACACGCAGTTGCTAGAGCCGCATTTTCAGGATATTAGTACCACTGAGAAAACCTGTCGAGCAGCTTGAGACTCGGTGGCAACCACGGACGTTGTCCCCTCTTCGTTTGTGCCTCAGAACGTCTTTAATGGAGAATGCGCCTAGGTAATTGACTGATTGATTTGTGGGGTTCAACGTCCCAAAAACGCCATATGAATTTGAGAGCCGGCGTCGTGGAGGCCTCTGGAAATTTCGACCACCTGGGGTTCTTTAACGTGCACCCAAATCTGAGCACACGGGCCTACAACATTTCCGCCTCCATTGAAAATGCAGTCGCCGCAGCCCGGATTCGATCTCGTGGCCTGCGGGTCAGCAGCCGAGTACATTAACAACAAGACCACTACGGCGGGGTGATGCGCCTGGGTAAGGCAAGTCGCCGAGAAGCAGAGTGCCTGCTTACCAATCACTACGGTTGTCATTGAAGGCTCTTTCGGTTAGCTTCGCACCGAAGCGACTATGTCCACCGTGCTTCCCTCTTGTTTTCCTTGTATTCATTTGCGAATAACTCTGAGCAGCTTCTCAACGAGCAGGGTAAATCGTTCTTTTCTAAGTTAGCGTACATGGCCGTCACGTGATTGCAAGCATGGACGCTTTCCCAGGAACTTGATCTCGTTTAATGTCGTGAAAGACCACTTGCATAAGCGCCTGATCTGCGTGATCTTGGCGGCGAGTTGACCGAGCCTCGGACAGAAAATTTTCTAGGTGAGTCACTCGAGCCGCTCCCAGCTGAAGTGAATGGCGCTCTCTATGATGGCGAAGGAGATGAAGTGGCGCCGTTGCGCGAGAAATAGACTACTCTCTCGGCTGTAGCTGAAAGTTGGAGTAAGTGGTCGAGGGTTGATCGAGAAACGCTCATTCGAGAGCACCTTGAGGAGCTCTCTATCAAAGTGCTATGTAAAGGGTGAAACTGAAAACCAAAAAAAAATTGCTTTTTATGAGAAAGCAGGGCTCCTGTATTGTAGCTTAAGAGATGTGCAAGGCGGCAAGTATGAACAGCTCTCAGTATCGCATAAGTATCGTCACGAGAAAGTGG
Source organism: Rhipicephalus microplus (assembly GCF_013339725.1). NCBI lineage: Eukaryota > Metazoa > Arthropoda > Arachnida > Ixodida > Ixodidae > Rhipicephalus > Rhipicephalus microplus. The sequence goes on along the minus strand of NC_051165.1, from coordinate 97,227,036 downwards.
TGTGTGACTTAGAAAAAGGTATTGTGTTTTGCTAGCTGAAACAAGCCTTAAGCGAAAATCTTGTTCTCCTGCACCCGACTTCATTAAGGGCTTTGTCATTCAACGCGACGCGAGTGATTGTGGCATTGAAGCTATAGTGGGAAAGAAAGAGCGCACTGGTAACAAAAGGCCAGGTCTGATTTTGTATTTAGGTCGAAAACTGAGCTGCAGAAAACAGGCATGTGATACCTCTGAAAAAGAATGCTCTTGCCTCATGTGGGCAATTCAAAAGCTAGCTTTGTCTTCGGAACGAAGTTTGTGTTTGATATGGACCACTGTCCTCCAGCCTTGTTAAATAACATGTCGCCAAATAGTGGCCGGTTGAAGAGGAGGAGCACAATACTCCATCAGCACAATTTTAGCGTTCCCTACAAGAAAGGCAAGCTAACGCAGTCACATTGAGCCGTGAATTTTAGTTAGTACTTTCTACACCTGCCGGTATTTCGCTTGCGAGTCGGGTCAAAATGTTTTCTTCATCGCAGCCATAGCTGAGCGCTCCCATCCAGAGTGATCTCAACTGGCCAGCTATAGTTTGTATTCAATTTTATTGCGTTGTTGGACGTGTAAATATTGAGTTTTGATTTTAAGAGTTTAGTGTCCCACATGTGCCTCTTCCTGTAGAGGGAAGAATATTCCGATGGATGCGTAGCTAGGTATGCAGTGTACTTTATGTCGCCTGGTGTTCTGTCGGGTTATTGAGGGCATCCGCTTGTGTAGCGTGTTGTCTGTTGTCGAACCGATCTTGACAAGTTGCAGAACCATCGACATGTGCCGAGTTTAAAGATCGTCAGAAGAGACGAGCAAAGCTAGCCGACAATTTTTGGTGACAAGCGACGCAGTCGAGCAGGGATCCTTATGCAAGAAGGGGATCTGTTCACGTAACTGAGCCTGAAGCGACATCCTCCCCATGGCCCTGGAGGCGAGCCTAGAGGGACCTGGCCATCGAGTACGCCTGACAAACGAGCCACGTGTAAGCCGCTTGTCTTTCCGGTGCATCGATTGTCAGGCGGCGGGGGTGCTGTTATGCCTTGGAGTCCAAACCGAACTCCATTGCTTCTGCAAAGACAACCATCGTCAATACCAGCGCGCGAGCCAGGCTGACGCAATACTTGGCAACGGTATGTCTTACACATCTCGCGGCGAGCTTTCTTTACCCACGAGTTCAATTTTAGTCGAATGATGTAGTCGACGTCATCCAGCCCGGCGCTTCTTACGCAATGTGTGGGAATACCTCTCGCCTTTGGGTGCAATTCATCAGCTGTTTCTGATTATACGCTGGTGACGCTCGGCTGGCGCCGTTCCTGCCTATGCTAGGTCCAGCGGCGTTCCTGATTGTGACTTCAACAGAGCAGCAATCAAGAAGAACAAAGCAGCGCCACATAAAAAAAACAAAGAAGCACAACTACTAGCAGAAGACGATAGCGTCAGAGATCAGACGAGAGCACGAGATCAGACCAGAAGATGCATGGTGCGTTAAAGTGTCCCAGAATGAAGGTTGGACCTTTAGGGTCTCTTTTACTGAGGAGGAGCTCCACATTACTTGACTCGGGAGGGCTGTAACAGTTTAGTATTTCATATATCCTGCCCTCTATTTCAGTACGACTCTGAATGCACAAGAATGAAACTGAAGAAAGGAGATCGTGGACCACCGGAATGTTCTTCGCTGTATCAGTAACACATCGACCAGATAAAACGCCATCATAGCCTGGCATGGGGCAATATTTACCCAGTACCTGCACGCAAATAATATTGTCACGGGGTCGTGACGTTGCTGAAGTCAGGAGACTTTGTGTTAGAATTTAACTGTTTATTTGGGCGAACCTGTGCCCGGTAAACGGAAAGTCCGATTACAGAAGCAGTCTAACACAGATAGCAGTCTCGGACTGATAGTGGCGAATGGAGCGTCGGCCTTCGATCAACTACTCACAAGCGGCGAAGCGCGTCGGCATTTATACTCTTGCCGTCGAATGCTCTAGCGTTATCGCTGCCGGTAGTGTAGGTTCCAGAATAATCTGCACAGTTCGCAGAGAGGGTGTGATCTTATCAAAATGATCAACTAAATTCCGGAAGCTTGTCGAAAACTGCACGCGCGTTTTGCGCTGAGAATTGTGTAGTGTTTTGGGGCGGTAACAAAACTTGAGAAATGGAACGGGGCATTGCCCTCCTCTGAAAAAGGCATCGTCCCGATGATTTCACTAAAGATGAAGGTACAGCAATAATGCAAGAAAGTATAATGAATAAATTGCGATACAATGATGATAAAAAACTCTGTTTCAGTTTGTTAACGCGCATGAAACGGCTTGAAGCGCGCGACATGGACGACTTCAGGTCGCGGTCGGCATCATTGAAAGTTCATGATGCCGTCAGGGACAACCTCGTAGTCAAGTGGGCCGAGACATCGAACCACCCTGTACGGTCCGAAGTACCATCGTAGAAGCTTTTCAATTAGTCCACGTCGGCGTATCGGCGTCCACACCCAAACACGTTCACCGAGCTGGTATTCCACGAAGCATCGTCGAAGATTGTAACGGTGGCTGTCGGTTGTCTGTTGATTTTTTATACAGATACGCGCGAGTCGTCGGGCTTCTTCGGCTCTTTGATGGTACTCACTCACATCGAGTTTTTTTTCGTCGATGACGTTGGGTAACATGGCATCGAGCGTCGTTTCCGGGCTCCTTCCATAGACCAATTTGTATGGAGATATCTGCGTCGTCTCCTGCACCGCCATGTTGTAGGTGAAGGTCACGTACGGAAGAATGGCATCCCACGTCCTGTGTTCGACATCGGCGTACATTGCCAGCATGTCGGCGATCGTCTTGTTAAGCCGCTCGGTGAGGCCGTTTGTCTGTGGCTGGCACGCTGTCATCCGGCGGTTGTTTATCTGGCTGTATGCCATGATCGCTTGGGTTAAGTCGGCAGTAAATGCCGTTCCTCTGTCGGTGATAAGGTCCTCCGGGGCCCCGTGACGTCGGACGATGTTTTCAACGAAGAACTTAGCTACACAGTAAACCGATTTTGACCCTTAAGGGTGTCAAAAGGGTGCCGACACCCTAAGCACACACTTTGAGCACCCTATTCGCGTCTCAGCACCCTACAAGCGGAACCTTAAGGGTGAACACATCAAAAGGGTGAAAACTAGGGTGCAAAAAGGGTGCAACAACTAATGGGTGCTGATGAGCACCCATTAGGGTGCACAGTCACCGACAAAGCTTTGTGAGTAACGTGGTCATAGAGCATAACCAAGAGCTTTTAGATGTCTACTGATTAGACACCATGGTCTCATTAATAGCCCCACCGCAGCAACGGATATCTGAACAGCGATAGTGCCCGGCTGAACGTAAGTTCTGCACTGGTTCTTGCATTCTTGCTGCCCTTTTCTCGTCGCCTCACGGCCGGCGCTGACCAAGCCATGCGCTACAAGCTCACTAGCCAATGGCGGAGTACGCAGCTTGTAGAGCTACAACAGGATTGTGACTTACACATATAGAGCTCTCGGCCTTGTTTGCGCCTAACATTGAAAACAAAGCTTCGTCCATGACAGTATATATAAATCATACATTTCTTAATGCAAAGAAATACAAACCAACAAGACCGTGGTAGATAAAATAGTTTTTGTGTTGTACAAATATTTGTTAACCTTACAATGTATCAGTTGACACGTGTTACCGATTTTTATGGCGGGCTATGGACTTTGACGTTTTAATATTATAACATTAAAGAAACGTTTTCTTGATTTTGTTCATAGAAATATTATTCAAAGCAAGTTAAAATGAGCCTTGACTAAAACATTTTCCTAAAGAAAATTCACTAAAGACAGCTAAAATATTGCTTGCCAACTAATACGCCTATTTTGTTGTGACAAATTTTGCTTGCTGCCTGTACTTTGTACTAATATACAACCGCTTTAACACTGTTTTTAACAGCCAGCTTAACCACTCAACCAATGTACAGATGTTAACAAGGTATCGGTACAAGAAATATGCAAGCAAGCAAACGTTTCAAATTTCGCGCGCTCTTTCACATTTCAAATTTCGCGCAAATACGCGTTATGTGATTTTGTCATTTTCAAAGAAAAAAAATATTCTATGCAATACACACTAGCGTATCTTCTATTTTCACTATTTTTACTTAAAATTTAAGCAGAAATGATGTATTTACTTATTATATAAAAAATTATGTGCGCGAATGCGGATCGGTGGCGTCAGCAGGACAGAAATGGCGGTATCTTCCTGGAGGCCGCAACGGCCGTGTGCCGAGCGTTTAAAGTCGATTTTTTATGTTGTTCAAAGTGTGCTTGCGCTGTCTTTCGTGTTCTGTCGGTGCTGCTTGTTACGAAGATGCACTATACTCAAGAGAGGACCGGCTGCTTTGTACCGTCGAGCGCTCGCCAAACTAAAAAGGTAGGTGGATGTTTCTGCTGTCGACGCTTTGTTTTTTGCTTCTCCGGCCAGTCCGTGGCGTGCCCGATCCAGTGTGCTTCCGCTCGCGTCCTCGGCTCCTCCCGCGGTTAACACCGAAAGCGCTATAGTATAATAACGTTGTGAACTAATGTTTTTATAGCTGGTAGACGATAAGTGAGTTTTTATTAACGTAGCGAGCCTGCCGGCGTGTCTGATTTCATTAGGCTCAAGTCTAAGCTAAGGACGGTACGCGCGGGTGAATTTGTTCTGTGGGGAAGGAGATTAAAGCAATGTGCGCTGTGATGCTGTGACTCGGCGGGTGATGCTCTTCACTCTATGAATCACTATATTTTTGCAATGCCGTCGGAAGCCGTTCGGGGACTGCGCATGGAAGCCGTAAGCGTCGTCTGTGTGTCGCGTGCGTTTGAGTATTCCGGTGATTCGCGTTGAATTAGATCTTTACGTATTTAATTTAGAAGAATGGAGAAGAATAACGTGGTGTCCGCGTTGGTATTTATGCGGCCTTGTTCGTTTTCTGTGCCAAAGAAGTATATGAAGAAAGTTTTATATGTTACGCGTCCTCTTTTCAACAGCTACATGATCATTAAGTGTGTGTGACTACTATAAGGTAGATGTGTTATCCTGTGTGACCAAATGTGTTTGCATCCACCGGGCACGTATAATACTAAATTACCATGATATTCAGCTTAATTAAGTGTGCGTAAACTTGACACAGCGTGCTGTAGGTGCGGTTCTCAAAGCGTGCAATTACGCCTGGGTCAATACATTTTCTCTATGAGTGGCCGAATAGCCGTACCTTAGCTGTGCAAGCGCTAGGTTGAGCAGTAGTTCACTCGTTCGAGTGCAATTTTGGTGGTACTGCTTGTTCCCCCCTGTTCACATATCATTGCATTTTTCTGGTCTGTAAAAGAATTGTGGGCGCTGCAGCCGCTTTAGTTAGAACATTGCCGAATACCTATACGTCTACAAACATTCTAAAACTAAGTTCTACCAAAACTTCCGATGGCACTTTCGAATACAAGTGTATCGCTTTATCTGATATCATAAATTCTTTATGACCTCGCTGCAGATTTACAAGTGACCTGTGATATGTGCAGTGTATGAATGCCTAATTTATTGCTCAAAACACAATAAGGTTATACATCACAGTATGCGTGCCAAAGGCGTGCATATGTTGCTGCTGACATGCAAACTTAGACATTGTATTTATCTAAGAATGAACAAATCTAAACTGCCATTTTTTGAAGATGTATGCATCAGACCAATTGAATAATATCAAAAATAATGTTCACCAAAAGATTGTTGTTTATTGCCTTGCACCGACGTCACTAAAACCGCCTTGTTGGTACTTAGACCACATGGTGGGATGCAAGATTCATGACGTCATATTGAATGTTAATGTCACATGATATGCAAGGTAAATTGTTATTAGCATACAGAGGCCAATAACGTTATGGCCTCATCGTTATCATAATGAAGCAGGTTAGGCAATATGTGATTCTGCTGCCTTTACATCATGTTGGGAAACCATTACGTTATGTAGCTATCTGCAGTGTCTGAGATCCTGGTTGCCGGTCAATATTGCAGAAGCTTGCCTGCTTCATTGTGATGGCATGGGGTTCAAGATTGATGTTTTGTCTTAGCGTTTCCACTTTTCCTCCCCTATGGTCATTAGACAGCTTGGGCTGTTTGATTAGAAGTGAGGAGTAGTGCCTCTTTAGCCAACCAGAACAATTTAGATCAATGATCACTATGAAGCAGCACACAATATTCATTTAGTGAACTCAATATCAGGCAAATTATAAACGTCCGAATGTTAGCCGTTTGAAGGAAGCTTCATTCGTTGAACTCATGAGAATAAATGGTAGAGAAGGAAAGGCAGGGAGGTTAGCCAGACCAGCAAAGACGGTCTATCACCCTACATGGGGGAACAGGGAGATTGAAGTCCTGTCGCAGTGGTCTAGTCGCTAAGGTACTCGGTTTCTAACCCGAAGGTCGCAGGATGATATTCCGGCCTTGCTGGCTGCTTTTTCGATAAAGGTGAAAATGCTGTAGGCCTGTGTTCTCAGATTTGTGTGCACATTAAAGAACCCCAGGTGGTCGAAATTTCTGGAGCCCTCCACTACCTTGGTAAAAAATTCATGTGTCAGTATTGCTTTAATTTTATGCTTTATCTGCAGTGGATGCATATGCGCATACTGACATGTATATGCAGTGGTATTGCAATTTTACGGAATAAAATATTCATATGGTGCATATTGCATGGCATTTACTTAAGAAACACATCACATGGGTATCATAACTACAGAAATGCAAATGTGCCTCTATGGATGCACTCGTGCATATATTTGGTCAGCTTCAAGAACAGAATTTATTGATTGCAGGCAACAGCATTACTCATGCATGCTTATCTCTTAATTACGCGCAGTCGATACAGCTAAAAGGGGGTGTTCTATCTAAGAGTTCTAACTTCATCTTCGTGCATGAGTGAGCGATAAAGGTGAATGAAAATTCACATGTATGACATCGACATGAAAAGCTCTGCAGCAGCATGTTTTTCGTTGTATTTATACTGCAGCATGCCCTTTTTGTGTTTCTCAGTTGCGTGCTACTAAATATATGTTGGCCATGCGTTTCTAGCCATTCACTGCAATTTGGCAAGCAGCGCATGCAGTCTAGACAAACCTCACTAAAATAATTTTTTTGCACTGGTGCAGAAATTCTTCGGCACGGTCTGTCATTTCATTTGAGTGAGGCTGCTCATGGAAATTTCCTGACAAGGTCAAGGAGCCCAACCACCAGCGAACTCTGAACCATTGTTTCAAGCATCAGCTCTGTTCACCCTGCTTATGCGCTGTGCCTCACCAAGCTACTGGACGCTGCCTACTTATATGAAGTGCTCTCCATATTCTCCTCAGTTTGGCAGCAGTGTGTGTGGTCTTCACAGTGCTTGCCAAAATCATTTTTGCACAGGTGAGACACTTATTTCTTGCTTTAATTGTGTTAGTATTACTGCATGCACTCCTGCCAAGCAAGAGTACTAATGTTTCCTGTGAATTCTTGGTCATGGGAAACAGAGGATTTCAAGCACAATATTCATACGGAACTTTGGTCCTTCAAGAAGTGTGGAACGAAAGTGGTGACAATGTCAAGGCGCTCTCTTTAGAAATAAAGGCTTTGCATGAAGAGCCTGTCGCACCTTGAAACAGGCACAAAAAACTTCCCGGTGAAAATAAGCAACTTCAGATGAAAATTGAAGAAATTACACTGTATTCAAGGTTGAACTATCCGACATCAAAGGCGTCTCAGATGAAGGTTTTCTTTTGATGCTGTCCGAAATTTTTGGGCGATCATGGAAAAACCATTACTCGTGATGATATTGACACTGCAGACAGAGTAGGAACAAACAAGCCTAGTTTGAAAAAGAAATAGTAGTGCATTATGAACGATGTTACAAATGAAAGAACGGATAAGACAAAAAACTTACGTCTGTCTACAGTGGCCTTTCCTTTTAGATCAAGTAGTCCTATTTATGTCAACGAACACTTGACAAGACAAGGTAAGCAATTAGTGAGAGCACGAATGCAAAAAAAAAAAAACAAGTAGGATGGAGGTTCAATTGGATGCAAAGCACGAAATTTATAGCGAAAAAAATTGGAAACATTAGCAATTTTAAAGACTGCCTTCTTAGAAGATCTGGCGAAACGCTGTGTTGATGCCTTCAGAGCCACACTTTTCTTGAGCTTGCAATGTCAGTAAACTATGACTGACATGGCAGAATTTCGATACCTAGATAGTGAAAAAGGCCACCAGCTATCTTCAATGCCTTTACCTTAAATGCTCTTAGCATTATAAATAAGACTAATAGCTTGTGTCTCTATTTCGATGACATTTCGGTAAAATTTGATGCCATTATTTTGACATAATCCTTGTATTTTTTTGTGCGATACAGCCCACCAAAAATACCAGGGTACAATTATCATGGCATTGTGTAGTTCATGAAATGAGAAAAAGGAATAGCGCTGTACATCTAACGTTAATTTTTGGCCGATGTCAATAGACTTCCGTGTGTTAAGCCCTGTGTTGAGTGTCTAGTAGTACGACTTGGGGGTTTTGTTTTGCAGCAATTAGCACGCCTCCATTAGGTCATAAGTAGGAAGGTTGAGTTTCTGGAAACTAGGTAACTTGATTTTTCGGTCACAGATGCCCAGACGATTTTTCGCTCACAACCAACGGGGCAGACGCCGGCGGCGGGTTTTCTGCGACACGAGCTCTTCAACGCTATCGTGTTAAAAAGCTGACATAGGCAGCATTGACCAAATGAATGCAAAGAATAAAGTCAAGTGTCCTAGCAGGAATCGAAACCTAGTATTCTGCTTGGTGATTAAGTATTCTACCAATGAGCCATGCCCAGCCTCGGTTATATTTTCTAAATAGTCTCAAATGTTCGTGTAACATCAACTGTCATTGCAGTACTGGCTATCAAATTTTATAACTATTACATGTGCACTCCTATGATGCAGCCGTGAGGTCGAATCAAAGTCAATTGTAGTCAGGCACCATCCTGTGAAGTATTTGTGTAGCAATGTTGAGGGCTACCATCGTCGCGAGTGCCAGCGCAAACACCAGTGCTTCATACCAGCCTACCACTTCTAGTGTGGCTAATATCCATGTTTCTGTTGGCATCGTTACGAAACAGCAAATAACTGCTAATGTTGTCAAAGGTGTGACATCTCCCCATAACAAATGAAACATATGCGGCTGTTCAACATATGTGTGTGCGAGAATTTGTACTTATATTGAGCTCCACTTCATAATATCGCTCAATAAAAAAATTAAAATACATGTTATGCGTGTTTTGCATAACATCGATTCCCAAAGTATGTGAGGTCTGCAAAATTTTTAGCATCAATTTTGTAACCTAAATGCTACCATAAACAATTATTTATTGAACATGAACAGCTGGACTGCAACATACTAAGTTTTAGGTATTAGGAAAATTGAATATGTTCATGACTACAGCATACCTAACAGGCAAATACTAGTACTACATACATGACACACTATTGTAGAGCTAGAATAGAATATTGCTTATTGACACTTTACAATTCTTTAAAAACCCTGATTAACTTCAGTGCTTTATTCGGTTTGTTCAAATCGGATGTGCGCAATTACTTGATGAATAGCTTTTTACTCAAACCTAACTCATGTTTCACGTGTGCATCATGCTGAATCATTGCTCAGATGTTTCTTGTGTATATATTTCATTTCTACTATGCTGTTTGTTTTTGTATGTGAAATCTGTTGTACATGCTACCCTCTGTAGGCCCCCAGGTACTGTCAAGTTGTTCACAGTGTTTTTTGCCTGGGGGACCTCCAACAAGCATGTTTTCTGTTGAAAACAAAGCGGATTTCGATGCTGACTTCTACTCACATAGAACTTAGAACACTCCAGCATGACAAAGCATATTGTATCTTGGACAGTCTGTCTTGTGAAACTCTTAGTGATTACTTCTGTCTTTATTTTAGGCTTCCGGGTGCGGATGTGCTGTAGAGAAGGAGCGCCCTGACCACACTTTTGTAAAAGGAACCAAAGTCGCCTGGGCAGCTGAAGATGGATTGTGCAAGTGTTTGAATGATCACATTATATTAGTCCAACACCACTTGCATTACTTTGCCAATATTTGTGATTTTGTAACGCACAAGTTTAGAAACACACACACATATATAAAGGGAGAGCTGTAAATAAGCCTTGAGCAAGTTTGTAGTCAAGGCTTTTAGCATGATGATCAAAGCATGTTATATAAGCCCACATGTTTTACCACACACCTACTTTCCTATCTATTTTCTTTTTCAATTTTGTGGGCACTGGCAACACCCTCAATAAGCGCCTTTGGACTGCTGGTGCCTCTAACTTATATTTTTGTTCTAAATAATTTATTTGTTACCTACTATGCAAGGAGGGAAGTCAGAATGTTAAAAGTTAAAAAAGAAGTCTCGTCACAAAAAAGCTGTCTACTCATAAAAAAAAAAAGATTTGAAAAACAGAAGATTGATCCTCACTCACAAAGATCTCACCATTACAATCGATGCAGAAGGTCATAGCTCATGTTTACTATTGTCAATATTTTTCGGTTGTATGCTATGTACAATAAAATAGTGACTATTTGCATCATGTTAATTTATTTGTCGTAAATTTTTGTTGGGGCCTAATATCTTGCAATCTCACATGCATAAAAGCTCACGTCTGCTACACATAATTTAAAAGAGCGCAATCTGTATTTAGTGCATATCATCTGTGTGTCTTTCAAAGTGAGTATATGGCATTTGAAATTATCACCAGTATTCGAAACTTGTGAATTTTTAATTTGCAGGCATGCATGTCTGTATGGTGACCAAGCATCCATAAATTGTGCATGCATGTGTGCAGCAAGGGGCCTTGAATAGATTACATTCATTCTGGACCAAAAATAAGTATCACAGTCCATATATGCACTCTGGGATCAATTTCATGATTATTGAAACACACATAATTATTCAAAATAGCTTGCTTTAAGGTATATATTTACATATTGTCTACTTCCACCTTGAACATTGCACCATGCATCCGGCACTCTGCCGAGCGCTTCTTGAGGGCACTTTGGTAACTAGTACACAAACGTACAGACAGCTGTAAGTTGGCCTCCACTTTGTTGACTGCTGGAGAACGGCGGCTTCGCCAAATCACACTTCTATTGTGGTGAAGCTAACTTTGCTCTTGCAACAGTACAAGCTTATCTAAAATTCGACACTGTTCTTCAGAAGTGCAGCTTGTTCTATCCAGAGCAGCCAAAAACGAAAACCCGAGGAACAGTGCCGGATTCCCTATTTGCCTACACATAGAGAAAGCAAAACACTGGAGCCAACTTACCAGTAGCTTCACTGCAGAGACACTGTGTTTTAAAAGACGATGATGCAAAAGCCCCACCTAGAGCTGTCACTGTGTTTCAGTGCTAGTTTCATAAGCGCCTGCGGAAAGCACTATGTGGAGGGCCGGCCGCGTGCATGGTGCACGTGCTCAGGGTGGAATGAACGACTTAGTGCATGTGTTCAAGTACTAACAAACCGTATGTGGGCTGTCACTCAGCATGGTCTACAGAGTATACAGCAATCTGCATTTTTAGCCATCTCCAGCATCAATCCTAGATTTGGCCCACTGGTACGTCGATGTGGAGCACCCTTCCAGCACCCATTTGAAAGGGTGTTATGACATCACAGCACCTTTTTTTAAAGGGTGCACTCATTACACCCTTCAAAATTTTTGCTCTGCACCCTTTTCTTAAGGGTGCTGAGCTCTGCACCCTTTCTCAGCACCCTTTTTTGAACACCCAATAGGGAGCAAAGGGTGTTCGTCTGGCGACAAGCTCATTTACACCCTTAAGGGTCAGATTTGGTTTAGTGTGTACCTCGGATGCACTGCCTTTGGGAAGGGCTTTTGTCTCGGCGTAGCGGGTGAGGTAGGCAGTAGCTACCACGATCCACTTGTTTCCAAAAGACGACGTCGGGAACAGCCCCAGTAGGTCCATACCAATCTGCTGGAAAGGTCGGCAAGGTGGTCCAATTGGCTGCAGAAGTCCCGCTGGCCTTGGCGGCGGTGTCTTGCGTCGCTGACAGTCCCGGCTTGTCCTCACATAACGTGTGACGTCGGTGGTAAGACGTGGCCAGTAGTACCTTTCTTGTATCCTCGCGAGCGTGCGAGAAACACCGAGGTGCCCTGCCGTCGGATCGTCGTGCGGGGCCTGCAGGAGTTCAGCTCGCAGGGCTGAAGGCACCACAAGGAGGTACTTAGCTCGAAGCATCCCGCAGCATTTCATCCACTTGTCTCTTCGTGTCCTCACTTTCTCACGTCGAAACCCTGTACGGACTCTGACGAAGTGGTCTGGCATTTTCTTCGGTTATGATGCGATGTTTCGTAATTGGGGTCTGCCGAATTTTTGATGACGACGTTAAGCAATCTTCGTATTGCAGAAGCAGGGCCTGGAGCTGTTCTTTCTTATGGTTTGGAAGTCTGGAATTGACATCAAAAGCTATGGGAGGGGCTTGGTTCCTTTGAGAAGATTCCGCAGAATCGGCGAGGGCGAAAGCACTGGTGGCTTCGACAATTTCTTCGATGTATGCGACCGTTGTTCCTTTGTTCACATGTTTGTACTCATTGCTGAAATTCGTGAGCATAATCATTGCTTTGCCTCCCCGCAGCTCTGCGATTCCTCTTGTGACGCAAATATTTCGGGTGACCAACAGATGCTGACTGCCTTCAACGACGCTTTCCAAGTCAGGTGATTTAGGAGCGCCGACTGTAATAATGACGCTTGAGCGAGGCGGAATGGTGACTTGTTCTCCCAGCACATTCAAGGCATGTTTCCTGATGGCATGCGCAGCGGTAGTGCTTCTTCTGTGGATAACGTTATCGGCTTTGTTTTAGGGGCGAAGCTCCTTAGGGCGTGGGCTGTGCGTCCCCTGTAGCCTGTATGTAGCCACCTCTAGTTTAGTTATTGCAGTGTTCACTAGATGGTGGTACCATCCTTTGTATGTAGCCACCTCTAGTTTAGTTCTTGCAGTGTTCACTAGATGGCGGTACCATCCTCTGTATGTAGCCACCTCTAGTTTAGTTCTTGCAGTGTTCACTAGATGGCGTTACCGTCTCCTGTATGTAGCCACCTCTCGTTTAGTTCTTGTAGTGTTTACTAGATGGTGGTACTTGTAGCTGATGATGAAAAGATGCAAGATGTTATAAACTAGAAAGCGGTACTTGTAGTTGATGAAAGACGCGAGATCTTATAAAATAGGAATGATGTCACATATGGCGCGTGTCATTGGTTGAAGGCAATCGTTCGATTTAGTGTGGCGACGTACGCTAGGGGGAGCGTTGTAATAAAATCCGTTCGCTGTTGGCGCGCGCTCGGAGTCGCCGGATGGATAAGGCTGCACAGCGGAGAGAGCGCAAGGCGGCAGCAGCGCGCGCTCGCAGACAGAATCCCTATGTGCGAGCGCGCGAGGCAAGGGACATCGCAAGCCATCCATCGTCTAAGAACAAATAAAAGTTGATTTGTGTATATACACACACAGCGTTTCTCGCGTCTTTACATGATGATCGACTGGGCGAATTACACGGAAGATTCACAGTTCACCGATGAATCCCTCCGGAGCTTCACCCATTCATCATTATTCACTTCGTGAATATGCCGTAATTTTTAGGTTGATGACAACACCATGGAGGCATAAGAAGTCCATGCCCACGATGACATCTCTCGAGCAACGCTGTAGGACTACGCAGTCTGTAGGATAAATATGGCCGTTAATGGTGACTCTTGCTGTGCAGATTTCTGCAGGCATTACGAGATGACCTCCGGCTGTGCGGATTTCAGGGCCTTCTGAAGCTGTTCTAACTTTTCTTAGCTTCGCGGCGAACGACCCACTGATGACGGAATAGTCGGCTCCAGTATCGACGAGAGCGGTCACACTGTGGCCATCGATAATAACGACGAGGTCGCTAGTTCGCCCTCTCGCGTTACAGTTAGGGCGTGGCGTCGGGTCACGGCTGCGTCGGCTTCTTCCACTGCTTCCATGTTGCGTCATCAGGTTACCTTCGGTAAGTGAGGTTTCGCCGTCAGGGCTTTGCCTGCTTGGCGTCGTGTTCGGAAAGCTCCGTCACGGTAACGTCGTCGTCGGAGGATCATCGGTAGTTCGTCGCACAGCAACCGCACCTCCATCGGTTGCTGCCCTTAGTTTCTCGGATACGGGCTAGGAGACCGACCCCGCGTTGTGCCAGAGTACTGCCGGTGGTGTGGTGACGCACGGCGGCTGGGCAACGGCGAACGGGAAGGACTTCGTGGTGTCCACCGAGTTCCTGTCAGGTAGTCGGCGATGTCACGTGGCTGTTCTCCTGGCTGTGAACGTGTTTTATTGACGGCGAAGCCACGCAGTCCCATCTGTCGGTACTGGCAACGGCGGTATGTGTGTCCGGCCTCGCCGCAGTGGTAGCAGAGCGAGCGGTGGTCAGGGGTGCGCCAGACGTCAGTCTTCCTCGGCGCACTGCACTGGGCCGCTTGCAAACGGTAGGACGTCGGTGAGGGTGGTGGCGTCGTTGGCATCTGGCGACGGAAGTGCGATGGGGCAGCGTTTTGGCGTGCGCGTGGAGGAGGGGCGTGGCGGCGGGCGGCAGCAGCATAGCTCATGGCTTGCAGCTGAGGCTCTCGAGGCTGAGGAACGCCCAGCGATTGCTGGATCTCCTGGCGTACGACGTCTGCGATGGATTCCACGTGAGACTGCGCTAAAAGAAGTAGTTTTCGCAGCTCTTCTTGCACGATCGTTCGGATCGTTTTACGCAAGTCAGTGGTTTCAAGCGCTTGAATGCTGGCGTAGCTTGTAGACGAGAAGCTATCGTTATATTGCCGCGTGCGCATCTCAAGCGTCTTCTCCATCGTAGATGCTTCTGAAATGAATTCGGCGACCGTCTTCGGTGGGTTTCTGATCAGCCCGGCGAAAAGTTCCTGCTTTACTCCTCGCATAAGCAGACGGACCTTCTTCTCCTCGTACATGTCGGAGTCAGCGTGGCGGAAAATTTTAATCATGTCTTCCGTGAATAGCACCTCGTTTTCGTTTGGCAACTGCATGCGTTTTGAGGAGCGCTGCGACCTTCTCCTTGCGCACCACACTTGCGAAAGTGGTGAGCAATCTGGCGCGGAAGACCTCCCACGTTGTAAGGCTTCGCTCTTGATTCTCGAACCAGGTCCGAGCAGCATCTTCCAAGGCGAAATACACATGCCGGAGCTTGTCATCGTCTGTCCAGTTATTGAAGGCGGCGACGCGGTCGAACCTCTCAATCCAGCTTTCTGGATCTTCTAGTGGTGAACCGCGGAAATTTTGCTGCTCTTTGGGTTGCCGGAGCAGAAGTTGTGTAGGCTGCACGGGGGCGGTCATGGTTGCAGTAGTTGATGTCTGGATCCGGGTCTGCCTGGCTGCTTCAGGAAGGAACCAGTATTCGAGTTGTAGTCCCCTCTGCCTGCAGCTTGTTAGCTGTTCAGGCTTAGCGTCTGCGTCTTCTTTGCCACTTGGGCTGGGGTCGCGGCTTGAAGGGGGCGTCCAGAACATCAAAGAAGCAGCCCCTCCACCACATGTCACGTGGTCGTGACGTGGCTGAAGACGGGAGACTTTGTGTTGGAATTTAACTGTTTATTTGGGTGAACCTGTGCCCGGTAAACGGAAAGTACAATTACAGTAGCAGTCTTGGACTGATACAAAGAGAAGTTTATTAACTTCAAACTCTTTACATCATTTTATACATACAGTGCTCGTTTAGACACCCCTCTTGTGCACTATGGGGCATACAAACTCCATTATCCATAGAGGAAACTAGCGGCACATACACGCACACACACACACACACACACACACACACATATATATATATATATATATATATATATATATATATATATATATATATATATATATATATATATATATGTTTGTGCTAAACTACGCATACAATCGTAAAAAACCACAAATATATATTTACAATTATATATACATATGTTTAGAACACATCGTGAACATCGGTAGCGGAGAACGGAGCGTCGGCCGTCGATCAACTACTCACAAGCGGCGAAGCGCATCGGCATTTATACTCTTGCCGTCGAATGTTCTAGCGTTATCGCTGGCGGTGGCGTAGGTTCCAGATTAATCAGTACAGTTCGCAGAGCGGGTGTGATCTTATCGAAATGATCTACTAAAGTCCGGAAGCTTGTCGAAAACTGCACGCGCGTTTTGCGCTGAGAATTGTGTAGTGTTTTGGGTCGAGAACAAAACTTGAGAAATGGAACATGGCAATATTGGGACTTTTTTAGAGAGCGTTTATGATGTAAAGGTAGTCATCAACTTTGTTGGAATGGCTTCACGCATTCCAATGAATTATCAGAGGCATGATTCTGAATTTATGGTTTCTTCTTGATCTGCATTGTTAATAGGCCTGACGCGTTCGTTACTTTTAACCGACGTTTTTTTTTTGTTTGAGTGCCTCAATAATATGTTGCAAGCTGTGCAGCGAATTGCTGTTGCCCACGAAAGTTCCCTCTGGACAGCCCGGCAAGGCCAGGCGACCATTTAAGAGTGAGGGGATCGTCTTCTCACTTGCAAATACATTCTTCTTTTCTACAGGAACGTCCGTTGCACTCAGAGTGCCCCACCGCAATCTTTCTCACTAGAGGAGGCAGTAGCATCACCCCAGCTACAGACTAAAACATTCCCCAATCTAGTAACACTTCATCAATTCTACCCGCAGTGCTATGCAGGCCGTTGCCCCAGCAGCGGAAACTCGTCCACGACCTTCCATGTCTGGATCGAGTGCACTGCGAACATCTTTCCTTCCTTACCTGCTTTCCTTCACCCTTTACGTAACGAGGAGCTGTGGGATGATGCTCTCCGCGATGAACCCCCTTAGGTCCTCTGAACTGTGATACAGTGGGCCCGGCTCGTCGCTGGAGTCGTCCTGGGGATCCCAGACTAGGGGTTCCTCCCACGCCCTCCTTTTTCATGCTTTCGTGAATAAAGACGTTTCTCTCTCGGAGCGACGGTCGTATTGCTGATGCTCGGGGGGGAGTTATCCTTGACTTAAGGTTTGAGCGTCTCTGGCAGCGTTTCATTCTTTCAATTCGATAATACCAGTTTTTAGTTCATCAATAGTTTTCTGTTGGTCACTGATTATTTTAGATACTTCTTCTGGGTGTTTCGTAGTTCCGCTAGTTCTTGCAGAACGCTTGGATGCGTCTGTGGTGCAGGTGAGGCATTAGGTGGAGACAGCGCGTTATGCACCTTAGCTGTATATGTGGCGGGGGACGCTAGTTGCATCGAAGGTTGTGTTGCCGTCTGCGAACGCGTCTGCGGTGTGAGTGTTAGTTGATCGGTTACAAGAGACGGAAACTTCTGTTCCTCTGACTGTCGCATCTTCTGGGCCTTTTAGCCTGATGCGTAGCGGTTTGGTGAGGAACAGGGTGCCACTGGCTTGTGTGGTTTGTTCACTCGCTTACGAAGAGCAGCAGTAGCTACTGATACCTTTGGATAGTCGGGCCAGCGCGAGTCATGGGGTCCACTGCAGTGCATGCATTTCGAATTACATATAAAATACTCTGCATGTTTTGTATGGCGCTTTGTGTTAATTCCAGGGTTTCCCTTTTCGGGGCTGTGCAAACGTCAGCTCTGTGTCCTATGCCTAGCCAGTTCAAGCATGACGTTATCTTGGGTCTGTATTTGTGCACATGTAAACGTACTGATTCGAAAGCCACGTATTCTGGCAGGTTTGAACAGTTGAACGTGATTAGTGCTGTGTTAGATAACCCGAGGGGCTATGCTGACACGATTTTGTGAGTTGAACTTGTCAGGCCTTGCAATGACAGCTCTTCAGTAAATCCCTAGATTCTGTGAATGACGCCTCTTACGCGCCTTTCACGGAACGCGATGCATGTATTAAACTGCACAATTTTGTCATCAATGATCAGGTGCTCCAGGTTCAGCAGTAGATGTGCAGCTTGCTGTGTGAAGCAATCAACTACTGCTAGGTTAGACTTGATGAGGAGTCTTTGGTGAATGTCCGACCCCTTTATTTGAGGAATACTTAGACGGAATCTATACGCAAACTGGTAGGGCGGAATCTGGGTGGTGTTATATGCTTAAGGCCTCAACCTAATGGTCTCCAATAAGGTCTGTGGCTGTGGGAAGGTTGGGGGCTTGGGTCGCTGGAGTTTTCGATTCTGGACTACAGTCCAGCTCTCCTAATCGTTCATAGCTGTATGCTTGGATGCCACATGACGCTCAGCGAAATATGCTGGCTTACTTTGTTTCCTGAGGTGGTGGGACCGCTTGGTGGTAGGCTTACTCGGTTTTCCGTGGTGGTGGGGCCGTTTGGTGCTGTGTCGCTCAGTAGCCTTGATCGGGATGATCTTCGGATGGTGGGGCCCGATGCTGGCTGTCAGAAGCATCATCCAGTTGGTTGAGAGATTGGAATCTTCACGGTGCGATCATCTCTTCTTTTGGTGGGCTCCCCTACAAAGGGAGCAGCCTCGGCGATGAGCGGAACAAGAGAATTGTTGACAGACGCCATTAGCGTTCGTTGCAGCAGTGCGCCGCGACAACCTTCAAGCTCGTCGGTCGAGAATCGTACTCATGTATGTAGTAGCCACCTTCGTTTTAGTCCTTAGAATTCCCGCTGGATGGCAGTACTTGTATATGATGAAAATATGAAATGGTGCAAGATGACGGTACTTAAAGTTCCCTAGATGGACGGACGAATGGACCGACGTACAGACAGACAAACGGTTGCACGGACAGACAGGTGGACGGACGGACAATCAGACGCACGGATGGGCAGCGCATGGACGGACGCATGGATGGAAGGGTGAAAGGAAGCAAGAACGAACGAATAGAGGCTTCGCCCTACTCATCATCTTTCACTCTGTGGATATACTAAAATTTTTGTGTTCAAACTTTGCGTCTATGTACATCGAAATCGTCTTATATGGTTTTGTTTAGACGCCCTGTCAGGCAGTTCGTTTGCGGGTGGTAGGTGGTGGTCTTACGATTCGTTGTTTTACTCAACAACAGGACGTGATCTCAAAGTGCTGCCGTAAGTGCGGTCCCTCTGTCGGTGAATACGACGGTTGGTGCATTGAGCCCCAGTGCAACATTATCGACGAAAAACCTTGCCACCTCCGCTCCTGTACCAATTTGGATAGCCTTGGTTTCGGCATTATGGGTCAGATAATCTAGCACGATGAAAACCCAGCGGTTCCCTGCCGTGAAAGTTGGAAGTGTGCCCGAAATTTTCATGCCAATCTGGTGCAGCAGAGCTCTTGGGACCAGCATGGGTTGCAGGAAGTCAGCTTGTTTAGTCGGTGGTGGCTTCCGTTGCTGGAAGTCGAGACAAGTGCGGGCATGGTGCTCCACAGTTGTGGTTAGTCTTGGCCTGTAGTACCTGTGCTGTTCTTTGGCTAATGTTCTCGTGTAACCTAAGTGGCCAGAAGTCACCTCGTAGCGGCTTGCTTTGAGGACTTCGGTGTGAAGGGCTGCTCAGATGGCGAGCAAATAGGTGGATACCGTCGAGGAAAAGTTTTTTTTGTTTGTAGAATACACGCCCTATAAAAAATGGCAACCCTCTTACAAAAACGCTTGGGGCCTTCTAAGATCTACCGACCAAGTAGTTAATTCAACCAAGTAACTCGGGGTCATCACATTGTCGCCATGCAATGGTGGTTGTGTCAAGGACACCGTGGAATGACGTGTCCTCTTCCTCGGGTAGGATTGCCGACTCAGTGGGTGAACGGGACAGTCACCGTCCACATGCCGCTTACCTGACTTGTGCACGAATGCCATATCGAACTCTTGCAGCGCGAGACTCCCACGTGCTAATAGGCTGGTGGAGTCTTTATGATTATTTCACCAACACAGTGAGTAGTTATCGCTATTACTCAGAAGGGGCGTCCATATAAATACGGGCAAAACTTGGAACCACCCATACCACTGGGAGACATTTCTTCTCGGTCGTGAAGTAATTAGCCACAGCGCGTGTTAGCGTTCTCCTTGCATAGACCATAACCCTTTCTTTGCGCTCTTGCTGCTGCACAAGAACAGGTCTCAGACCTACATTGCTAGCATCCATGTCAAGCATTGTAGGGGCTCTCCCTTCGAAGTGGGCAAGGACTGAAGGTGTGTGTAGTCGCTGGCGCAGGTCGTTAAAAGCATCTTCCTCTTCAGTGTTCCACTCAAAGGTAACACCTTCATTCGTGTGGCTGTTTAAGGCAGTACGATGCGTGCGAAGCTCGTGATGAATTGCCGATTATATGCACAGAGGCTTGGAAAACGTCTGACATCCTTTCTATTGAAGCTGTGCAAAGACTGCAATTTTTTCAGGATCGAGATGAGCGCCTACGTGACTGACGACGTGACCAAGAAATTGCAGTTCTTCGTAGCAAAAGTGGCACGTCTAAGGCTGCAAAGTCAGGCCCGCGGACTGTATGGCTTTTAAGACAACTTCAAGCCTTTCAAAATGCGTGTCCAACGTTGCGGAGAACACTATGACATCATTCAGATATACTAAGCAGATTTTCCACTGCTACTCGGAAAGCACGGCGTTCATCAGTCTTTGAAAAATAGCAGGAACTGAGCAGAAGCCGAATGGCAATCCTTTAAATTCGTATAACCCATCTGGTGTAACAAAAGTGGTCTGCTCGTGGTCTCTCGGGTCTACCTCGATTTTTCAATATCCACTGCGCAAGTCCATTGAAGAGAAGTATTGAGCATGTGGAAGTCTGTCGAGAAGTGGTTCTTTCGGCGTAGTGGGTACACGTCTTTTTCCGGTAAATATTATAGCTTCCAGTAATCCACACAGAAGCGCAGGATGCCATTCTTTTTCTCCAAGAGCACCACAGGTAACGACGCCCTGGTGCTCAGTGAAGGCTGAATGAAGTCATCTTCAAGCATTTTGATCTAGCTGATGTTGTATCGCTTCGCGTTCTTTTGGAGACATGCGATAAGAGTTTTAGTAAATAGGTCTCGCCGTTTCTTCAGTAATTGTTAAATGCTTGATTAAAGGCCTGTGGCCAACTCTTATTGTTGTGGAAAACACCCTTGTAATTCGCCAGTAGCTCGAGGAGCCTACGTCGCTCGTCTTTTGTGCTAAGGCCGAGAACAGGTGGTGAATCAAAGTTCGGTGCCTCATCGACTACCACCAAGCAGCCTTTGGCATCTACGACATTGTCGAAGTAAGCGACTCGTGTTTTTTCGAAGGTGCCAACATTCAGCACTAAATCTAGTCAGCAGCAAGTCCGTGTGTGCAGCAGCAACTCTTATGATACCTCGCGCAACTGAACCATTATTGGTGAAGGGAAGCGAGATTATTCGGTCCGCAACTCATTCGGTGTCAAACTGTGGAGAAGCGGCCACAAAAAGAGGCGTGCATGACCTAGGAGGGAGGACAACGTCGTCATCAGCAAAATGAAGTTGATTTGGTGGCACCTCTGGAAAATCGAGTAAGCCAAACTGTTGCACAAAGTAATTAACCTGTTTCGGGTATTAATGACGGCACCATTTTTCGTAAAACATTCATGCCAAGAATTAGATCTCTGCAACATTTGGCGATAACGATGAACGACACAGCCAAGCTAGAATCTATGACGTCTATTCTTGCTGTACATCATCCAGGGGCATCCCTAATAGGTTGCCTGCTGCTCTTATTTGAGGGCCCGTCCACGGCGTCTTCACATTTTTAAGGCCGTCGGCGAAGTACTGACTGATAAAAGTTGGCTTTGGTGTCGACTAAAGTTGTCACTCTCTGGTCGTCAAGAAGGAAACTAAGGTCGGCGGTCACCATTTCATCGCTCTCACGGCTCATTAGCTGTTGGGCATAGTGCTTTTTGTCGTCATCTTCATTGCCTGCGACCTTCACTCCTGGAGGTGGCCGTCCTCAGTTTCTTTGGCGTGGGCTGGGTGACCGTCTTACAATAAAGCTCTGCGCTCGTCCTTGTCTCTTGTGTTTGTTGTCTGAAATTTTCGCACTGAGAAGTTTATTATTTGTGTTAAGGTCTGCGTAGGGGTGGTGGTGTGACAGAGACGAATGCGCGTGAGAGGAAGAGTGGGTTCGACGTCCGAGACCTGGCTGGTGAGTAGGCATTGTCTTCTTTTCAGTGATACTGCAGTCTTCAAAGTGCAAACGATCTCCACAGAAAGAGTTGTCGCGGCGTTGTGTGCATTCGTCGTTGGCCTATGAAACGATAAACTGTGGTCGAAGAGAATGGAATGAATCCCCTGAGTGCTAGAAATGACGGACAATATAACCTACACCTCCGTACTGAAAGTACAGTGGACGCCTGTCCACTGTGCGCCATGCATCTGTTTTTGGGAGCGGTGGACGTATGAGCATCTGCTTTTGCAACGATGATGACGCAGCAGTGGACGGCTGGTGGTATGGCAGTAAGATGAATGGTTGGTGCAGTGTCTCTTTTTGTGGTGATGACCAAGCGGCCAATAGCATCCGGCGGTGCGGCATTGGCGTAGTGGGTGGTGGCCGTCGGAGAACGGTGGTGTAGCGCTTGGGACGCTGTTCAGCATCAGGACCAGCCGTAGAAAACGCTTGGCGTAGTTTGTCATGCGCAACTTCAACGACCGGCGCAATGAGAGTTTCAGCAACTGGAGTCCGGAAATTCTGCAGTTATTCGTGAACTATCTTCCTAATCAAGTCTCGCAAGGAGCTCTGATTGTCAGACGTCATGACGATAGCATTTATTGCGACATAGATGGACGTGCGATCACATTGTGTTTAGCGTTAATAAAGGGCCCGCTCAATCGCCGCCCCTTCTTAATACAGTCAACCACGGTACTTGAAGGGTTGCGCAGTAGCCCGGCGAAAAGCTGCTCTTTGACACCACTCATGAGGTAGCTCAACTTTTTATCTTCCGTCATGTGTGGGCTCGCTCGAAAAAAAAAGACGAGTCATGTCCTCGGCAAACATCACAGCAGTATCATATGATTTTTGATTATGTAGCTGCAATAGCTGCTGTGCGAGGTCTCGTCGATCGGCACTGGTGAAGTTGACGACGAACTTTTGTCGAAAATCGGGCCAAGCTGACAGACTGGCTCCTCTATTCTCATGACAAGTACGAGCACCGTGATGAAGGTAAAAATAGCTCCAGTTCCGGCCACTGATTGATCTTGGCAACACACTTGTAGTGCTCCCGCCAGGCTTCAACGTCTTCATAGCTGCCACCATAAAAGCAACTGGGAACGAGTGGTTGAAAGAGGGTCACCTGAGATA
Organism: Rhipicephalus microplus; assembly: GCF_013339725.1. Classification (NCBI taxonomy): domain Eukaryota; kingdom Metazoa; phylum Arthropoda; class Arachnida; order Ixodida; family Ixodidae; genus Rhipicephalus; species Rhipicephalus microplus. The sequence continues at coordinate 97,203,738 of NC_051165.1, read as the reverse complement.
GGTGCGTCAGGAAGCTGCCTTGGGGCACCTGTTGCGGGCTTTCTGTGTCCATTGGCTCAGGTGAGTGGTACCTCGGAAGTTCCGGAGAAGGAGTGAGTTCTGACGCAAGGCCTCGCAACCGTCTACTGGAGCGATGCACAGGAGTGGCACCAGGTGACAATGCGTGAGGACTGGATGAACGGCTCGCAGCGGGAGCATGGAGAATATGCAGGATTGCGGCCCAGCATCTCTACCAGTGTCACGGTGCAAAGCGAACAAAACACAGTTACATCTTGAGATAGCGAACACAGTCCGTTTTCAATACCTGAAGCTTCGTTTGTTTGTAGCCTAAAATATATGGCTCATACCCACTCTGGGGGATCAGCCATGAGAACATATAGTCTCTTACGGACGATTACTCCACTATTGCTCACAAAAAAGGGAAGGAAAGTTGTAGAATGAAAACAGTATATAAAAAAATCCAGAGAGATAGAAAAAAGAGCAAGATAGTAGTCACTAATATGATACTATACCTTGACTTTGAGAGCCGTCCAGACAGCTGAGTTCGCCAAACCCGATTAATTTAGTATGTCTCAGATTTATCGGCATTTCGAAAATTACTTCTTGACTGGCATTTTTTGAGTATTTGTTAGAGTGGGCCTTATGCTGAAAAACGTTTAGAGTCTTGAGTGAAATTACACACCGCATCAAATGCATTTCTGGGGCAATTTCCCAAAACAAGGGCACCAAAATTTAGAACATTTTCTGTGGTTCAATCTCAAGATCGTCTTCTTCGTTCTCAGGTATAGCCAGAGGCTCATTACATGGTGTCCGCTAAATTCCCCATCATCGTTTTCGTACACATGTAGACACGCCTCAATATAATCATTGCTCTGCAGGACACGTAAATACAGCTTCCTTGTTGAGAAAAAAAATTACACAAAAACATAAAGAGAATGTTTCAAGAACTGCAGAACATTAAAACTGCAATAAATGCACACGGCTACACATACATTTTACAACTTTACACTGCAGTACTTGACGCATCACTTGACCCCAGCATGAACTAAAGAAAACCCAAATGTTGGCTGCTTTTTCCCGCCTTCGCACAAAGTTTCTCCTGAGAACTTCATATACCTCTTTCGCGAACAACCCTTTCTTGCGTTTGGAGGAAGGGAGAATCGTACGTCTTGGCTGGCCTCGGGATTTACTTGGAACAACTGTCTTGTAAGTCGCACAAAGGTCAGTGCAATCATAGAAGTCTCTAATGGCGAAAAATGCGTGCTTTCAGACACAGCAAAGTAACAACTTAGATGCTTATTCACGTGCATCTGTACCAGTCAGTACGTTTCACGCGTCATTTGTGCACGAGCAACGCAGGGTACGTTTCGATCTGCTTTACATTCTGTGAGTGACTTTCTAATTTGTTGCCATCATATTCATTACTTCCCTCTTGTGGCAAAGCTGTTACTTTTTTTTTAGGAGCGAAACTCCTTAAAACGGCACCCATTCGTCCCTTGTCGAAGTTCGTAGTGCGTAACCAGTCTGACGTTTTGACTTGCGAGGTGTTGCCGGTGGGAGATTTTTCCTGCGCGATGTTGAACAATAAAAAAATCACAGCGCGCGCTTTAACTAAAAGCCGGATACTCCCGTCTCTCATTCCCCATTAGCAGCCATTGCCATGTACACTGAGCACTATCTGACAAGAAAGGGTTGCTACGTTATACTCGCTGGGCGTAACCTCCTTGGTTTTAGAAAGCTTTAGCGAGCATTGGGCCACAGTGCCATGAATACAGTGAAATAGTATATACCAAGAACTCGAGGTGGTTAAAGGTGGGAAGTAGACACGATGCGCAAGCCGCAAGAAAGTGTGCGCGTGCCACCTCTCGTTTAGTCCTTGGACGTCCGCTGGATGCTGGTGCTTCTATATGCGGAATATACGATCAAAGATGCGACATGGTGGTACTGGGAGGGTTGACTAAATGGACGAACGGACACACAGACAGATGCATGGACGGACGCACGGATGGCTGCACGGATAGATGGGCGCATGGAAGGACGGAGGGGCGGTTGTATGGACAAATGCAGGGATGGACAGACGAATGAACATGCGGACGCACGAAGACATTCACGCATGGACGGGCGGATGGATGCACAGATGGTCACACAGACGGATGCATGAACGGACGGAAGCAAGAACGAATGGGCGGACGGATGCTTCGCCCCACTCTCCGTCATTCACTCTGTGGATATGCTGCCATTTTTTTAAATGCGAACCACTTTTAGCGAACTTCGGCGACATTGAGCATATCTATCTATCTATCTATCTATCTATCTATCTATCTATCTATCTATCTATCTATCTATCTATCTATCTATCTATCTATCTATCTATCTATCTATCTATCTATCTATCTATCTATCTATCTATCTATCTATCTATCTATCTATCTAGCCGCCTACGAGATTTAGCTCTCCTGGCCGTTTCGATGATGGTATCAATACCAAACTTGCTATGGCATAACATGACTCTATGAGGAACACATTTTGGCTAGTCATAGCATGAAAATGATGACATTTATGTCATGAATATTGTGATTTTCACTTTTTGTTCCTGCGGCTCTTTCGGTGGTTTCGTTCACATGGCATGTTGCAAAACTGGCATGGTATGACATGACTGCATAGCGAACGCAAGCGACAGACCCTAAGATGAAAATCATGACATGCGTGTCATGTAACAACATGACTACATGCCACGCTCAAAATGCGCTCGTGGCAGTTTCGCTAACGTCACGTACACCAAATTTGGTATTACGCGACGTGAATGGAAAAAAAGGTGTGATACTGGTGGAAGCATGATAAACATGAGATGCGTGTCATGTGACAACATGACTACATGCTACGCTCGTGATGTGCTCGCGTTCGTTTCGCTAGCTTGACATATGCCATATTCGGTATTATGTGACGTCGATGGATGACGAAGCTATGTGTCTGGTGCAAATATTATAGTCATAAGATGCGTGTCCTTTAAGACACGACTATATGCCACGGTCAAGGCGCCAATACATTTCGAAGTGACGCGGAGCGGGTGCTCGCCGGCGTTCATTTCGTCGCGTCACGCCGGCGTTGCCCTGCCAGGTGTCAGTCCTGCCATATACTCGCAGGCGCGCGCCGCGCTGCGTTGCTTTGACGTATGCGCGTTCAAGCGCGTCCGGCGTCCCTTCGTCGCGAAAACAGGGAGACGCAGTGTTGCCTGGATAACGCATCGACGTGAAATGCAGCATGTCGCATTTCGCACCGGTTGCCATCGGGCCGTGCTGACGGGCCTTGGTCGCGCCGGTCGCGCCTGGCGTCAGATTATAGAGTGCTCGCGTTTTGCTAACGTAGCGTCGCCGTGCCCTCCGTGCGCGCGCTCCAACGCTACATTGGAGTATATTGGGCCCTTCACTCTAGAAAAATATCGAGTAAAAAGGGTGTCTTTTCCCACAACAATAATCGTCATCAGGCTTGCGTGCGCTTTCTTTCTTGAAAACTTGGCGCTGGCCATTTTTTTATCGAGAATGCAATGTAACCCTGATAATGGGCATGTCGATCGTGACTGGAATGTACCGGGCGCGGGGCGATAGCGCAAGGATGGAACGCAGTATAGATGACGATTATTTTTGTGGGACAAAATGACACCCTTTTCACTCGCTCTTTTTTTTAGAGTGTTTATGATGCGCTCGCGGCCATTTGGCTGGCTGCAAATATATCAAATTTGGTGTTACGGGACGTCAATGGATGATGAATTATATGACTCGTGCAAGCATGATAATCCTGACACACGTGTTATTTAAAAATATGACAACATACTATATTCATAGCGGCGGGCTCGTGTCTATTTCGCTAGCTCCACATATACTAAGTTTGGTATCACGTGACGTGAATAGATGGCGAAGGTAAACGACACATCCAAACATGATAATCAGAACACAGAAGCCATGTATGGCATCGTTAACCTCCACCTCGTAACGTCGTGCTGATTTTAAAGTGACATATCAACCTTTCTCATTCGTGCTTCGCATTGCATGGATTCCCACTGTACGTGGGGTGTGGCAATTTTCATATAGTCCCCACTTCTCTCTTTTCGCGCTCCTTAAAGCCTTAAGCGATTTGCGAGTGCCACAGATAACAATACTAAGCATAACTGCACTTCTCAGGATATCTCACTTTTGCAGTGAATTCTAATACATGTACCAGCAAAAATAAAACCTAACAACGTGAGCGGCGACTCACTTTCTTGAACAAAGAAAAATTTTTTTCGCAAACGTGCTGCGCAGCATTCAAAACTTTTTTTTTCGGGCAAAGCATTTCAGAAAAAGTATACGCAGATTGAAGAGCACAGAAAAGATCTTTGCTCCAAATAGCACAACGCGAGAAATGTTATTTTAAAGCTTCAGTCACCCTGCAATACGCACTTTACAAAGTAGTGATGGCGTTCGTACCTATAGCAGCAGTCAAGCTGAGAAGCAGGCGAAAGAAGGGAAGACCACGATGCACCCCACGGACGCTATCGTACATCCTTGATCTCTTCTTCATGCTGCTGTCCGTACCTAATCACTGCTTTAAATGTTTATCAACAAGGAGGGTGATCAGCTTGCCATCGCGTCGATGCCATGTGCAATTCTGTCACATCTGCACGCGAGGTGATAAAGACGGATAAGAAAGCCATAATCACAGGTGCAATGACAAGTAGATGTGTAATGTACTAAAAAAAAAGATACTGCAGTAGATAATACGTACGCGCGTTTGTTTAAAGGAGTGAGTGATGTGCTGCCATCTTACGGCCTGCGTGAAGCTGCGTAGCGCCGCCACTTTTCGACAGAGTAACCACTCTTAATTTTTAGGGTACTCAATGCCGAAGCGGACTGAACTATCTTATTGCATTCCTCACCTGCACCTTGCATGTGAAAGCGTGTATTTGCAATGTGCTGCAAAACCACGAATTGATAAGGGATCACCGCATCCGCCGTTCCGACATGCTGTTCTGTTTTAGGGGAAAGCTCCTTTTAACGCGATAGCGTTAGAGAGCTCGTGTTGCAGAAATTCCGCCATTGGCGTCAGCACCGCTGGTTGTGAAAGAAAAATTGAGAAAAAATCAATTGGAGTAGAGAATAAAATTTACGGTCCCATTCAGGATCGAACCCGGGCCGTTCGCGTGGCAAGCAGATGTCCTACAACAAAGCCATGATGTTACTTGCAGCTGTATCGGGAAACACACAACATGAATACCAAGTAGTGGAAGGAGTCTTCTTAACGCATTCTGTTCGACAGGTGCCACAGCGAAAATGAGCCTATTCGGTGATTTGCAGGCAAATTCGGGAGGACATGAAACTACGTCAAAAAAGGCCTGGCTAGTGCAGCCATCGCCGCTTAAAACACACGTAAACTTTCAGACAGCTCTAAAGATGGACAGCTATGTCCATCTAGCGGGGAAACATATGTTTTTACAGAGGCATTGATCAAGCAAACAGCAAATGCTGAATAATGTGCTGTCATCTGTGTGACACTGTGAGACTCTTCATAGCCTGGCAGATGGCGAGCGCGCGGTGTGTATCTTGGAGGCCTTGCGACTCTTGCTTTAGGTCGAAAACCTGTATATAAATCGAAAACATTTACTATTACTATATATAGTAATAGAAGCGTGCAAGCGCGACGTATCTATAGATACGTTGCGCTTGTGCGCGCGAGCATTTTTGTGTGTGCGCATGTGTCTGTGCGTATGTGTAACGAAACATATTATTAAGTATGCACTTAGCGGTTGAAAGGCGCACTAGGGGCCGTATTTCGATATCACGTTCATCACTCAAAGGCGAAGCTTAATGGCTCCCCCCCGTTATATAGCGCAACATTGTCCTGCACGAGTCGTAACCAGCCAGACAGACAAACACACAGATAAATAGACAGACTGACAGACAGACACATAAAGTTACAGACAGGCAGACAGATGAATGAATGGACGCTTCGCCCGCTCATCATCATTCACTCCGTGGATACGCATTGGTTCTTTTTTGCTGTCTTCGAGCGGTGCGTGTTCGCTTGAGTTCGGGCGCAAGTCAGCCCAATAAGCTACTCATTTTGTTGTGATTGCAATTGTGATTGCATCATATATATATATATATATATATATATATATATATATATATATATATATATATAAGATGCAACCGACTGTAATGCTAAATAATGTACAGGGCAAGTTATTAGAACCAGTGGAATGTAAATAAGAAAGACAAGTGTGTGAAAAAATAACCAGCCGTGAGCAGGAATCGAACCTACGACCTTCGAGTAACCCGTTCGATGCTCTAATCACTGAGCTACCACAGCGGCCTTCCCTTCATCCACTTTTTTTGGTTTTATATGTGAATTTAAAAGTAGGAGTGTCAGTCAGCGCCATTTATAAGCCAATCGACGAGTGTGAAACAATCTTTTTCGTGCATATGTGGCGTCACGTAGCACGTGAACCTATTACGAGCGGGCAGCTGATTAATAGTCCCTCGTATGCAACCTAATTAATGAGATCGAACAGACAGTAATGCCTTGGTATTACTGTCAATATTATTGTTAGATCTCTATATTATTGTGTAAAACACGGAAAAACGAGCCCTTAGGTATACGCTTCTTTCCCTTATATATAAATATATATATATATATATATATATATATATATATATATATATATATATATTGTGCGTTCTTATATATACACATATAAACGCGCGAAAGAAAAAAAGAACCAAAAGACTGCGTGGAAGTGAACGTTCGATCTTTTTTTTTTGTGAGTGCATGTGTTACCAATCGAGCCACGAAGGAGCACCTCCTGCAACATTGAAGCGACCAGCTTTATATATCTACCACTTACTGCTGGTGATGCCAATCTCGGTAGAAATATTGGGTTTTCAGCATTACCGGCAAGATGGCGCAATGAGCGCGCATAGCCAGATCGTCACGACGCACTTGAACGCGCTCACGCGGTCATCTACCAAGCGTACCCCGTGTACGCATGGGCGTCTCGCACGCGTGGGCGTCTACCCCGTGAACAGAGGGTAGACGCCCACGCGTGCGAGTGCTTATCTCGCTGTAGAGAGAATCATACGCCTTACGCTTTCACAGGAATGATTTTGTTGTGCTTACCGGGTGCACAAATGTCGCTGCACTCACTGCAGTCTCCGTTTGCAAAAAGGGCGTGCTTTTCAGACACAGCAAAGTAACAAATGTGACACTTATTCGTGTTCATCTGTAACAGTGAGTATGTTTCGTGAGTAATTTCGGCGCGAGCAACTTGGGCACATTTCTATCTGCTTTTTATTCTTCATGTGACATTCCCATTTGTAGCTCTTGCAATAATTGCTTCGCCTTTGCGGCGAAGCTGTGACGTTTTTTTAATTGCGGTTGTAGTCTACCTCTTTATTTGTCTGTGCGTTTGCAAGCTAATGATCACCTACGTGACAACATGTGTGCTGTAGTGTGTAGGGATTCCTATTTTATACTCGCCCTCTCTTTATTTTCAGACATGCACACCTAATAATACCGTACAGGACTGTGGATCGAGTCATTGCCGGTGCACCTACAAGGCTGGCGATGGGAGTACCAGCGGCTTGAGACTAATGTATTGCACAGGAGCTTGAGAAGATATAATGTTATAATAAAATGTTGTACCATGCAAAAATAAGGGAACGCTTGATATGCAGTCCTAAAAAGAGTGATCAATTCACCTCACAAGTTCTTTGTAGAGCTGAAAATGCTGCACTTTTAACTAATATTTTTTCAGACTTTCTCTCATAACTTTCTTCATGAATTTGGCGATCATGAGTTGTAATTTACCCCTTCCTTCCTCACCAGTTGCATCAGGGCTTGTGGAAGTCATCGCCTTTGTCACTTTTTTCAGAGCGTTACCAGCAGCCTTCCATGCAGGCGCGAACGCATTCTGCCACTTTGCTTTGACTCTTTCAGCGGCATCGTTTTGTTACTCTCTCTCTCAGGTATTTTTGCCGCCTTCTTCGTGGGTACTCTCTCGTCACCAGCCATCCCTGGAATCACTTCTGCTTCAGTGCACCAATGCTTCGTTGCCTTTTCCTACGGTAGTGACCGAGTCCTAAAGATCAATAAATATGTGGATATCCTTGGCATCGCTGTTGTAATTTTTATCTACTTTGGCCACGTTAACTCCCACGGCGTTTGTGTCTTCAGCTTCATTGCACACTCCTTCGCTGTCCACTGACGGGTTGGATACACCAGGAGTGGATTAAGCTTCACCTCATCCGGACGCTTCTTTTATCCCTTCGCCAAAGATTTCGGCCTGAGGCTCACCCTCGTGCTATGCCTGCGTTACCGTTTCCCGAGGTAGAAACGCTGCCCATCGTACCTCAGTCACGGTCGGGACCAAAACCCTTAGGCCTCAAAACAGTGCTGGGCAGACACACTTGGAAGTTCATCCCGAAATGAAATTAGCAAAATAAATTGCTTGGAAGCGTGAAACACAATACTCAAATACATTGGCAGATAATTATAAAAAGTCGTGGAACGATTCTGGAATACAGATACGTGAGTACCGATGCAGGAATACTTTTCGTCGTGGATGCCGGTATTCCGCAAAAACATTATTTAGCGCAAATTATTGTTGAAAAAAGGTTGCAGAGCGCTGAACCTTGAAGTATAGTTTTTTTCGTGCATAACAGTAAGCTGAATGCCATTTAGACATAAGGGAGGTAGGGACTTGGAAAATACTTTTGGAGTAATGGTTGCATATTTCATGAACCGATTGCACTCATGAGATGGCTTTGCACTCGATTGAAAGTTTTTTAACTCAACAAGTTGTCTTGCCATGAACTAAACGCGTCCCACCAGAAATTACGAAAAAAAAAAAGAAATGAGCGTGATGCAGTGGCCTTGAGCGACAGCAACTTTATGAAGCTGACAACAGTGCTTGCGTGATTCTGACACCATTGGAGTCAGGTGCTTAACTAAAAGGACCATTCTGTGCTTGAAAAAAAAGCATTGCGATGCTTTCTATTTCACTGAACAACGGCACGTGCCCTTTGTTGTCTTGTCACAAAAAAACAAAAACAAAAAACATTCCTTTCTTGGAAGCACCGAAAACGTGCATAGATTCGTTTCTCTCTAATTATAAATGTAACTAGATGACCGTAGTTTGCATAGTGTCGCGAGACAATTGATACAACTTAGAAGAATTGACCTCCTGAGGTACAAATGCATTTTTAAAACATATCTCAATACAGAACCTACCCCGAAGTAAGCCATTGCCATTTTGTTCATCGGCGCTTGTGCCTAGCCTAGTCGATGAAATGCTGCCAGGAGACAGCTCAATTTCGTAGGGGGCCAGATGAAGGCTTGCAACCCTCTGCCACACAAATGAAAAATGCAGCAGCTGGGGCAATAATGTTGAAACGCCTATTTTATTTGAAATATAAAAAACACCATATCTCATGAGCCGCAATAACGCCCACTAAGCTACGCCATGACGATGGACACAATGCACGTGTGCACGTCGGTTCTTGGCAGAATGCCCGGCCAGATCGTCGCCTGTTCTTTTTGAAGACCATGTGTGTACCACGCGCAGTGCAGGCGCGCAGCTCGTATCAAGCCAGGCTCTTCAGTCAAGTATAACTACTACAAGTTTTCCTACCAAGCACTCGGTGAACACCATTGAAGTGACAATATTTCCATGTGGGACCACCTTCCACATCAAAACTTTACCTCAATTCAATATAATTGATTTGTGGGGTTTAACGTCCCAAAACCACCATATGATTATGAGAGACGCCGTAGTGAAGGGCTCTGGAAATTTCGACTACCTGGGGTTCTTTAACCTCAATTTAATTAAGAACCTATATTTATACACTGTTTTCATTATTAAGACGAAGAAAACTTTTTCTATTTAAATTATATAAGGAGGGGTTGGTGCCTACGGGTGGTGCCGGCTACTCCTCTCCTCTTGCACAACAGATGATATGGCATATTAGAAAGTAAACTCTAGGCTATACAAAGGTACATATAAAAACAACTACGCACTGAGTCCACGTTTTCCTATACAGAAATCTGTCCACACCACACAGAGTTGGGAAAAACGCACATATAATGATGCAATTGAAATATTCACACAAAACAATGAAGTTCACTCAAATGTGTCAAAGGTGATCATGTCTCTCGGAAGCAGTCGGCTTCATACTGCAAGGTTTTCAGAAATGCTTTTACGAAGATTTTTTTTTGTGAAATTGTAAAAACAAATATATTGCAGTGAGACATACACTCTTTAAAAAGTTAGCTACTAATTACCTTTGAGATAATAAGTTACTGTCACAACATTCACTACCTCTGGAGTAACTGTAGGCGGTAAATGGAAAGGTAGTGACGTTACTACTATGTCATTTACTAGCCGCAGTTACTACCTACCTGAATGAAGTAGCTTAAAGTTTGTAAATGTACTACTAGGATGGTTACTAGCTCCTGTTACTGCTTACTGGAAGGTAGTAGGCTAATCTAGTAAGTTTACTACCAGGAAGGTTACTAGGTTTGCTACTACACGCACAGAAAAGTATATCTAAGTAAACTTTCACAGTAAATGTTTACTATTTGCCGAGTAGTGATGCAAATCAGTGGCAACACTTGGCCATATTACTCGACTTCATGAAGTATTTAGTCCATTGTTTTGGATATTGTTGCAAAATAGTGTAATAAAATAAAAAATGCATATTTCTACTTATAAAGAACAACCATCAGCTCAAATAATCGAAACATAGGTTGGACAAAAAATATGAATGGCGATTAATTTCATACCAAGTATGTGTAATGCTTAGATTGGCAGTAAAAAAAGTACAGTTTTTGAATGAAACATTATTTCAAAAGTGACAATTTGCAGCTCAATCGCTACCATATCTTTTTCAATCGCTGCAATTAACCGCTTAACTTGTGGAGATGTTGATGAACATCTTATCCCACAGAAATGTTCCAGCACAGCAAATCTGTTTTCGTTGTGTGGCACATATCGCACAATAAAAGCATAATATATTAGCACAAGGGCTGTCACACCAGCAATGACATCCAGGACATGCACCGAAATGTCTTCAAACTCTGCGGTGATCTCCACTGCATTTCGGGGCTCTTTGCTTTCAGGTTCAATGAGGGGCAGGCATTTTCTAATAAGCAAATCATGAACATCGGCGTAAACGAACATTCTCAGAATGAATATTTGATCAAGTTAAGGTTCCTGCCTTCTTACTGATAAAAACTAAATAAATTTTGTGGTTTTATGATTAAGAAGCGCATAATCGTGGACTCTCGAGCTTAAATTGGTCCAATGCCCATTAAAATGCACCTAAATTTAAATAATGCAGGTGCTCTTGCGTTTCACCCACATCAACGTGTTGCTGCTGTGTCGATGAATGCACTTGTTGAGTGGCTATGCGTACATCCTTTGTTTCACGCCAGCCTATTTTCCCTTCACTTCAACGCTTGAAGTCTCTGCAAATATAATTTATTTTTTGATCTGTTTTTTCTTGAAAATAAAAGATAATGGGAAGTAATAAAATGTGACAAGCGCAGGTCTAGGTCTTTGCTGCACTGTTTGCAATCCTTCAAGAAACAGACAAAATGACTTTCTGGTCAGAAGCTGGATACAGAAAGAAATAAGTGCAACACACTGCTTGACAGCACATGGAAAATGTGATCCCAGACTGTCAAGCATACTGTGTTGAAAATGTGGCATGTAATTAAGGTTATGTGGGTTTATTTAGTATATTCCACAGATGCATTTTCCAAAACAAAACATTATGTTGCCAACGCCGTAATGCATAAATGATATTATCAAAATTTTTCCAAAATGAGTTTGTACAGGACATCTGTAGACAGTTATGTAGCTCGCAATATTACCATGCACGAATAAATTACTAGGAAATAAATTGAAGTTTATATACAGTACAAGTCAACTTCGGGAGATTCAATAAGAATTTGTTAGTATACTTCAAAGTCTGATAGTAGTCGTAACGCATAATATTTTGTAGCCCTTTAAAAAGTTTATATGTTTAAAACACCTTGTCGAGCGACAGCTAACACGTTTCATGGGGTTTCCTAATATATAAAAGAGGAAATTCTGGCTCTAGAGTGTCTATGGAAGCAGCAGCGCAAGGCGTTTCAGCGAGCATGGTAATGATGGGTCAGGCTCTATGTGTGCTCGTGTGGCTTGGAGCTGTTTTCTCACCAAACAAACATCAGCAAATGTTCAGAAGTTGTGCTTCACCATCTTATTCTTTTAGGCGGCCATTTTGAATCTGGTCACGAAGGTAAAAAATGTTCGTTCTTTCCTTTAAAACGAAACCAAAACCAGCAATAAACAGAGCCACAAGTGCGATTCACCGCACGCAAGTACTAAGACCGGGCAAATCGGTGTACTAACCATCATTCCTAGACAGTGAGTGCTACGACCCGGTGAAAATAGTGAAAAGGCTATTTTCACCCAACTTGGCTTGGATTCGTACAAAACTGTGGCTTTTTAAGAACGGTGAGTCAGGCAACCTGAGGTTCTTCGGTCAATTTTTTGCGTGAGGCGTTCTGCGCGTTTTGGAGAACGGTGGACCAGGCAACCTCAGGTTCTCTGCGCGCATTTTTTTCGTGTACGTGTGTGCACGCGTGCGTGTGTGTGATGAGGTGTGCGCAAATTTTATGTAATTTGTGTTTGGCTGAAGAATTGCTGATTTTGGTGTCCTTGTGGTGGATGTGGGCACAGTTGTGCTTATGGTTTCCTGTGCGTTTGACGAACGCAGATGGTGTTTGCAGCGCCTGGACTAGCAATATCACTAGGTGCTTCACCGTTTTTTTTGTTATTGCTGATATTTACTTCTTTCTTTTTGTCGTATGAGGTGGCAGCGTTGTAGTAATCTGTTAGTTGTGCTAAGTTTACTTCGCGTGAAAGTGTTTTTCTGTGCACTTGATCATACGCTTTCGGAACAAGCTTTTGACTGTTCTGCCGTGCATTCGTCGTATGTATCAGTCACTTAATGAAAGGCAATACAGCCATTTTATTGGTCAATGAGGCTGATTTTCTCTCTCGTTTAAGCCATGCAAGCGTTACACGATGTAATTTTGATTTGCATCCTGATCGTAATTGCAAAATGCATTAGCGAGTCATTTGTGCTTGAGAAAGACAAATCAAATTAGAAGAACCTGTGCACTATTCAAGCCTCTCGATAGTTTCACCTGCACGATCAATAGTTGTACATAAACAAGTGTTTACGCATAGGTATGTACGTGCGGTTTGCACCACGCAGGTTTTCCTGCCCACGCGTGCCTCATATTCTGGCGTGAAATGGCGCCCTTGTAAGCAATTAACACACTACCCAGGCAGCACGCCGCCGTTGGACCAATCTTGGACCAACATCGGCTAACATCGGCACCGACGTCGGGCCGACGTCGCAAGTGCAACTTCTTCCAATGTCGGGCCGACGTTCAAGCCAATGATGGGCCGACGTTTTGCCGATGTTTTAGCCAGTATGCAACCAACATTGGGCCGACGAAGGCCCATCGTATTGCCGACAAAGCTGCCAATGTTCGGCCAACATTGGGCCATATTTCAGCCAAACACATGCCATTTTTACGCCGATGTTTGCTGCACAACGAATATTGGCTACGGATGTACGACCGACATTGGACCAATCCAGGGCCACATTGCAGCCAGTCAAATGCCGTTATTACACCGATGTTTCCTGCACGACGAATATTGGCTACTGATTGGTTTGCCATTATGTAACCATTATTAGTAGGGAATTTTTCTTACCGGAAGATTTAAACAATATGCCTCGATGACCCGCTCTTGTAGCTTTGCAGCCCTGTATACTTGGGGCAACAAAAAATTGAATGCTGAGAACTGAAAGCAGTTACTCGATCTATTTCATCTTTTATACCTCATTCCCTTTGCTAACACTAGAAGTGTAGTTTATTTTTTTACCAATTTATCTTTTGCAATAGCGAGTGCTTTATTTGGTACTGGTATTTGGTACAGCAGATCGAAAAAAGTCGTTAGGAAGTGAATGTTGAAAGCATATGTCCCCCACTTGCAATCCCCACATATGTCCCCCACATGGTAATCGAGAATATTCATAGTTTAGAGCATTTTTTTGTAACTAAAACATGGTGATGGTGCTTCCAAATCAGCATTAGATAGCCGAACAGTGCACCACCAACAGTCTGCAGACTATTTATTCTTTGTTTTTTTTTATTTATTTGGTACAACAAAAAATGTATACATTGAAAAATATATATACACAACTAAAAAAGGCCCGCTCTACTGCAGGTCAGGTTGCGTTGGGGGCACAGTGACAGTGGTGCTGTCAAGGCCCTGGCTGCTGTGGCTGGGCAGGAAGCCAGCCGCCGCGAGCAGCCGATAATCTGCACTCTGAGAGTGGGGATCATCGGGCTGCTCCACAACAAATGCTTCTCTGAAGCGCCGCTTCCTGCCCCCACAGGGATCACCAGACCCTGGCAGCCACCTCTTAATAAAGATGAGGGCCTCCGCCTGGTCGCACCCTGCTTTTTGGCAGATGACATCTGCATACAAGAACAGAAATACCGTAGTACACATGAAGCACTGCAGTACAGAGAATACACAAGGGTACACACACATAAAACATTGAACAAGTCTAACCTGTCACTAATCTACAGAGCCTCAGGTTCACAAAGGCCCTTTTCCCTTTTCTGCCATGAAGGCTGTACAGCACTTGCACGTCATGTGCCAATACAGCCTTCATGGCATTCACACCAATTTCTCGGAGGCCACGTCCCCCAATCTGCGGGAGGTGCTTGCGCTGTAAAAAAATGCAAGAAGCATAGATGGGGTAAACGCAACAGCACATCGAAATGTTTTCATGATAAAAATCTGCAAGAAGAGGACACTGAAAACAACAACTTGAATTTTCGGTCATCACAACATTTCATTGTTTTTTTACGCTAACTTCAACTCACTTGACCTAAAATGGTTTCCACATCAGCCCTCTCACACTCAGTGTGAGAACCTTTCAGAGTCCTTCTCTGAATGCAGTTTCGCTGTTATGAAATCAAATACAACACTGTTATAACCCTTAATAAATATTGATTCTAGCTATGAAATAGTATAATTAATTTGTACAGTGCTCAAATTCCAATACACGTTTCTTCGAGGTTACAATGTCTTTGCCTGAATGTTGACCAGGAGTAGCTTCTACAGGTGAAAAACGATAAAATATGTGGAATTCAAAAAGCAGCTTGGATATGTTTTTAATCAATGCATTGTAAGCAGAGCACAACAAGATAAATGAACATGATCAAGGCGTACTAAGAGGCAATTTTAGAGCGACCAAATCTTGGTCATAGATGAAACTGATAGAAAAATAAAGGTGGCACTAGATGGTCGCACCATTTGCTGTTTATATTTTTCTGTGATAGCCAAAAAAGAGGCATGTCGCTATAGAAATCTCATCACAATAAACAAAGGTGCATTTTTCTTCACACTGCGAAATTGGGTGCATGTTAGATTTTTAAAAAAGTAAGAAATCGGATAACACAAGGCAGGGTGAATTGTAGCTCAAAGTAGAGAGAGCCGCAGCGGACACGAAATAGGGTGATAAATGAACAAAGTTACTGAATGTCTGTTTTAAGCAGGCTATTGCTAGTCACTGCCCATCAAACACACGATGCCGCCTGCATCGTCTGCTAGCTTAGGACGGTTCACTCGTACTTCACAGACTATAGTAAATGCAGTCGAATCTCATTAATTCCAACACACTTAATTCGAACTGACGCTGTGGTCCTATCAAAGCTATACCGCGCTCCGAAAATGCTCTCAGCACCCCGCCCAATCCTGCGGTGGCACTTCAGACACCTCATCGCTGTGCTTGAAGAAGAAAATGAAGAAAAGGACAGAAAAGACTGCGGTGGAATGTTTGCCAAATGCCAATCTGCGACATTCCTGTGCCCCGCTTCGGCTTTTTCCGTCCCTGCCACGTAGAGACCCTTCTCCTCTTAACACTGCGCATGAAGAGAAAAAGGGGGAAAAAAGCTGTCGCAGAGAGTTGGCTCTCTCATGCCGATCTGCAACGCGCCGGTGTCACGCTTCCCTGTTTTTCGTTCCTGCTATGTAGAGACTCTTCTCCTTTCAACACCGCGCATGAAGAGAGAAAAAAAAAAAAGCTGCCGCGGAGTGTTTCTCTCTCGAATGCCGATCTGCTTTTCTCCAGGTGGAGACGCTCCTCAATTCTTATCATGTGCTGGCCACGCTCCGGCTGCAGCGCAGATGGTAACAGTGGAAACACAGTTGTCTTCGAAGAGTGTCAGCACTGGACATTGCCGCGCGCAACTTCTTTTGCCAGGAGAATACTGAAGCCGAAGCGCAAATGCTTTGCAAACTGCATGCAAAACTTGTTGACTCGTTGCAAGGCCAACGTGTACAGACATGTGTTGACTACTTTAATTAATGACGGATGTCCTGTAATTTGTGAATAAAACTTCTCCATGCACATGCATCACTGCATGGTGAGCCCTCCGCTCGTTTACCGTATTTACTCTATTCTACCGCACCCTCGATTGTAACGCGCGCCCGATGTCCACGACAAAAAAAAAAAAAAAAAGAAAAAACACTAAGACATCGGTTGCAACGCACACCCTTTTTTCTCGTTGGCCCGCTTGATCACACCACTCGCGAAAACGACTCTTTTTGAGAGCGTCTTCCGTTTAAATATGAAGTACGGGGGAAGCTTATGCCTATCTGACGCGCAACAGAGCATTGCTGTCACTCTAGTTTTACCGTGGCCCGATGTCAGTACACAAACTTGCTTCGCCCCCTTCTCCTAGACGGTTGTGGTGCCAGGCATGTCGAAGTAAAGAGGCGTGTGATCGGCATTCCCGATTTGCCCAAGCAGGTAGCCGTTGTTGTGCCTCAAGTTTAGGAGGAACCTCTGAAGACTCTGAAGCTTTTCTTCGTACTCCTCCGGCAACTTCCGGCATATGCCTGTTCGCCTTTTCTCTTCATAAAGTTCGTTAGCCAGCACCTGCTCGCTTTAAAATGGCTCTGCATTAGCCCCTTTTCTAAGGCTAACTGCATAGCCTGCACTTGGAGCAGTTCTGTCGTCACGGGCCGCTGTGCCGCTCACTGCTTAATCACATACTCAACGAGCAGCTCTTCAATTTGTGGAAACCGACTGTGCTGTGGTCCACTGAAGCCTTTGCGTGAATCTTTGCTGTCGACAATATTCTGCTTTTGTTTCCGCCAGTCCCGCACGCACGTTTCGGGAACTCCGAATGACCGCGATGCGGCCCGATTTCTGTCCGTTCCGGCACACGCGACGACTTTTCTTTTAGAAGCAGCATTGTGGTGCACCCGTCGAGTTTTTGGAGTCGGCCCTACCATGCCGTCGATGCTAATGTACTACAAGATGACGAACTCCTCAGCACACGTATGAAGTGCCGCGCATGGGAAACACATAGGCAGAAATGACCGACGCGCCATGCCGACGCACGTAGGGGGCGGCCATTTTGTAAGTGGCGATGGCAATAGAATGACCATATTCATTTTTTTTTCGTACTCTATTCTAATGCACATGCGATTTATGAACTCTCTTAACCGGAAAAAAGGTGCGTGTTAGATTCAAGTAATTACGGTAACTTTCATTATTTTGAACTTCTTTTAATTTGAACAAATTTTCTGGCCTCTTGAGTACGAATTATTCATATTCGACTGTAGTACAGTGGCTAATGAGATAACCTGACTAGTTTGTTTCCCGAAACACAGTATCTTAAAGCAGTACTAAATTTCTGCATGTTACATAGGCATATTAAAAATCAAGAAATATACACCAAAGCTGCAGCCACAGCTTTACTCTGCACAGCTGCCTCTGCTGCCTCCACTTCTCCAATTGTACCAGCAGGCAGCCGGGGAAGGTCAGAGGGGCGCTGTGCTGGCTGGGCGTGCTGAGGCACGGACAAGAGCCGTACTTTGTGCTTCAGCTGTCGCACCTCCTGCAGAACCTCTCTTTGTTGCTGCCGGATGCCAAGTTGGATCGGCAGGATCCGTAGCAATAGAGCTGAAACATACAAGAGTACAAACCATATTTACTCGTACAATTTTCATCCTCACATAATTTGCTCACCAGTATAATTAGCCAGCCTGCTTTACTACAAGAAACTTTTTGCTCGCATACTTTGCCCTCCCCAACCAGCCCGAGCCACCTTGCCAGCACACACACAAACACATTTGACTTCATGATGCTCTGGTCAGGCACATCTCTTGTTGAGCAGGCGAGTGCAGTCTTACACAAAATGGACTGAGTGCAAGGTCCCTTCTTTAATGAACTTTTATGCTTTCCCTAGAATATCGAACTTGAAAACTGAAACCTGTTTATGTGTAGTCCGATATGCCTAAAGGTTTGCCTCCTATCTTCCCACCTCTTCCACGGCAAGAATGTATTCCCGAGACACAGCACAGATGTTAAACGCGTGCAAGGACCTGTCACATCAACTAGATGAGACAGGTTTTCGCACTCATTTTTTTTCGGTTTCGCCATCTGGCCATTGCGTTTTTACCGTTCCTTGTGATAGGCTACAATAATTATATACGAGGCAGATTGCTGTTATAAAGCTTACCGAAGAAAACTGAAACCGTGCTACCGCTAAGCACATCAGCGTGGAGTTCTTCGACATGCAATATTCAGTATGGGAGCCAGCAGAAGAGTGCGTTGAATAAGACTTAGCATAGAAGCTTGGGTGTGTTGGTTAGATATCGGAGGGAACACAACGCAATAGAAGACTGGGACAAGGAATGGACACACACACACATGAAGGGCGACACACACAGCACTGTGTTGGCATCGCGCTTCCTTGTCTGCATCTTACTTTACATTGGGTTCCCGACAATTATTGGAGAGTACTTATGTTCTCTGGTATAACCCTGTCGTGGGAACTGGTTTTTGTGAGCACTGTTCAAAAGAACTTCAAGAAAATGGGGGCATTTGAACAGGCTTAGCAAACAAATGACAATCCGCTTTGAGACAGCTGTGACAGCGCCTGCAACATATATTCCCAGTTGAGCTTTTAGGCCAGCGATTCCTACTAGCTTCGCACATGACCGGATTGACAAAAAAAGTACACATAATAGGTGAGTATATACCGCATTTGACTCTGTAGCTTTGATGAACCAGGCAGATACACAAATTTATCCAAAACTCCATTGATTATGTTGCAAAATTATTCAACACACAAATTGTGATGTTATCCATGTTACTATACGATTGTGGCACTTTACCATTGCAGCTTTCCAGGAGGCACACATAGTGCAGCGTTAGTTCACCACTCGCAGTTAATTGTATGCAGTAGGTTGCTCACAGCAACTGACTGCATGCAATGGTGAACATCTTGCATGCTTGCACCGCTGTTTCAGCATGCTGGCTGCTTCCCATACGGCTATCAATTGATGTTCACAAAATTGGGAAGATGAAGAAAGACTACACAGTGCCCTCTGGCCACCCTATACTCCAAACCTCCCGCCAACAAACAAAGAAAAGAAACAGAAGTATGCAAATGAATATTATTCCTAATGCAGCTGGAATGGAGTGTAGTTTTCACCAATTCTGTGTGTTAAGTCAATATGGAGTGAGTTAACTCCATAAAGTAGCTTTTCTCATAACAGTGTTCACTCTATTGTTACACAAGGAGTGACTTCATAGCATCTAGAAGGAAAAAGAGAATCTTCAGTATTTGATAGAAATGTGAGGCTCTACCTTAAAACAACAATAATCTGGAAAAAGAACTCATTACATTCGAAAAAAAAAGGTAGCACAGTTGATCCCCTCTACAAGAGACACTGATGTAACAGACAAACGGGGATAAGAGGCACCAGTGTGCAGGCTGACATTTGGCCGATCATGCATCAGGCACTCCGTAGATGCGCCTGTGCAGCAGGGAGCCCTGCAGTCAAGCATGCTGAGCAAGACTGTTGACCACTGTACAATGACACATTGCCACAAAATTTCAAAACTTCATTTCACAGATAAAACTTCATTTCACAAAACAGATATAGCTTACCAAGATACTGTACATACAAACTTGTCCGCAGTTAAAATCATGATGGCGAGGAAGGCGGTTAAAATCGTGATGGCGATCGCGGAGATTTGGTATTGCATTGAAACAAACTATAAAGATTGGAAAACAATATTAGTTCACTTTGAAGTATAGCCGATCGGTTCAAGTTGGGCGTCAGAATGTTTTTTAATTAGTAAATTAATTCTATACACGGTTTCTATCATGTTCAGTGACTCCACTGTACATTAGCATACAACAAAAGCAAAATACAAAATGAAAAGTGTGTTAAATCATACGCGAAAAATAAAGTGATGACTGGCATTACCGCGGCACACACCACGCAATGTCGCTATCTGCCTTGTATAATATTTTCCTCGACTATTTCCACAAATTGCAATCAAAGGGGCTCAAGCTCAACATCAGCACTGTTTAAAACACTTGGGGGGGGGGGGGGGCGCATTGCTACTTTGGTTGCGTAGGCCGTGACAATATATTCATAATATTATATCTCTTGTAAACTTGCCTAGCTCTGCACGACTAGTTTTCGATGAGACCAGCTGCGCTTCGCACATCCACTCTTAAAATTGCGGCTCGAGAGATTTTGAGCTTTCACTTGTTTTTGGGCCAGGCAATTGGTAGTGAAAGCAAGATAATAGGCCCTCATAGGTTGTGGCGGGCAGCGGGTGTACGCCATGGCTGGTATATGTGTCGCACATCTTGATTATCTGGTCTTGTATCGACTGAACGAGCGAGGCCTTCCTAATCCAATGAGCTCGTTAAAGTAAGACAACAAAAAACCACAATGCTTCCACATCGTTCACAACAACAGATGACGAGCCCCCAACAAACCGCACTGCAGCACGTGAACTGCCGTAGGTACCCAGGGAGTTACCCAGGCATGGCGGGAGAGGACGACAACGGCAGAAGTGGCATCACAAGAACACTATGTATAAAGGGGACATTTAAAGACTTTTTTCCCATTTTTATACTTCGTGCACTGTTCTGTCACAATTTATAGCTCAGAATAGTTGTATTTGGAAAAGGGCACTAATTCATAAGCCCAATGGTTCAAGGATGGGTGCATTTAGGGGGCCCATTCTACGTTTTACTTATGCCCTTCAACAACTTGCTTACAGGGCCAAAGTCCTGTTTCAGAAAGAACACGCTAGTGCGTGGCCAGCAGTCCGTCAAGCATTAGTGCTGGTGAGATTTGGAAATGCAGCGCATGAGCATCCTCATCTGCTACTTCTCTGCTCATGCTCTCGGGGCTTACTTGCGAGGCACGGTCCTTCACACTTTTCATTTTCACACTGTAAATCAACTGATACCAACTCTGCCTTCCATTATTTAATAAACCAATATTTCATGGTCACGAGGACGAGCTTAAAATGTTTGCTACATCAGATCTGAACAGCATTTTGAGTCATCGAAACTTGCTAGTTGCAGCGAGCATTATGCGAAAAAATATGATGTGCTTTACGGTGACAACTTGCAAAACACTGCAGCAACGATTAAAAACCATGCATTTTTTGTGCTCACAGGAAATCCCTGAAGCAGGAGGCACTGAGCTAGATAAATTGCGCAGCTAAGATACGGATGCACTTTCCAATGCTGTCATGCGTACAGGCGGAGAAATGGCAGGCAAAACTGGGCGCACCCCGATTCTATGCGCATGCGTCCCATTCACAAGGCTCGCTGCCAGTTAGCACCACATGGCTCACTGTCCATGAGCTCGCTTGTTTCCTGTAACAGTGGACCATACGGTACACCTATTTAAAAACGAGGATAGAATGTATATAATGCAGCATCTAATGAAGCCATGACGATGTGTTGCTGATGAAATCTGGAACTCTAGTTAGTACCCTTATTGTTAACCAGCCGACCGACTAGCAAAAAGATTTGCGACTAAAATGATGGCATCTACACCTGCCCTTAAAGGGACACTGAACAAAGTTTTTGCCGCCGAGATTTTCAGCCAAAGCAAAAGATTGGGCCATGAAATTCATAGACAATAATAATTTCAAGCAGAAACTACGGAAACATACTGAATTTAATGAGCCTTTTACAAAATGCCGCGTCTAGCTCTTAGACAGGCGTTTTCTAAAAGGTCGCGACATTTATTTTTCAAGTTTTTTTTTGTTATTCAAGACAAATCTACGGTGCATTGTTCACAGAAAACAAAATTGCCTCGGTAAGATTTCTTTGCGAGCAGCTTACTAATTTTAAGGCAGGCGCGTTGATTCGTGAACTGAAGGATGCGAGTGATCGATCTTGCCTGCTAGTGGCTAGGCGACAAAGGCTTTACCTCATGTCCTGGTGTAGCTAAGTCACGCAAATGGAGCAGAAAATGTGCATTATCATTTATTTCACCTAAATATCACAGGTATGTGACTTATTGCCGGTGACAGGTGATCAGGATGAAGTCGACAAGTTGCAAATCTGAACAAGAATTCACTCGAATGAAAAACCAACCTATACTCACGTGCACGGTGAAGTCGAAAACGTCGTCCGTCAATGTTGTCGCTGATGCCCGAAGGAAAAGAGAAGAGGACAAGCGACGGGGTCGTCTCTTTCTATAAAGTCAGCGGAACTGCCAGAACGGCCAACACAGAAGGCATCGGGTGGACATTCCTCCATCTGGGCATCAGTCGCTCCACCCGGGCATGCAGCTGCTACTGGTTCTACTACTATCCTCTTCCCCGTGCCTCTTCCCGACATTGCAGTGTTGCTGCCATACTCGCGAACCTTTTTAATTTAAAGCACGCAATCATGTATTATCGTGCGCCATACTAAACTTAAAAACAGTGCGCCGGTACATGAGATCACGAAGCGTGGTCCACGCCATCACAAGAGCAATTAGAGAAATGAAACAAAGAAAACAAAAATGTATAAAATATTTTGCCCCAATACGATCCGCAATCCAGTTTCCTGCAGCGGCTTTTGGCTCTGTATGAACGGCCAAGCCAGTGCCAAGCCAAGCTTGCGTCCCTGATCAGCTGTTTGTTTCCATCGAGAATTCAACAGTGAACTGGCAATTTGTTTAGATGATATTGCTAAAGGGCTTGAAATTGAATATTTCTCTACGTACTACTGCTATACTTTTCCTCTCTGTTTCCTGATCACAGTGATAAGATTGAGGAGGGTACAATTTAGAAAACTGCAAGTGCAGCTCAAGCATTGCTAGTATCGCTGTTTCGGTAATAAAATGTTACAAAGATTTTGCCCCGCGACCTGCTTGCCGTGTTCGAGCACCCAGTAGAAATTTACGGTGCCGCGTTTGAAATAGTTTAATAAAATTGCAATATTACGAAAGAAAGGCTCTGAAGCAACATCGCATTTTATCAGGCCTACACCTCCCACACCTAGACGAGTAAAACTCGTCGATATTATCTTGCAAAGCTGTGTATAATATTTAAAACACATTCTTTAGCCCACGATGAATTGTTCTCTCGTGTGGCTTCTCCATTTGGTACTGTCATGTTAACTTACAAAGGCAACTTTCCATATTTAGTCTCTTTAGATGTTGCAAAAGCTTGACACGTGGTGTGTATGCCATACTGATAATTCTCATCGTAACCTGGGTCCGCCTCTTTAAACAGCGTCGCATTTTATTGTTCGCAATTGTGTTTGTTTTATACTGTAAGCGAGCTGTGTGATTTCATCAATATTCACGAGTGTTCCCTGACTATACAAACACGTGCGTCTTATTTGGTGCGGTGCACGTTTGTATGTAGCAAAAAATGTCATTTCGTCAGCGTGTGTCTGCATACACTTGCATGCCCTGCAGTACGTGTACATAATTAATGCAGTAAGGACTGCAATGCATAGCCTTGCATGGGACATATATTCCATGCACCCTCAGAGAAATGTTGTTTCTTATGAGCCTACTGTTTATCATTACATTTTTTTTCGTTAAAGTTTCATCTCCATATAAAACAGCTGTATACAGGCACGAGCTTCAGCAGCTTCCTCGTTGTTCCATTTTAAATAAAAACACCAAGCCTACCCGAATCAATGATCTGTTTGCTATCATTACTGTTATGTGTTCTACGATGTACACAAGGACAGTAGTATACAAAAAATAGGGAGGGAATTGAATGCCCTGCCTGCATGGCTGCGCCGTTTCACAAGATCAGGCGCTGCGCTGTGAAGCTTCCTACCGGCCTGCAGAAATTCAAGGGAGCGTACAATAGCGTGGTTCAAGAGGACTTGTGGGGAATACTAGACACACTGGGTGTAAAAGATGGAGTCACTAATCATTTAAAGGAAATCTATAAAACTAACAAGGTAGTTAAAAAGTTGGAAAAACAGGTATCCAAGCCCGCAGTGGTGAAACGTGGACTTAGGCAGGCGTGCCCCCTGTCACCCTTCTTATTCATGATGTACCTACAAGGATTAGAGGCCAAATTAGAGGCAAGGGGACCTGGCTTCAACCTCTCTTTAGTCAAACAAGGAAAACTCATTGATCAGGCACTACCAGCATTAATCTACGCAGATGATATAGTGCTAATGGCCGACAACAAGGAAGATTTGCAGAGGTTGATGGATATCTGCGGTAATGAGGGAGATAGGTTAGATTTTAGATTCAGTTAGGAAAAATCAGTAGTCATGATTTTTAATGATAACAAAGGTAGTGAACTTAGAATACAGGAAGTCACGCTAGAGATAACAGATAAATACAAATAACTGGGCGTATGGATAAGCAATGGGACCGAGTACCTGAGGGAACACGAAATATGCGTGACGACTAAAGATAACAGGAATGCAGCAGTGATGCAAAATTGGGCACTGTGGAATTACAATAGGTATAATGTTGTGAGAGGAATATGGAAAGGGGTCATGGTTCCTGGGCTGACGTTCGGCAACTCGGTCTTGTGCATGAGGTCAGAAGTTCAAGCAAGATTAGAAATTAGGTAACGTGAAATATGAAGGCTTGCTTTAGGAGCTCACGGGAATACACCAAACCAGGGAGTACAAGGTGATATGGGATGGACATCATTTGATGGCAGGGAAGCTAGCAGCAAGATAAAGTTTGAGAAGCGATTGAGAGAAATGGGGGAGGAGCGTTGGGCTGTGAAGGTTTTCAGCTACTTGTACATGAAGAATGTCAATACAAAATGGAGGAAGCGAACCAGGAAATTGACTGGTAAATACTTAGAAAACAGCAGGTGGCCAAACCAGAAAGAACAATGGGTTAAAAAGGAACTGCAGAAAACGGAGACTGACATGTGGAGAATTGGCATGATTAAGAAGTCCGCACTAGAGATCTATCGAACTTTTAAGCAGGAAATTGCCAAAGAAAGAATCTATGATAATACTCAGGGTAGTTCTCTACTGTTTGAGGCCAGGACGGGAGTATTGCGAACCAAGACATATCGGGCCAAATATGAAGAGGTAGACACAATATGCAGTGCGTGCGAAGAGAAAGAAAAAACTGCCGAACACTTGACAATGCTCTGTAAAGGGCTTTACCTTATAGTTCAAGATGATGGCGCAGAGTTTTTCAAAACACTGGTGTTTAGGGACAGGGAGGGCAAAATAGACTTCAAGCGGGTAGACTTAACTACAAGGAGGTTATCTGATTGGTGGCTAAAGTCAAGGCACGATTGAAAATTAAACCCTTCACTTCAAAGTACCCGTCCAACTTTACTATTTAAAGGGGAAAAAAATCTAGTGGTTAGTTCACTAAGCATTATGGCTAGGTGACGTTAGCCGCCGCCCGATCTAAAGGGTACGGCCACATCCATCCATCTATCCAGCCAAGAATATGCTCTCTGGCTTGTTGCTCCAGGCCTAGTCAGGTAGATTTTCTGGCCTCACCGTTGAATTGTTTGCTCGGGTTGTGGCTTGCAAACATTGCGGTTTTGGGCTTCGTATCATCTTGTTCCATCATCATGTCCTCCAAGTGGAGCACATGTCGCAGTGTGAGGAGGGAGTACGACAAGGCGCTGATAGAATGAGCTTTCAGTCTTATTAGGCAGGCGGTTGAGAGTGCACCAAGGCAGCTGACGCACACCAGCACTATCCACTTCCTGTATAATACAGGCTAGGGAATTATAGAAACACAGAGCAGAAATCAACTCTTGTGCCTCTCTCATGCACTCACAAGGCGGAACCTGCTTCGAACACTGAGGACCGAGCTAAGCAACACCATGCGTGACGATAAATCATGGTCTCCTATTGCAATAATGATTAAGGCACGCATGCAACCTAAACCATTGTCACGCAAGATGAATTCACAACACCATCGAAGTGAACCCAAGGCACGTGCTGATTATTATGTACGGTACTAGCGCTAAATTCATGCAGACGTTTAGTTGGTGCTGCAGTAGGCCTAGTTGAAGGAATGGCCACAGCTACTGCTGTGATGGAGAACGGGCTCATTAACATCTTCATGTAGATTAGAACGGCTTACCCCGAAATGGCTGGGAGTGTCACGCTATCCCTAGCAGTGGCACATGCAGTTGCATATTTAACGATTACAGAAATGGGGTACCGATTTCCAAAGCACCTATCAATACTTCCGTCAAGGTGTAGCACCAAACACTTTGTCGCACATTTCGGGAAACATTCCTTTTTCTCCCAATCTGGTGGCTAGGCATGACTACGCCCAAGAATAAGCATGTTATTATGTATGTCGGAGGTATTTTCATCTGATCCCTGAAAAATTATTTCCATAAACCCATGGAAAAAAAAGAAAATGGAATTCGCACCTGTCATCACATTGCACCCCATCACAGGAATGGGATCAGATTGGCCTGGCGCTCAATACTCCCTTACGCTTAATCAGAGCTCGGTCTGGCACCAGCTCCAGACAAAACCATTTATAATCTCCTGTCTGGCACATCTGTTTTACTCTGCTCTCTCTCAACCAGAGTGCACCATGTACCTGTGGTTCACCCCTGGTGGATCTTTTTCACTGTTTGTGAATTGCACACAAAGCCCTTACTGCTGGATCCCATTCCCAATTCTTCACTATTCTCACGGGAGGCCACTCTTTGGGCAGCTTACATCATGACATGTGCGTGTCATGATGTCAGTGTCGTCTTTTTCAGAGTCGGCGCCGTCTTTTCTTTCTCTTTTGCTCCTTCCCTGTCCTGTGTTTCTGGTGTTGCGCTGCAAACAAGGGAAGATGTTAAAGAACACCAGATGTTCAAAATTTGCTTCTCATTAATATATCGTGGTTTTGGGAATTAAAACCCCAGATATATTGAAAAAAGATGCATGAAAAGGGAAGGATGATATTGAAAACTGACAAAAAAGGGATGACAGACTTCTTAAGCTATGCTGCCATTGAGATTTTCAGCTGTTCACGCAATTCTCACACGTGGCTTAGATGCAGCTATGCACATATCACACAAGCATGCTGACTGTACAGTTAGTATAACTGCAACCTTCATGTACCCAGCCTTCATGTACCCTCTATGACATTTCAGAACATCTGAGTCAGTGTTAGCATCAAGTTATGTTCTTCATGCTGGGGAACCAGTGTGATGAGTTATCATTTCTACAGAATGAAGCCCTGTCTACCTGGAACAAGCTGCAAGATATATAACTAAACGGCCCTTTTCAGGGCCAGTAAATCTCTGTCCGGCTTGGATACACCAACTGATTCCCTTTATCATCAACCCTCAATAAAACTAGCAAATGTTTGTACATGTGTAAGCAGTGTCGTTCAATATCTTAGGAAATGCTTGTGAAGCAATTTCAAGGAGAATCGTTTTTCTGATCTCATAGTGAGGCATTAGGAACATCTTAGTCACACCAAATGCCATTATTCAATGAGAGGAACAAGAGAAATATTTCACTGGGAACTATGAAGTAAACAAAAAAAGAAATGTTTTCAGATACTGCGAGATCATTTCATAAAAAAGCTCAGAAGTTGCTATGTGTGGCCACATTCAATCTGTGCAAGCATCGTGTGGTTACAAAATTCTGTACCAAACATAGGTTCAGCTTTCTGGAATAGACCGCGCTGCACAAGCTAGCTCAGTGCATGCACTTCTGTACCCTGCCAGAGAATACGTTTACCACCAGTATGTTGTAACGTGAAGTGAAATGGTGATTGCATACTAGGGCACGTCCTGCAGGACCCCAATAAAGTTGTTTCACTTGATCGGTTGGTGTGCTGTAAGCAGAAC
Source organism: Rhipicephalus microplus (assembly GCF_013339725.1). NCBI lineage: Eukaryota > Metazoa > Arthropoda > Arachnida > Ixodida > Ixodidae > Rhipicephalus > Rhipicephalus microplus. The sequence goes on along the minus strand of NC_051165.1, from coordinate 97,175,521 downwards.
ATTTCCAAGAAAAATCGTATAGTTTGGAGGAGGACTTAAGCAAGGAAAGGTGTAAATAAAACACTGGATTCACTGGCATTATCCTCACCAAGTATAACATTGTTTTTCTGGTGAAGCTTTGTGTCTGAACAGCGAGCAGGATAAGCTGATAAAAACATGCAAAATGGGAAGTCTAGCACAGCAATCTGTGCAGTACTGCTCATTTCATGGAGCATTAATTTCACAGGCTTTGCTCATTGTTAGCGTTAAGCCTATATTATGTCCACTGCAGGGTGGAAGCCCAATCAATGTTCCCTGTCCTGTATAAGCCAATTTCATATTATGACTGATAGTTTCTCGATCTCATTGGAACTAATCACCTGCCACCCTCTGCTACATTTCATGTGTCCTAATATAAATTAATTGACATTACTGACCTGTCATCCATCTTTTTTTCTCATTCCCAACTAATGCATTCATTTTTGATAAACTCTGCTTTCTTCCCATGTCTTAATATTATGCTAGCCTTTTTTTCATTTTTCTGAAACATTATCTTTGCTCAGAAGCTAGAAGTTATCAGAAAGAACATAACGACATTCTACCTCCTGAGCATATGGCATCATCAATACAAAAATGTAATAAAAGTGAGAAAACATCCTATCTATATAAGAGGCCCTAAAATACTGCAGGAGGCAACAAATAAACTGGTATTTGTATAAAGGCAGTGACAAAAACTTTGACTACTATCACTTATTCTGATTCTTGGGACATCTTTTTTAGTACATCATAACACATAATTACATATTTACACAATTTACACAGAGGAATTGCCACCACGTGCGTTGAGGCCACCCTTCAGAAGTCATGTGAGCACAAGGATGAGGTAAGCCTTAAAAACCAGATTAAAAGACTAAAGAATGCTGGATATCCCAACAGCACCATCACACCCGTGTGCTAAACCCTCCTGCAGAAAGTCAAGTCAAACAAAACAGGACCAAAATAAAAACAGAATGACCAAAGATCTTTGCATGCTATACCGTACGTATATAAGGTGTATCACAATATAAAGAAAATAGCGAGCCGATATGATTTTATCTTGTTATTTGCCATCCCTTGCAAGTTTTCAAAAGTGTGTGTACTAAAAAGCAACAGGAATAGCCATTATTTCACCATTCGTCATGAGAATAGGTATACTGAATGCCAATATAATGTTGTGTATGAGATACTATTGACACGTGGAAATGTAAACATAAGACAAACTGGGTAATGCCCCAATGTTTGAGCAAGACAGCATGCTTAAAATGTTAAGAATGGCTATGGTAGTCGCATGGCCATACACTGTAAAGAATGTAAGTGCAGTTCTATGTTTCATAAAACACTGTTTTTGAAAAAAGCAAGAACAAGAAATGAAAGAGAGACTGTGAAAGCATTTTCTTGTCAGGAAGGCCATGGATCAGTGCATCAGTATACTTTCACTCATCCATTCGGAGAGAGAGTATTCTTTTCTCATTATATTAATTAGATTAGATTATATTAATTTCATGGTCTCACATGTGTTGTTGTGCATGAGCACTGTTCTTGTACTCTGTAAAAAAGTGGCCGTAGTACCTTGAATAAAATTTAGTTGGCAGTCAGCGCTCTTTTCTGTCCTTTTTGTCTCTTCCTGAACTTCTCTCACTGTTACTAGAACACAACCACGATGAACCAACTTGCCCAGATTAAGCTATTGTTGACGAAAAGTCAGAGCATGAAAATACTTCAAGGGCTCAGAACCTCCTCACTACCCGTCTAGTTACGGCCCTGGTCTATGTGTTCCGAGAGTGAAGCACTAGTGGAGCTATCTAACTACCTAACGGTGAGGAGGGTTTGTGTATACTCGAGCTTGTTTCATGACATGGTGAGAGGTGGCAGGTTGTTGAAATAATATGCTGTGTGGGAGGTCAAGATTTTGATTGAGAACGCTGAGTATGAGCCAGTGACATCAGGCGTTCAAGACTTTTTGCGATATTCACTCTAGCATAGAACCTTGGTTGGTGGTTGACGTGTGCATTTGATCACGTTGTAGTTTTCCATCATAATTTTTTGCCACTTGGCGTCGACGCTCTTGAGTTGTACCAAAGTAATTAAGCATCCAGGTACAAGTATCTTCTGTCAGTGTTTCAATGAAGAGCTGAATATGAGTAATAGCTTCCATCGATACTTCTGGCATTGGTGTATGCACATTTCTTTTGAAGTTCTCTTGTAAAAAGGGCATTAAAGGTATGTTTTTGTGACTTTTTAGTGTTGGCCAGAACTGCTGGTGTGTCCGAACGGCTCTTCGATTGGTTGTGGTGTTGTCTTGTTCAGGGCCACAGAGTTTTCAGTCTTTTTTTATATTTGCCTTCACAGGAATGCTCTTTGCATGCTTCTTCAGTACTTTGTATTATTTCTAAAGCATTGACTTCCAGATTTTGATTGTGGTGCTTTAATCTAGTGTTCAACTTCACGCTAGCTTTATTGGCACGCAAAGCAAGAACTCAGGAGTATGGCAACTTTTGCTATGGGTTTTCTCTTCTTCAGTCTACTGTATTTTTGCCTGTGTTGTCTAAGCGCTGACAGCCTCGTGCGACAGCTTTTTCTTTGTGCACTTATTGTGTGCCAATGACTTATTTGCCTCCTCAGCTAAAGACTTTTTGTATTATAAGAGAAAGCTCTGTCTGTATTGCTTTTGTCATTTGCTGATGGTGTATCTTCAGTATCTTTTCTCAGTGTACACTATACTTGAATGGAAGAGCAGCATGACTACCTTCAGCTGTTAGCAGGCTTTTAGCTGCTGTAATACTGATTGATGCTCCTTTCTCGGGCGTTCTATTTTGGATGGTTGGCATGTCATTGCTTCTTTTAAACTTTAAAACTGCAGGTGCACCTTTTTCTGGTTACACCTGGTATAGTTTTCCAGTGGTTATATATATATATATATTGCTAACTTGAGAAACAAGGCCTCTTTACGTTAGGTGCACATCAGGTGGGAAGAGTACTTCTATTACTTGCCAAGATTGCGGCCCCTTATGGTGGGAATCATAATGCACTGTTGATGTGTCAAATTCACATACTATAATTCCAAGGCACTCGATCAATAACCAAGGAAGCAAACTATGTTCTTTTGCGTGAGTTTCAGCAACTCATAGTAATTTGTATGTAAATGAATACTTCATTATTCTTGGCTGTCATGTTTTATGGAAGCACATGTGCTTCGTTAATAACAAAAAAACACGCACGCTCATGCCACTGCAGTGGCGTGAGCGCGCGTTTTTTTTTTGTTATTAACGGTTTGCCCTATGCATTCACGTTTCTTCTTTTTTTGTGTGTCGTACTTCTCGTATCGCGCAGCCTACCGTTTTGGGCACACGTAAAAAAGTACATAAAAAAGAAGCGTTCCACGCCGAAATTTGCGTTCGCAACGAGCTGGGCACCGACAGGGTGCCCTACGACGCCCACACACTCCGCAACACCTTACCAACCGTTCGCTGCGATGTTGTTGGGAATTCGTGTGGTCGTTGCATGAATATAGCGCGTGCGTGCGTGCGCACGCGCGTCTGTGTGTTAGATCACGGCAACTGCATATGTTGTATGATTCAGTCACCATAACTCAACTGACGACCCCCGCTCTTCCCACACGTCAAGCAGCAGCAAGTGCCGTTAACCGTACTGTGCTGTGAACGCAAAACAGATTCGAATAGGTCGCGTAGATAGCTAGCCCGACACATGATACAATAAGATTTGCGTCAGATATTCGACGTCTACATGCACGCGTAAGACAGCGGTATCCGCAGCAGCTTCGTCATACGTATGGATAGCACCGCATCGGACGTCACGTCTGACAGAGAAACTTGATCGGTAATTTTTTCTCACTTAAAAAGTCTACCTTGCACAACTTCAACCAACGATTATGCATTTCAACGAGCTGTGCATGGTTTAATGATTGATTGATTGATATGTGGGGTTTAACGTCCCAAAACCACCATATGATTATGAGAGACGCCGTAGTGGAGGGCTCCGGAAATTTCGACCACCTGGGGTTCTTTAACGTGCACCAAAATCTGAGCACACGGGCTTACAACATTTCCGCCTCCATCGGAAATGCAGCCGCCGCAGCCGGGATTCGAACCCGTGACCTGCGGGTCAGCAGCCGAGTACCTTAGCCACTAGACCGCCGCGGCGGGGCATGGTTCAATGATGAAAAGATAGTTCTGATATTGTGCCCGGCACATATATTACTCTCTCTCTAACTTGAAAAATCGGCGCGTGAATTGGGGCCAGAACAGCGCCAAAAAGCAGCACACGCAGAAATTGGCTCATATTCTAATATTATGACATCGTGATGTTGACTTTTCAGCTGACGCCGGCAATAACGTTCAAACGGCGGGCCAATAATGCCGGTCTTATTGGATGGCTCCGCCCATATTGGCTGCTACTTGTACAACCTGGCCCGATGTGTCCGTTCTAATAGGCCGGCACAGCCTATATGGGCGGAAAGTTCTGAAAGCTGGTCCAATATAACCAATCTAATAGACTGACACAGCCATCATTGGCGGAATGTTGTTAATGCTGGTCCAACATAGCCGATCTATTCGGCTGGCAGAACCAATATTGGGGGTACGTTGTCAACGCTGGTCCAACGTCGCCGTTCTATTTGGCTGGCATAGCCAATCTTGGCGGTACGTTGTGAAAACTGGGCCGTTCATGGGCCAGGCAATGCCGATCTATCCCCAATATTGGGCCAACCTTCTGTGCTGCCTGGGTTGTGTCAATCCCTTTCAGAGATTGAGAACAGATAAGAACCTGTTTTCTTTTTTCTGGAAGTGGAAACTAAGTAACTTTCTCCGAAAAAAAAACTTCATTCATGTAGGAAGACAGCGCTTGATAGGCAAAAAAAAAAAAACACTGAAAGAAGATTGACTTCTTTTAATGGATATAAATATTGCACAAGGACATAATTGATCATTTGAGACTTATTTCAGGCACCCTATTTTACACCATTGAGGAAAGGCGGCTGTGTTGTATTTAGCAAAAAGTACTAAATTACGTTAAACACATATGTGATTGTTGTACGCTCAGACATATGTTCAAGTGTTGCATATGTTTTATATAACCAGTTGTTTACATGTGCATAACAATTCCAGCAGCAACACAAGTGTTAGTTACTTGTGCTCGCAAGAATGGTAGGTCTGAAAACTACTACAAAAATCAACCAACGTGACACTTAACTACAATCGACGTGAACTCATCACGACGACTGCATCATAGGAGTGCTTGCGTAATGTTTATAAAGTTTTAAAATTAGCATTGCAACTGCAGTTGCCGTTTCACCAACATTTCACCGAACTGGTGTTTATTTCCAAAGCAGGATCAAAAGCTGGCATGGCTTTGTGGTAAAATACTTGATTACCACGAAGAATGTTTAGTTTTCATTCCTGCTGGAGTCCTGATATTCGCTCACTGCATTTATATGCTCAACACTGACAATGCCAGCTTTTATGTACGTTGTTGTGTTAAAATTACCAATGTCTGTTTTTGCCATTCTGGGGTAGATGTACTGTTAATTGCCTCAGCTAAAGGGGTGATCACGAGGGCAACCAGACATAGCTGTTTAGATAAATAGATACATATTTATTTACTTATTTATTTATTTGGAACGGCCCTCAGGGCCAGAGGCATGATAGAGGGGGTGGTACCTTTAAAAAACACAATACACACTTTGTTCTGTAAGTACAATGTTAGCTAAACAATAACTGTACAGGTTGTAACTACTGAGGCGAGAATCAGACTGTTGGTGAGAAAGCATGCTAACATAGTAAAAGCAAGTTACAGTAGCAGTTTTAACTAACCAAATAAGAATCAGACAGTTTGCCAAGAAAAGAATGACTTAATTGGTTAGTTTCATGACAGTACACTTGAGTTTAAAACGTCATAAATTGAGAATGGTGGACAATGAACGTGATTGTGCCTGGAAGATTGCTCCAGTCTTGTGAGGTTCGGGGAAGGAATGACTCATAACCCGTGCGAGTTGAACATCGCAAGATTCCCATCTTTTTGGGATGACCGGAATGACAAGATATGTAGGATAGAGGGTGAGTGAGGTTATCATGCAGGGTGTGACATTTGTATTTTTCTTGCAAAAGATATGTGCGGGAGAATTTACGGCGGCAGGCGAGTGACGGAAGCTCTAAGGAGTCTTTTATTGAAGTGATAATTGCGGTGTGACTGTAGCTGCCGAGGATGAAGCGGAAATATCTATTTTGAACCAGCTCAAGAGCAGAGGTCAGTACAATTGTGGACGGGTCCCAAATGGATGTTGCATATTCTAGTTTGGTTCGTATTCAGGTTTTGCAAACGAGGAGTTTTCAAAGGACAGAGGCAGAAGAAAAGTTGCGTCGGAGATAACCTAACGAACGGTTAGAATTACTAATGATTTTGTTATTATGAACAGACTAAGTGAGAGTGTACGTTATGTGAACACCTATGTAGCGAAAGGATGTTATAGGTTCAAGAACAGAGTTTTCAAGCAGATAATAAGTGAAGAAAGGAAATGCGCGGGAAACGCCCTAGACTTTACATTTAGTAGTGTTTAGGTCCATTAGCCAGGTTTTACACCGATGAGATACAGAGTTTAGGTCATTCTAAAGAATTGTGAAGTCATTTAGACCAGAGATTTCTTGATATATTACACAATTATCAGCAAATAAATGAATGCTAGTTGTAACACATTCAGCAGTAGTGCTCACCTTACGCAAGTTAGATACAGCAGTTACATCAACTGTCATAATAACAGGTTCCCTATCTCTGTGTGCGGCACTTTCTGTTGGTGCTGATAATCACGTAACAAAGGCGTTCCGTGCACTAGTACTTGGGCATCTAAGAAAAGTACGATTAGTTTGGCTGCCTTGACATGAAGGTTTGTTTTTAAATGAAATAGCCGACTCCTTAGCTAAGTCGTCAATCAGCGAATCAATTCTACCACTCTGTTCATCATTCGCTTATGTGACTGCTGCTCGATTCCGCAGACGCACGCTTATGGAAGTCTTTAAAGGTTCAGCACTAACAAACTCTACAGAATATCGCCATTTATTAAATCCCTGGCGAAAATACTTTTGCCGCACTCGAAAACAAGAAGTAGCTATCACAAGGCTGCGTTGCCGGGTACCAAATCTAAATTTCTATAAACACAGGTCTGCTCAGGCACCTTCGCTACTGTGCGCATTCTGTGATGAACTGGAAACAATATATCATTTCCTTTTCACCTGCAGGCGGTGTAACACATTACGAAAAACCCTTTTAGAAATACCTTTACGTGGTATTGCTATGGACCTATCTGTGCCTGTCATTTTGTGTTTTGGAGCTTCCATTTCTAGTTTCTCTAATGCGACAGTATGCGCGGCCGTCCGGGACTGTATTGAGGAAACTAATTGGTTGACTAATTAACCAGTTTCATTATCCTAACACGTCCACATAGTTATATACGTATAAAGTCAGAATATTGCTCTATTATAATAATAAATTCGTTTACGTAAATATTTGTATGCATTACATTAAGCCCCGCACTTTCCTAGGCTATCGGTAACCTTCTGTTATACCTCAATTATTCAAAATCTGAACAGTAATTTTTAAGAGCACTTGATTCTTGGCCAATCCCCCATAGTGGGTATGCGCCACTAACAATAGGTAAACAACAGCAACTACAACAACATATTCAGGTAAGTCGTTAATCTAAATAATAAACAAGAGTGATCTAGTACCCAGACTTGGGGTACGCCACAATGAACGGGATTTAAATGCGAAATAAATGTGTACGCATACACATATAGTTAGCTACCGTTTAGAAAATGTTCAATCCAAAAAGTAGCTTGTGGTCAATGTTTAACCTGCTTAATTTTATGAGAAGTAAATAATGAAAAACTGTTTCAAAGGCCTTTGCAAAATCGAGAAAGATACAGTCAGCCGTGAAACAATGATCAAGGATGGCGTGTAATTTACGGGTAAATGTAGCCAGTTGAGTTTCACAGGACAAAGCTTTGCGGAAGCCGTGTTGAGCATTTGAAAAGAATGAGTTCACATCTAGGAACTTTATGACGTTAGTGAAAATGACATGTTGAAGAATTTACATGGGATATTGTTAGAAAAATTGGCCGGTAGTTGAACGGAGAGATTTACTTCCAGATTTATGCACCGGAACCACCTTTTCAATTTTCTAATCCGGTGGTAGGGTGGGCTTGTCATTGTATTAATGAAATAGTTTTGACTGAACAACGCTCGAATACACCTTGGTGCTTTTTAAAAACTTAGCAATGATGAGATCTATTTCTGGGCTAGAAGACACTTTCAGAGATTCGATAATTTTTTTATACCAGGAGGTTGAATTATATTCGAGTCCATAGTTATAAGGCTAAAGCACTGAAAATCGGGAAAGGTCAAAAACGATGACGTAAGAAAGCTACGACAAAAAACTTTGTTCAAAACTGTAAGAAAGTCGGCGAGCGTAATCGTTTGGCCAGAAGGATCTAATAACACAATTTCGCTATCTTGATTGGGGTAGATGGTCCGCCAGAACGTTTTTGGGTCATTACTGAGCATAGTAGCGAAGGTAATTTGTAGAAAACTATTGCGGGCTGTCTTAAGCGCAGAAACGTATGCAATGTTTGCCTTCTTAAACGCGTCCCGTCGCGTTTCAGAAAGAAAGTGTTTCACTGAACGGAATAACCGTTTTGTTTTCTGTTACACAGTCATTTTATGTGCGAGGTGTACCAAGGTGCCTTGAAATTGTAGGAAATAGTGCGTATAGGAACCTATCTGTCAATTGATTTGTGTACTTTGGATGCAAACATATTCCAGTTAGAGCCTATGCTCCGATTTTCAAAACCTTCCAAGAAAACTTCTGTGAGGCTAGGCAGCTCATTAATAATAGCCTCAATGTTAACTTTGTTGAAATTACTAAGGTTCTCTTGTTTACTTTGCGCTTTGGAGGAAGCAAATACTGTAATTTAATGGATAAGCCTAAATGGTCGCTCAGACCGGGTAGGTACAATAAATCCGAAACCATCTGAAACACAATGTCAGTGTGTTTCTAGAATTGCTCGCTTACCTAGTAGGCTGTGAAACAATCTGACAGAGAGAAACTACTAAGCAGAGGGTAATGAAACTGCAGCTTTACGAAGAAAATGATTCTGACACGAAGGGTCAGGAGACCAGGAAATGTTGGGAAAGTTGAAGTCTCCAAGCAGAAAAACGAAAGCGTAAGGATGACGTGAAGTGATGGTATTGAAGGCGTCACGTAAATTGGCAACAAACCTCGTCGACTTATTGGGAAGAGAATAGCAGACTCTAAATACAAAGCTTTTTGGCATATATAGGCATGTGCCCATACCCCCTCAAGCAATCATTTAACTGGGAGGCAAGAGGGCGGAATATTTCAAGAGGTAGCCAATATAACGCCTCCTCCAACACGTGATTTCCGATCACTGTGATGAATAGAAAAGCTGTGCGCGTCTTAAAATATCTCGTTGTCAGAGATGCCTGGGTGAAGTCAGGTTTCAGTTAAGGCAATTATGCCGGAATAGCACGTAATAATGATTGAATCAATTGAATCACGCTTGTTAACTACACTTCTGACATTTGCCAGAAGTATAGACACGCTAGATTGTGCTAAAAATCACCGCATCCTCTCACGTGTACCTATGTTAGTGTTTCACCACTCTAATGCGGTGCGGTACGTGAAAGTAAACTTATACGTGAAATGAATACGTGAAATTCGTGAAAAAGAAGCTATTGCTGCATGCTCAGTTAATTTTTATTTCTCACTATTTGTCTTTCTTCAGAATACCTAATCTATGACATTCTCGTTCAATAACGATTAACTACTGAAAGCTGTATTGTTACATGCATTGAACTGCAAGTGAAGGATGTACTTTATTTCATTGTGCTTTACATCCTCCCAGATAGCAGCAAAAGGTGCATTGTCATTGAAAGTATGGCTGATGAATCTTTTTTAAAAAGTTACCAGTGCACCTGAGTAGCACTGGGCTTGGTGAACCACCTGTTGTGCTATTACCTGTGCAATCATATCTAGCTGTTTGTAAACCTGCCCTTCATTTAGAGATTTAAAAGCGTAGGATCAAGACCACATTCTTTCTAGTTCACTTTTTTGTTTATTTAGAATAACAAGCTCATTTGCCTATTCCTCATTTTCTGTATTCACAATTTAAAGCCTGCGACCCTGAGTGCATTATCTGGAATTGCACATGTGTTCCTGAGAAACCACCTACTAAGTGGGATCTAATAGGCCTACCTTCTATGTGTCCTAATACTTTATTTGTTTACTATGCTTCCAAATCACAAGTGCAGCTACATGCTTGCTTCCTCGCTGAATGAGCTCGTAGAAACAAATTTTGTGTTTAATACACAGTGTGTAACGAAATGGTTTGTATCCTACAAATTATACCTATCTGCTTCATAATGTGATGTGACAGTTTTGTGTGCCCTGAAATGAAGTATTATTGATACCCTGGTTTCTTCTTTGGCTTCGTTGATGCTAGGAATGCATGAATGGTTCTTGTGCAGCTCTAGCCACGAAGTAAGAAACACACACACATACACACACAGACAATAAACTCTTATCTCCAAGGTAGAGGTGCGTGTAGGAGGGAGTAGAGATCAAGTGAAAAAATTAGTAATGAAGTTTTTCGGGCGGAGCAACCTGGTTGAGCTAGTGGGGCGCCTCGTCCCATCCAGCTTCTGCCACTTTTGGCCCACAGTTAGGTTGTTACTAACTCGAGAATTTTCAGAGGTATGTGTTTGTGTCAGCAGGGAACTACAATTCTTACTAACTTAACCTCATCAATGAGCAGAGTTATGCATTTGTGTCAAGAGAGGAGCTGAGAAAAGCAAGGACCAAGGCTAGAAGACTATTGCATCTCTACCATCCTCAATATATGTTGCTTTTTGTTATGACTGATCTATTCACTCATCATTAGCAAGTAGATGTGCCAGGCAATCTTATTATGTACGATAGTGCCAAAATATTCTATGTCAAATTAGAGCTGTGTGTTACAGAGCACAATTAAAAGGTGCTTAGGCTGCATTAGCATAGTATTGGATTAGGTTGTCCATTACTTGATAAGAAGGAAATTTAATAGCGCCATAAACAAAAGGTGGGGTGAAAATAACAGACAAAACATGTGTCGGCTGCCTTCTCTCAATTTCATCTACTGCGCTGTTTGATTCACTCCATAAAAGCCATATTCAGAAGTAAACCTGCAGTGTGGGCTACGATGCAAACAGTCTGAACACGTGCTCCACAAAATTTGGGGGAGTCATTCATTTCAGAGTACGGGAGTAGAGGCACCACATCTGGCGTGTATGGGTTACATCATTGAAAAAGAAATCCAGTATACTACTCATGCGAGAAAGTTAAAAGAATATCAGCAATTTTTAAGGTAGAGAGAAAGAACAAAGGTTTCCTGGGCTATGAATGGGCGAGAAACATTAAACAAACCTTACTGAGAGAAACGAAGTCGTGGGAACTGAAGGGTTATAAACACGTTTTAATTCATGGTGCGCATTATTTTAAAGTATTGTCACATATCTCGTTTAACATAGTGTGCATGCATCATTTCTCGAGTTGTCGCAATTAATTCATGCAAAAAATGGAAGTTTCCTATAAATAGTTGCAGCTGATCATGGCTCACTGTGGGTTCTCTATTTGAACCTATAGATATGTTAGGTAAGATGTAGATCATTCCCAGCAAATAAAACAAGTTGTTGAAATTATTAGGGGCGAAGCTCCTTATAGCGGCACCCGTTCATTCCTCGTAGCCGTTGTAGTAGTGTGTAACAAGCATAACATTTTGACCTCCAAGGTGGTGGCGGTGAGAGATTTCTTCTGTGCGTTGTTGAACAATAAAAGATAGTGCTCTACGTACAAGCCAATGGCTGCTAAGGCGGAATGAGAGACAGGAGAATTCGGCTTTTAGTTAACGTGCACGCTGCGAATTTTTTATTGTTCAACAACGCACAGAAGACAAGAAAGGGTTGCTATGGTATACTCGCTGGGAGTAACCTCCCTAGTTTTATAAAGGTTTAGTGAGCGTTGCGCCGCAGTGCCATGAATACAACGAACCAGTGTATAACTTAAAGTCGAGGTGGCTGAAGGAGGGAAGTAGACACGAAGCGCAAGCCGTAAGAAAGTGTGCGTGTGCCTTCTCTTGTTAAGTCCTTGGAATGTCCGCTGTATGGCGGTGCTTTTTTATGAGGAATATATGATGAAAAAATGCAAGGTGGTGGTACATGGAGTGTTTAATAGGTGGAGGAACGGACACACAGACAGATGCATGGACGGACGCATGGATGGATGCATGGTCAGATGGACGCAAGGACGGACGCAGGAGCAGATGCATGGACGAAAGCAGGGACGGACGCACGAAAGGACGTGCTGACGCACAAAAAGACGCACACACGGACGGGCGGATGGACGCATGGGCGGCCACACACACACACGCATGAATGGACGGAAGCAAGAACGAATGGACGGACGGATGCTTCGCCCCACTATTTATCATTCACCCAGTGGATATGCTGCCATTTTTAATGGCATTTACGTAAACGCGTAAACGAGGTGCAAGGCGGTGCAACCTTGTGCAAGGCGCGATAATTCACTGCATATATATTATGATGGTGTAGTTGAAGAGTTATGGTCACCAAGACACAAGGAGAGTGGGGCCAAGTAAGGGACGCGTGAGACGCAAGAAAACCACTCCGTAAGCGTTACAGCTAGGTCTTAATCATCGGCCAGGAAAAAGAGGGGAGAAAAGAGCCAGTGAAGCAGCAAGAGTTAGGACGCTGCATACAGCAGTTGATCCGGAGAGGCGTAGGAGTAATATAAACAGAGGCACCAGCTGTCTGGAGCGTTTTGGACGGTCGGTCGCGAATAGTCATCGAAAGAGGTTAAAAAGACGCGAATGGTCAAAAAGCATTGTTGAAAAACTACCTCATTAGCTGGTGGCTCTTGGGTAGAAAACATTGTAAAGTGACAAAGTTTTGTGGACTCCTAGAAGACTTCCGTCGAAGTGGAGTTTTGTATACAGAATTTTGAACACTCTTCAAAATTGGGTGTAGCGTGTTGCTTCTAATCATTCTTTTTGTAAGTGTAGCCACGTAGAGTTGCGGTTTATAAACTCTTGAACTCTAAGCAGTTTAGCGCAGTGCGGCATAATGTCGGTGCTTGAAAGTGTGTTGTGATGACCAGTGCAAGTTGAACGGTCTAGAGAATACAAGACAGGTGAGTATAAAAAGGTGCTTATGATGATTATAGCAAAAAAAGACGCTGGTAAAAAACACTTTCTTGTGAAAAAATTTTTGAAGGGGGGGCGTGTGTCACGAACGAAAGCACGTAGAAGAAAAAATTGGTAGATCCCACGTATACAGTGGGAACCGATGATCTGCGAAGCAATAATAAGAAATCATGATGTGTCACTTTAAAACAAGCACAACGTTACGAGAGGAAGATAAATGATGACGTACATGATTTCCGTGTTATGATTGTCAAGTTTGGACGTGTCGTTTACATTTGTCATCTATTCGCATCACGTGATACCAAATTTAGTATATGTGGAGCTAGCGAAACGGCCACAAGGACGCTATGAGCAGGGTTTGTTGTCATGTTCTCACATGACACGCGGGTGAGAATTATCATATGTGCACAACTCATATATTTTCATCTTCCATTGTCGTAACGTAGCACCAAATTTCGTATATGTGGAGCTAGCAAAACGGCGCGAGTGCATCATGAAGGGCCCAATATACTTAAATGTAGCGCTGACGCGCGCGCACGCTGTGCACCACGACGCTACGTTAGCAAAACACGAGCACTCTATAATCTGACGCCAGCCGCGACTAGAGTCCGTCGTCGTGGCCTGACGGCCACCGGCGTGAAATGGGACAGCTGCATTTCGCGCCGATGTGTTTCCCAGACAAAACTGCGTCTCCCTCTTTTCCTGACAGAGCGACTCCGCAGGCGCTGAAACGCACATGCGTCAAAGCAACGCAGAGTGGCACGCGCTTGCGAATAATTGGCAGGACCGGCACCTGGCAGGGCAACGCCGGCATGACGCGACGAAGAGAACGCCGGCAAGCAAGCGCACCGCGTCACGTCGAAATGTATTGGTGGCTTGACTGTGGCATGTAGTCGTGTTTTTAGACCACACGCATCTGATGATTATCATGTTTGCACCAGTCACATACCTTCGTCATTCATTGGCATCACATAATACCAAATTTTGCACATGTGAAGCTAGCAAAATGGCCGCGAGCGCATCAATAGTGTGGCGTGTAGTCCATGTTGTTACATGACATGCATGTCATGATTATGATGTTTACATGTGTTTTTACCTATGTTGTCCGTTCGCGTCACGTAATGCATGTGAAGCTAGCGAAATGGCCGTGAGCGCATCGTGAGCGTAGCATGTAGTCATGTTGTTACATGACACTGATCTCATGTTTATCATGTTTGCAGCAGTATCATACCTTCGTCATCTACTCATGTTTCGTAATAACACATTTCGTATCACTTAGGCAAGCGAAATGGCCGCCAGCACATCATGAGCGTGGCATGTAGTCATTTAGTTACATGACAAGCATCTCGTGATTATCATGTTGGCACTCGTCACATACCTACGTCATCCATTCACGTACTGTAATACCGAATTTGGTACATGTGACGCTGGCGAGACGGCCGCGAGTGCTTTATCAGCGTGGCATGTAGTCACGTTCTTACATGACACGCATGTCATGACTTACATGTTATGGTCGGTAGCTTGTATCCATCACGAAATCATGACATACCATACCAGTTTTGCAACATACCATGTGAACGAAACTATCGCAAGAGTGGCAGGACCATGAGATGTAAATTATGACATTCATAAAATACATGTCATGATTTTCTAATGAAATATATTCTTCATACAGTGATGTTATGCCATACCAAGTTCGGTATTGATACCATTATTGAAACGGCTATGATAGCTAAATGTCGTAGATAGATAGATATATAGATAGATAGATAGATAGATAGATAGATAGATAGACAAATAGATAGATAGATAGATAGATAGATAGATAGATATATTGATAGATAGATAGGTAAATAGATAGATAGATACGCTCAAAGTCACCGAAGTTCGCTAAGAAATGCATTTAAAAAGCACAACAAAGTAAGACGACAGTTGGGGCTACGCGAGCGCGCTCACCTTTTAGTGACGCCCGAGGCTCGTGACCCCACCGGCAATCGGTGCGTGAGCAGCGACGAGCTTTCATAGTCGACTTGGGTTTTGCAGGTGAAGGTTGCATCGCCAGCACACGCAATGGCGACGGGAGTGGCTAGACAGCGACCCGGCAACGCGTCCCGAGAAGAAGAAGGAGGCTTGGACACACTTCTAGGGAGGTTGCTCGACATGCAGCAGCCGGGTACAGCAGCCGCCGATGTTCCTGGCGCAAACCCCTATCGAAGCAAGCCGCCGAAGGTAGTGCCCGGGTGGCCACGTCCGCGTGAAGCACCGGGTAGGGCCAGCGGCCGCTAGGCCCAACCACCGAGACATCGCCACGTCACTGACACCAGGCAACGACGCCTATACGGGTGACCACGTTGGTAGTGGCAAGAACGGCGACGTTCGTAAAGGAAGCCAAGAACCCTGAGAATGACACGACCAATTCAGACATTGATGAGCAGCAGATCAGGTGCGACAAGTAGGATGACGAGAAGAACCATGAGAAGCACCAAGGCTATAGAGATGTCTGGCAATAGTTAGAACAGTTTAGGCTGCATGGGGTTTGTTGATATGTTAATTGTGATTTGAATAGTAGTTATTTAATTTGTTTGCTATATTTTTGGTATACTTGTATATAGAGGGTGTGGCGTATGAGGGTTTATTGAACGTGTTTTTTTTTTGCTAACGGAGTGCTGCGTTGGTCTGTCGCCCGCAGCAGCTGCCCGTTTTCCGTGACAGATGACATCACCCCATTTTTCTTCCACGGCGGTATTCAACGCAAATATGTGCTTCATTATCCTACTGGCCCTTTCGCACAAGCCATTTGCTGCGGGGGATAAGCGGTGGTGGCACCGTGTCTGTCACCCAGATGCTTGAAGTAGGCTTTAGTAAAGCATGGTATTATTGGAGTAGAGCAGTCTGTGATTATCTTGGTGCTTCAAGTTAATCCGTCACTCAACAATCTTCTAGACTGTGGCGGCATCTACGGACCGAAGTAGTTGTGCCTTTACAATCATTGTGAGTAAGTCAATGGCTACGATGAAGTACTTGTAACCTCCCGTGTGGCCCTATTATGTCAATTTCAACTGCGTTAAACGGGTCGTGGAATTTTATTGGCTGCAATAGAATATGAGGAACCAATATCGACATCTTCAACCTCTGGCATAGGTAACAGTTGCACTCGTATTGCCTGAGATCTGCATAGAGCTTCTGCAAGTAATGCATAGACTTTAAGGCATCGAATGTTCGCCTGAAGCCCATGGGGCCATCGTCCTTGCCCTTCGTGCACTTCACGGATTGCCTTAGCTTGTCGCTGTGTTGGAAACAAGCGGAAAGTTTGACTGCTGACAGGGCCTTGGTTTTTTAAGCAACACGTCGTTTTGTGTGATTAAGTTTTGCCAAGCGCACCTCTAAGCATATCTAGAACATTAGTGAAAAATGCATCTGGACCCGGTTTCCAACTTATGTTTGCACAGGGCCGCAGTGTTGGGTTTGATACTGCAAAAAGTTGTTTAGCATCATTAACACTAGAAGAGTTCTGGAAAGGCAATGTGGTGCACTTTGCAGGATTCCAGATTTACATATGACATAAAAATCAAGCTCCTTCAAAATCAGCTGCCAACAAAAAAGTCACTAGTTTCCTGCCTAGCAGGTGAAAACCCAGCAAAGTGGATGGTGGTTTCTGACAACTTGACATTTTGGGTCTATCAGTCATGTTAGTAACTTTGCTTATGCCAATTTCACTGCAAAAGCTTCCAGTTCAGTTGAAGAATATATAAGCTCTGTTTAATTAAGAGATATGCTCAAGCATGACGCTGAAAGTGGCATTGCTCTCATCCTCCTGCAGCAGCAGACCTCCCAAGCTGAGCTGAGATGCAATTGATTGTACTAGCACACTTAATTGTTGCTTCTCGCTTGAAGACAGGTGGCTGACAGAACGCGCGCTTTATTATCTGAAGTGCGACTAGCTGGTCTTCTTTCCAAGAAAAAGTACAGTGCTCTTTAGGAGCGATCAAAGAGGTTCAGCGATGCCGCTTTAATTTAGGGCACACTTTCTGACGTACGCTGTAAGCCTGA
Organism: Rhipicephalus microplus; assembly: GCF_013339725.1. Classification (NCBI taxonomy): domain Eukaryota; kingdom Metazoa; phylum Arthropoda; class Arachnida; order Ixodida; family Ixodidae; genus Rhipicephalus; species Rhipicephalus microplus. The sequence goes on along the minus strand of NC_051165.1, from coordinate 97,158,170 downwards.
TGAATGAAATGCAAAACTTTAGTACAACTAGCTTTTTTCCGGTGAAGGTGGAGCCCTCAGTACAGGACCCCTGTGGCCTTTGCCATCTTGCAAGCTCTGTCGATCATCTTGAGCTGTTCTTCAGGCTTAGAGCAGGACAGCGCACCTCCCACTGCTCCGGTGTTGGTGTACAGCTTCTTGGCACTACCTGTGTGTGTTGGCAGGCCCATGTCACGTGGTAAAGTGTGGGGTGTTCTCTGCATAACGGGCATTTGTTGCTGTATATTCCCGGATAGATTTTACTCTGAAGACTAAGATTGGGGTACGTATTAGTCTGCAGCTGTCTCCAGGTAACCGACTGCTCTCTGTTGAGGTCTTTGTGGGGAGGGGGGTATATCCTCCTCAGGGCTCTCTGGTGTTCTAAAATTGCTCCATAGCGTCTAGTGACTGTGGCTGGTTCCTCGTCATTGTGCGCCCCCTGGTCGGCGTATTCTCGGACAATGGCGTCGGCACGCTGGTTCCCTGTCACAATTTCATCGCCAGGTGTCCACGTAAAGGAGCAGCTCGAGAAGTTAATTTTTCTTCTCCTGAGTATGCGGATAGCAACACTGGATGTGCGGCCACTGCTGTACCGTCGACACGCTTCTTGCGAGTCAGTAACTATTTCTGTAGTAGACTCTTCGTTCTGGTGTGTGATGGCGAGCGCAATCGCTACTTCCTCAGCCTCGAGGATGTTGTTGCTTTTGATCGAAGGGCTGTTGACTTCCTAAGTTGGTGATCAACAACGCTTACAACTGTCCCGCAGTGCTCTCTGTATGTGGTCACGTCTGTATGTGGTCGTACCAAGCTTTACACATAGTTTGAAGTTTCTCTGTTCTTTATTATTTCGTTATTTATGAGCAAGTGCAACAATGTGTTTTATATACATTTCTAAGCATTTACTTCACCTTAAATTCCAATGATATCTGCTTGTATTTTTGTTCGTTTTTTGAAAAATCAACGTTTTTTGATGTTCTGATTTTTTGATATACAAATTGTATTCTGCTTGTATACTTTCTTTCGTTAGACCCCGTACTAGCCTATGGCTATGGGTCTAATCAGTGTTGTGAATTTCTTGAAATATAGTCATAACAATCTCAATAAAATAAAAAAAAGTGCAATACGTCAGTTCTCGCCTTGAAATTTTTTTCTTCTGCTTCTGATCTGGCTTTTTTGCGAGCCTTATGGATTTATTGATGCATGTTTCGAGGTATTGGGCTGACTTCAATGATCGGGCGATTGTCCTTTGGTATGCTCGCCGTGTTATTGATTTCTCCGCAAGCATCTCTCCTGCCCAACGTCTGCAACGTATGCCTGCCAGTAGCAGTCAACATAATCTCATTTTCTGCGCAACAGGATGTGCCTCGATGTGTTCTTGCACTGTGTTGTTTATCCCGAGTTTCAGGAATTTCTCTGTCGAGGTGCTGACAGGTAGACCAAGGGCGCACTTGTAGGCTTTTCAGAGGATTGCCTCTATATTTCTTTTTCCTGTGGGAGTGGTGTTTGGTAGGGGAGACTGTATACAATCCTACTGACCACGAGGGCCTGCAGAAGCCTACAAGTGTCCTCCTCCTTCTTACCCCGTCTTTTGTTAGAAATTCTGGTGATCATCCTCGTGATTTGCGCTGTAGTGTTTGAAAGCTGTCTGATGGTGTGGTCTATACGACAGTTGCTTTGTATCCACATGCCGAGAATCTTGATTCGGGACACTTCTGGAATCATCTTCCCCCCTATATAGACGTCTATGGAGTTTTTCAGATTGTATCCTCGTCTGTAGATTCTCAGAACTTCTGATTTCTCCGGAGAGCAGACGAGGCCACATTGACGCACGTAGTCGTGAACTGCATCAGCTGCGCGTTGCAGAATATCTTGTTTTTGGCTTACAGATCCTCTTGTCACTCAGATTGTAACATCGTCTGCGTAGATGGCATGTCTGAGTCCTTCAATGTTTTCAAGGTTCCGAGCTAAGCCGATCATAACGATGTTGAACAGCATCGGCGATATCACAGAACCTTGGGGTGTTTCTTTTGTGGGCGTATCAAACGTATCAGTGCGGATGCCTCCTATACCAATTGTGGTGGTTCTGTTACTGAGAAAAGCTTTGATGTAGTTGTGTATTCGCTTTCCACAACCTAATTTGCTAAGCCCCTCTAGCACAGTCTTATTACTGATGTTGTCGAAAGCAGCCTTAAGATCCAGTGCAAGTAGTACGTTTTCGCCATATTTTGGGACATTGGTATGCACCTCCTCTTTGATTTTTAGGAGGACGTCCTGTGTTGAGAGGCATTTTCGGAAGCCAAACATGGTGTGCGGCATGAGTTCGTTGTCTTCCAGGTAGGTCTCCAGCCTCTGAAGCACGATTCTGTTGTATACGTTTCCCAAACACGAAGTCAATGAAATGGGTCTTAAATTTTCCGAGCTTGGAACATTAAATCTGATGAATGAATGTATTTCAGGTTCATTTTGAGGAGGCTTGAACATATGAGCTCCTGCTAGTTTCGATGGGTCACAATATATGCTATCTTTTGTGACAATGTACCCAAGACAATTGATGGTACTACAAAATAAGACACTCTTCTGTGACTTGAACTTCAAGGCTGCTTTTTCTAACCTTGCAGATATGCTCTTAAGCTGCAAAACGCATTCTTCAAATGTCTGGCTGAAGACTACGCAGTCACCAACATACTCAAGGGCATTGTATTGAGTACCATCAGTGATCACGTTCACGTCTCTCTGAAAACAGAACGAGGCACACTTAAGGCCAAAACACACACGAAGAAATTTTTAAAGACTCTACAGCCTAATGAAGGCAGTCTTCCGTAAGCCATGTGGATGCACGGCGATCAGATGAAATATATACACCAATTCTATAACAAAAAATACTTGCTTCAAGTAAGTGCCTGCAGCACTACTTCATTCCTTGAGAAAGGGTAAATGGTGTCCTCACTCTGTGACTACGTTGAGACGTCGATACTCAGCGAACTTGCACGTTGTTCTGCTTTTCTCTTCTACTGAGATCATTGGTGACGTCCAGTTGCTCCCTAAGAGAGAGAGAAAGAGAGAGATGTAAAAATGTATTGTTGAAAAAAGAAAGTTTGGGGGCCAAAGCATGATTCCGCTACATGGTCGGCGTCTCTAGTCCTGGACACTGCCTTGCGAGGCCCTGACTCTTGCCCGTTTGACCAGAGTCCTCTGAAACTCCAGCGAGGAGCAGTTAAGGGTGATCTCAAGTGCTCCTCGCTGAAGAGGGTCTAAAATGCTTGTAAGGAAGGGGTAAAAGAAGGGGGCTGGTGGGGATTTTAGCACATGCCCACATCATGTGAAAGATATTATAGGTCTCCCGACAGTGTTGCCCTGGCCCATTCGTGTTCGCATCAAAATGTCGAAGGTAGCACAATATTGGCATCAATGACGTCGTTCATTATATTATACTCTTGACGGGACGACACTGTGCTGGTGACAATCTGTGAAGATGTTGCTTATATTGGCTTTTTCTTTCCTATTAGAATGCAAAGTCATTCAATTGTGCAGGAACCTACATTTATACTTTACTGTGAAAAGCAAACAGAATGTTGTGCCAACAAGTCAAATATAACAGCTCTAGTTGAGTGGATTATAATTGTATTTTGATAGTAAAGTGGATGCCACCCACTGAGATGGAGAGGTGTTGCGTATTGGCGACTGTACGAGCTGGTAGGGCATCATTGTTCTCTGGAGAAGGCAGACATGAAATTTTGAGAATCTGTAGCCAGTCGTCTGCAGAAAATTTGTTCACCTCAATTCTGCTTTTTCTTCAATGAAACCAATTGTTATCTGAGGTGGAAGCACGACTGCTTGATAAAAATAGTTCGTCATCAAGACTGTGGAATCATGATACATCTGTCACTAAGGGTTTCTAGACTAGGGAACCCTTCCACCTTAGAGTGATACCGGGCCTTGCTCAGAGCACTGTTTAGAAATAAACGTTTTTTTATGTTTCTTAGATATACATTGCCAAACCACAGAAACTAACATTTGCGATAAAGTTGGCAAAGCATGCTAACCAATCAGATAGACCTTGCGTAGCTTTTGGGGAACTGACACAGCCAAGCTCTCCAAGTCCAAGCCGATGACAATTCTTGAAGTCCATACGAAGCCGTCGCCTAGCAGAATTCTTTCGTGAGGTAACTGGGAACCAATGACTTGTCGTGCTGCGGTGTTTGATTCTCCACTGTTTCTACAGCTCGAACTTGGCCTACATTTTGCAGCTGATTGCCTACCAAACGAAGAGATGAAGGTCTTATTTTCGAGTTCATCAGCTATTGGGGCCGGAATCAAAATTTTAACAGCTTGAGAGTCCAAGCTGCATTTTATCATTTGTGCTTTGATGGCAACAGAAACAGAAAAAATGCCCCCACATCCCCGAAGGGAATCGTGAACAGATGCGAATGCATTGCATAGCAATCGTAGCGGCATTTCACGGAGGAGAACCCAGCTTTAGAAGAATAATATTTTCTTTTTTTTACAACGTGCAGCAAATAGCGTCATTCGCCCTCTAAATATTGGTGCACACCGGCGAATAGCAGTGGTCGCACGGCCGTTTGCAACTGGTGACCAAAAAGCGACTGATGTTACCACCGGCAGAGGCTGCATGCGAGCGACCTGAAGTCGCAAAACTTCGTTATCAGCGAGAACTCTCGACGCCGACGCCCATCAACTGATCGCCGCCAGCTGAGTGAGCGGAGCGAAACGAGCGTGCTGCATTTATTGTTTTCATGCGTTCGCACGCAACGTTCCCAGCAACTCAAGGAGTTCGATTGAAGCGAAGAACAAGGGATTGTCATGGCGCTGGTGCGCTATGCCTTCGTGTCAGTGCTGGCAGCACAGAAGCCTCCAAAATAAACAAATGGCAGCATATTCATGGAGTGAATGATGGAGAGTGGTGCGCAACATTTGTCCATTCATTCTTTCTTGCTTCCGTCCGTACATGCGTCCGTCTGTGTGATCGTCCATGCGTCCATCCGCCCGTCCGTGCGTGCGTCTGTTCTTGCGTCCGTCCTTGCGTTCGTCCATGCATCCGCCCCTGTGTCCGTTCATGCGTTCATCTATGCATCTGTGTGTGTGTCCGTTCGTCCATCTATTCAACACTCCAAGTACCACCATCTCGCATCTTTTCATCATATATTCCCCATATTGAAGCACCGCCATCCAATGAACATTCCAAGGACTAAACGACAGGTGGAACACGCACACTTTCTTACAGCTTGCGCTTCGGGTCTACTCCCCATTTTTAACCACCTCGAGTTCATGGTATATACTAGTTCACTGTATTCAAGGCACTGTGGCCCAACGCTCGCTAAACCTTTCTAAAACCAAGGTGGGTACGCCAAGTGAGTATACCGTAGCAACCTTTTTCTGTCAGATAGTGCTCAATGTACATGCCAATGGCTGCTAATGGGAAATAAGAGACAGGAAAATTCGGCTTTTAATTTCTTACGGCTTGCGCTTCGTATCCACTTCCCACCTTTAACCACCTCAATTTCATGGTATATACTAGTTCATTGTATTCATGGCACTGCGGTTCAGCGCTCGCTAAACATTTCTTAAACTAAGGAGGTTACACCCAGCAAGTATAACGTACCAACCATTTCTTGTCAGAGAGTGCTCAACGTACATGCCAATGGCTGCTAATGGGGATCACAGCGTGCGCGTTAACTAAAAGCCGAATGCTCCTGTCTCTCATTCACCCTAAGCAGCCATTGGCATGACATTGAGCATTATCTTTTATTGTTCAACAACGCACAGAAGAAATTTCTCACCAGTACAACCTTGGAGGTCAAAATGTTATACTTGTTACACACTACAACGGTTACGAGGGACGAACGGGTGCCGCTATAAGGAGCTTTCCCCCTAAAAAAAAAACCAGTGGTGGGATTGACACACTTTCTGCTCGCGAGAGTTGGCCGGCTATGCAAGCCCATTATTTCCGAGAGGAGTGCGTATTCAGAAACGCTCTTTGAATTTAACTTGACTTGCCACAACCTCTAATGCAGCAAAACGCCTCTCGAACACGGGTTTTTACTCGGTGCCAAGGCATGAAGTACAAACGCGTTCCCTACGCACCAAAGAGAACGCTCTGCAATGAAGGTGGTGGTAACTCAAGTTGAAGAAAAAGAACGATCCAGAATATGAGGGAAGATGATGCGCAAATAATTTTCTGCTCACTTTGACGGTGTTTGGCTTCTTGAGGACGCCGCCACGTAAATTAGACACTTTGCTCGAGCTGCTACATCTCACTATCTCCAAGCCAAGTACTCCGTCGTGGCCATAGTGCCCCACATTCAGAGGAACAGACTCGTTTGTATCTGGCGACAGGAGGCTAGCGCAATGAAAAAAAAACAAAAAAAAACAGAAACATGAGCCTGAATATGATGAAATGCTAGCGTCACTTCTGGGCATCGCTGATTGGTTCCAGCAGTTTTGCAACTGCAGTCGCACGACTGAAAATCGTGCGAGAAGCAACTAGCCAAAGCAGTCGCTTTCCGACCGTTCGCCACTGTCCTTGACCAGTCGCAAATGGTCGTGCGACCACTGCTAGTCGCCGGTGCGTACCAAGCTTAAAAGTTCGCCAGCTCTAGTAGCTAGCATGCATGGTTAAAAACTACTATGTATTGAACAAAACACCGTTCTCGACTCGGCGTTGGCGTTTCACAGCTGCCTCTTGAACACATGGAGGCGTTGAGCACATATTTCCGGATGTTCTTGAGAGGCGCCCAGCCAGCTAATGATCGAGGGTGAGGCGCGGGCGGACAGGAAAGTGGGGTGCAGAGAGCAGAGAGAGTGAGTGGCTGGAGAAGCAGTGGCGAAGCACTGCACCCACCCTATCTTACAATCTCTCGCACCACATGCTCCGGTTGCTAGGGGCGAGAAAAGGAGCGCATGCCCGCAGCTGTTGCAGACAGCTGCCGATGCCGAAGTGTGACATGGGGGGGGGGCTCCAGTTGCTAGGAACGCGTGTGCCCTCAGCTGTTGCTATAGGAGAGAACGGTGAATGGATTCCAATTTACACCTGACATAGCCCGACTATGAAAAAAAGGAAGCCATGCGCCTCTACGCAACGATCCTATCGAGTCTCAGAGTCGGAGCGCCATGTTATTGACGACCAGGTCTGACATGCTCCAGGGGGATTGTTAAGCTTTCCAACAGTCCTGGGGAGTGACCAGTCCTTCCTGTTAACAAGGACTGCTTCATTCGGTTTTGTGTCGACTACCGATGCTTAAACAAGATTACCCAGAAGGACGTTTACCCGTCACCACGAATCGATGACGCCCTAGATTGTTTGCAGGAAGTAGAATTCTCTTTGATGGATTTACGCTCTGACTACCGACAAATTTAAAACAGCGATTCTCCCGCCCGACGGAATGTACGAATTAACCGTCAGGCCTTTCGGCCTTTGTAATGCCCCAGCAACTTTTGAGAGAATGATGGTCGTGATTTTACGAGGCCTTCAAGTTGAATCCATGTTTATGCTACCTCGATGACGCAGTTGTCTTTTTCGCCAATTTCAACACCTATTTAAGTCGTCTCGAGCACGTCTTCACATGCCTCAATGCCGCCGGCCTTCAACTCAACCTCAAGAAGTATAGTTTTAGCACTCAGCCCCCTCTCCCCACTATTGCAAAAAAACAGCGTCCCCTGCGTGATGCCCGTGCGTTTTTTGGCAATGGTACACGCTGGAGACACTGGTACACGCTTGTATTCCTTGGCACTTCGCTGGGCGCACTGAGAAAAAGCTGTGTCGCACTGGTAGTGGCGATGGCTTAACCGCTGCGATGCTCGTGCACACTGCGAAGCGCTGGTAAAGCGGAAAGTTTCACTGGCGAGCGCTGGTGAATACTGGAACATGCAGTTTCTACCAGTGCAGCGTGCACACTATTGTAGCTTTGCCAAGGTATGTTTTGGTGTCGTTGAATATAAAACGCTTGATTCTACGGCACGGAGAGATTCTACCCATAGCAGATACCAAGCATACATAGTTTTCACAGCTTACGTACGTATATCGCAGCAATTATAAGGCACCTTTTTTGCATATGCCCCCGTGTATACCAGCCATATTCAGATCAGCCGTGAATCGCTGTAACAATTCGAAGTTGCAGTGTTTGTAAGCCTAGAGCGGCATGCCATTCCTAACAGAAACAGCAAATTGTTTTTGCCGCCAAGTTGACGATATGTAAATGAGCTCTCTGGATCGCTTCGCAAAGCTTCCCAGTGGAGGCGAGAAAAAAAAAAGCTGTCGTTCTATTCCGCTACACCGTATCAATGGATGTCTGGCCATGCTCATCCTTCTACTTATTTCAGCTAACAGTTAGAAATTTTCCGAAGCTCAAATGCAGAATCTTTTTCAACCATCCCAACTCACCACGTTGAGAGCGGTCTTACCCAGTCCCTGGCCCAAAGAGCATTAAGCCTGTCATGCCTGCCGTATCGGTGTATATGTTACCGGCGCTTGTTGCTTCGTGTAGATACAATTTTAAAGTGTGAGAATAACTGTCAAGTACAGTTTAGACATCCATGAACCTAAATAAACTATTTTGCCTTGTGTCGATGTTCCCACAAGGAGCGCTGATGATCGATGCGTCGCGCTTTTCGCTACGAAGGCTGTCACCGAAAGCTACCGGCCGCACTTAGCCGGTACTTCTCTGACTGATATGTAACAACACGCAATTTCCAGTTTATAATTTGATACGCCTTCGTGAACTGACTTGCCGGCATACGTTTTCAGCGGATTTTATTAGTATTTCTACGGGTGTTGTTTTTAATTGTTGGTATAGATATAACTGCTTATATCTGTGCACTGGCACGCCCGCTGTATACTGCCAGCGGAGGCCAGAAAAAGAGTGGAGGCTGTCGCTCGGTATTGCCATTCCGTAAATGCAATTCTGGCAACGATTGACCTTCTACTTACTTCAGGTGCGGTTTAGGTAACAGTAAGAAATGTCGCAAAGTTCAAATACAGAAACTTCAAGCATTGCAACTAAGCTGTTTCGAGAGCAGCCTTACCCAGTGCCCCGTCCCAGTGAGCCCTATTGTGCCGGCCGCGTCGGTGTACATGCTGCCGGCACTTTTTACTTTAAGTAAGCACAAGTGTAATAATGACTGTAAAGCACAATTTAAACATCCCTGAGCTTAAATCATTCATTTCCCTGTGTGTGCAGTGCCAGCACAAAGAGCGGCTACGATCGATGTGTCATGCTTTCAGCAACGCAGGCTGTCACCGAAAGTTTCCTCCTGAGCGCAGTAGCCGCTACTTCTCTGACTCGTATGTAAGAACACGCCACTTTAAGTTGGTCATTTGGTACGCCTTAGAAAACTAACACACTGGCATAATTTTTCAGTGGATTGCATTAGTAATAATCTTCGGCGGTTTCTTAGTTGCAGGTATCGACATAACTGCAAATATGTAATCTGGCATGCCGGATAAGTACTGCTGCATTGTCGTTTGCGCAAAAAAATACTTAATGTTCACTCGTGTGCACGGATATCTACCGAACAAGACATTTTAAATCATATGTACATGTTGACCAGTATTAAGTCGAAAACAGATTATCGGAGGAAAAAAATTATATCGACAGCAACAGCCGACAATCTGTGGCTGCTCCTCCAGTCAATTTGAGATTTTCCAGAGTGAAGCTGTGGAAGCTTCAAAAAACTTTGCGCTCTTGCTAATATCCGCACGGATTCCGGCCACCGCACTTCATTCGGTGCCCGGAAGCCGTTCGTCACTGTCGAATGAAGACGTCATTGTTCTTTGGAAAGGAATCTCGCATCAATATTTTATGTGCGACTTCTAAACATGAAGTCGAACGGCGCATTCTTTAAATAAATAGACATTTTACAACCTAGCGTGTACATTCTGGCGTAGCGTACGTACAGTGGGTAGTGTATTCAGTTTGAAATAAGAAGGTGGCAAGTTCGCATCTCTACAAAAAAGGTAATTTCTTTATTTTTTGATGTTTACGCAAGCTATTCTGTTTATATATTTATTTATTTATTTATGGCGTATGGGCACCCCCGTTTCAAACCTGTGAAGCCAATTTGCGCGGAGTACTGAGACGCTGCTCCAGCGTCCCAGTACCTACGCTGGGAGGTGCTGGTACCAGCGCCAAACTACCTGATTCAAAGGGAACAGCCACATATCGACTGGGCCCATAATCAGGCACGGCGCAGGATGCTGGTACCCAGTGGCGCTTGCTTTTGCAATAGGGAAACGCTTCGCACCTAAAAGTACACTATTCTGAGGGCACGACACCTGCTCATTTACTGATGACTGCTTGTGGGCATCAGTGCCACCAGCTGTTCCTTTCCGCACTGTTGTGTACTGGAGGATTCAAATTCTTCCTGACATTTAAATTTTGCAGTTAGCGGTGGACGAGACGGTGTGACAACATGTCCCCTTCTGGAGCGAGTCAAGTACCGTTTACCAATTCTCGTGGCTTTTGGAAACTTTATAAAACACGCGTCACGGAATAATTCTATTGCCGCTATGGACACGGCATTACTTTTGTATTCCCCAACTTTATTTAGCCTTTCTCTAAGCTACTTGACAATCTGAGGAACCGTTAGTATAGGCTGCATACGCGTAAACGATAACGCATAATCTTCTGAGGTGAACGCGTTGCGTTAACACGGAATACGGACACATGAGTATGAAAGTTAGTATAAAACCACATCAGTACAAAACTTCGCTCTATGGTGTTCTCGGCATGTCCACCGTTTCCCAACAGCACCTAGATAAACCGAAGTGGCTTCGCCTAAAAAAATCACAGCAGGACGATTTATTGCAGAGCACACCCAGGAGTTTTACAAAAATTTAATTTTGTTAACGAATCAGCGTCCTCTACAAAAGAAAGATTTCGTGGATTTCATCTCCTATTCATTAGTTGCTTGTTATTCTTGCACGCATTCACACTGAAGTGTTTGATGTGACTTGTGGGCGCGTGGGCTACATGAATTGAACGGCGAGAGCTCGGCATATATTCACGATGCACATGGGCTATAGGTGGCGCAGCATGAAATCTAAGTGACCGCAGGAGGAGGGTCGACCGGTGAACTCGCATAGGAAAACAGGACGCACCGGTGTATGCCCTGTGCCGTTATCACCTTGTGAAATCTTGATCGTCAAATGAATGCATATCGCGACGAAGTACTTTCCCATATGATAGGAACTGCAAATGTTCTCTACCTAATTTTTTCTGCAGTGAGAAGGGTGGCTGTATTAGTTGATCGACCAAATATGAACGACACCTTGCGTAATCAAGTCCTTGCTGCAGAAAACTGCATGAACTACAATTGACGTATGAAGTCAATGGCACTCCGAGGCAGTATTTACCAAGCCTGTCTTAGGGGTTAGCCATAGTAGTAGGCTGATAGCGAGTTGTGTACCATCGCGCCTCCACGGGACCGAAATTTTAACGTGGCGATAGCTTGCAAACAGGTTACGCCATCGTAATTACTTGCTCTGTCAGTAATATGAAGTTGCTTCTTCTACGCACTACAAGCATAGTAAAATTCAAGTTCTCTCGTTGTTGAAAACCAACTCTACCCACTCGGCCCCCGAGACGCACCAGCCGAGGTGATATACCAAAATGGGAGGAAGAAAAGTACTCCCGCTATGCAAATAGTAGTGATTGACTTGTTGTTCACGTGAATAGGAAGTTAAAACCTTGAAGATGTTCTTCGAAGGCTGAAGAAAACTTCTGTTTACAGACTGTACAGGATATACACAGTTACGGACATAAAAGGTACCAAGGGCATCCATCCTCCAAAGGCTCTCAAGAAAACTAGCGTGCAAGGTAAAAAGATCCGAAAGGATTACCGTAGGATCATTTGGAGGAGGAAAGATGGAGCAGTACATGAAAGTCGTCGAGCTCAGCGTGAGGAAGGACCCCACACAGGAGCCAGTCACGATCGAGGCGCTAGAGATAAAAGTTATATTCTGTGACGTGCTACTGTCGCCACCATTGACAATACATGAAAGAGCGAGATTGATGAGAATTTGTTTGGCTGATGATTGGGAGAAGACGGACAAAGAAAGAAAAGATATGGAAACTTCGATGTTAATTGGAGCAGATTATTACTGGACCATAGTCACTGGTTGCATTCGCGATATTCATCCGAAAGTAATGGCAATAGAAACGATGTTGGGGTGGACGGTCCAAGGTCCTGTAGGACTTCATTGTGTGCCATTTAAATCATAGACGGTTGTGGTACTCAAGGTCAGTGCCAAGTCAGACACGAGTGTGAACGAACTGCAGCTATTCAGGGACTTGGAAAACATGGGCATCATGGAGAAACCATCAACAAAGATGACTGATGAACATGTGGTGGAGTACGTCCGACAAACAATGAAGTTCAATGCAGGAAGGTACCAAGTTTCGGCTACCATGAAAGGAAAACGTAACATTGCGTGACAACAAAACCATTGCAGAGAAGAGGCTTATCCAGGTGGCAACAAAATTATACAAGGATAAAGATGAGCTCCTAGCCTACGACAAAGCTATCTCAGAGTACTTTGAACAATAAATAGCAGAAAACGTCGAAGAACATGCTGCATCAGATATACAGAACAAATTTGCATACTACATGCCGCATCAAGCAGTAATTAAGAAGCATCAAACAACGACAAAGATAGGATCGTCTTTGACGCATTTTCGAGCCAGAAGCCAGGGTAATCCTTGAATGAGAACTTAGAAAATGGGCCATATCTGAACCTCGACTTCACAAGTTTGCTGATGAACTTTCGACATCACAAGATCGCCATGTCAGCCGAAGTAAAAAAGTATTTTTACAGATCAAAATACGCTAAAATGACCGAGACGCACTGTGATTAATGTGGTGGGAGAGAATACCCAGTGAAGATATGCCCAGCTCGAAGATAAAAACGTGGAGGATGACAATGATTACTTTCGCATCTGCACCAAATAGCTTTCTTCTAGCGGCCACTATTCATCGACATTAGGATAAAATCGAACAGAAACATCCTGCAGTTGTGGCGCAACTCTGAAAAGGAATCTACATCAATGACGTTTTACCAGAAGCCGACGAATACTCGACATCAACAAAGATATACAAAGACGCAAGATAATTTTTTGTAATGAGGGAACTAATTTAAAAAATGAAATTCGAATTATGCCAAATTAAGAAAAACATTTGAGTAAGAAGAAGATGATCTGGATCGAGGGATAAGAAAAGAGGGACAAATCAAGATTTTGGGACTAATATGGAATTTCCTAGACGTGTTGACCTTTGCCGACAACACATGGCGAAATGACAAGGACATGAAACAACTTTTAAAAAGACAGATTTTGCAAGCTAAGGCAAGGATATATGACCGTCTAGGCTTTTTCACTCCGTTTTCAGTTGGAGCAAAAATATTGCTGCAAAATATTTGGATGGAAAAACTGAAATGGGACGACGCGTTACCAAGCCAGCATCGATAAGCTTGGAAGGACTGGTCGAAGGAGCTTCAACACTTATATGACTTCACCGTTAAGAAATGCTATGACAGCAGGCAAGCTGAAGTGAAAGCATCGACCATACACGTGTTCTCCGATGCAAGTCCAATGGCGTATGGAGCAGAAACATACATTGTAATGGAATACTCCGACGGAAGTAATGAAGCCATCCTAATCATTGCAAAAGGTAGTCACTCCAATGAAAAAGATTACACTAGCAAGAATAGAGTTGCTGGCTGCCACAGTATCAGTCAGATTGGCCAGTCATATAACTGAGAGTTTCGTCAGGAAACTGAGGAGTGTGAAATTCTGGACTGACTCTCAAATTGTAATATGCTGGATAAAATCAAACAAAACAAAAGATCTGTTTGTTCGCAACCATGCGGCAGAAATCAAGAGCAAGTCTAACGAAAGTAAATAGGGGTACGTTAAACGTGATGAAAATCCTGTGGATTTATTGACAAGGAAGATGAAGATGAAACGTTTGCTGAACAGTGAATTGTGGCGGAAAAGCCCCACGGGGATCAAGAATGAAAAACAAAGGCCTGATTATGACGTCACGCAAGCAGCGGAAAGTGATGACAAGAAAGACGACGAAAAGACCGTGGCAAGCCAGAAAAGATAATTGATGTGAACAAGTTTGGATCATACCAGAAATTGTTGCGAGTTACTGCGTGGGTTATGCGTTATATAGGAAACCGATGAAAAGAAAAAAACAGGTTCGCTCACAGGAAAAAAATTGGACAAGGCAGAGTTAGTGCTTCTAAAGCAGGCACAGAAAACGGTACAAAATGCAGTGACACTAATTTATGACAACATGAATATGTATGACACGAACATTTTCGAAGACGATCAAGGTGTCCTAAGAGCAAAATGGATGCTTCAGTGGAGTGATTTGAGCTTTATGAGAAGCATCCTATTATTTAACATTTCAGAACTCATAATTCTGAATGCGCATCAAGCGACAATGCACGGTTGCGTTACGACAACTTTGACACATCAGAGAACAAGATTTTGGATTGTTCGCGGCAACAGATGGTGAAATATGTTATGAAGAAGTACATCACATGTAGGAGCTTCAATTCTAGGCCAATGGCACAAAATATTTCACCACTGCCGGCTGACAGGATAACGCAGACGAGGCCATTTGACACAGATAGTATAGACTTTACTGCCCCGCTAAATGCTCGAGAGGATTAAGGCAATAAACTCACGAAGTTCTACATTGTGATGTTTATCCGTGCAGTAACAAGATTTGTACAACTACAGTTGGTAAAGAGGATGTCATCAGAAGCGTTTATACAAGTATCCCAAAGATTGGTAGCTAGAAGAGACTTGTGTACTATTGACAGTGATAATTCAAGAGCGTTCAAGAAATCTGAGAAACAGATGAACAAGATAATAAAAATCAAAGATGAAAGGGTGCAATGGTATACCAGTAACCTGAAAATGAAATGGAGGTTTATTGTGTAGTTAGCTTCACGGTAGGAAGTATTTTATGAAAGACTGGTCAGAAGCTTTAGGCCGTCCATGGAAAAACTATAGGTGCTCGACTTTTGCATGAAGAACCATGAACTCTGGTTGTTGAAGCACAAGAAGTAATTACGAACCGGCCTTTTATGTGTATGATGTTATTAACGAGCCACAATCTATCACAGCGGCGGACAATATAGCAGGCAGGCAACCAATGGACAAGCAGGAAGACAACAGATTCGACAAATACAGTTGGCTGAATTGCTGGAGTGCAAGAAAACGGGCAATGATAACATGGTGTACCAGATAAAAAAGGAGTCTCTGAGGGAGCTTAAATGTGCCAGCAGAAAAATAGGGTGTCACACAAGTACACAAGAACGAGATGTACTTCTGCTTTGAAAAGCGCAAAAAAGAACACAGTGCAAAATCTTCAAGGTCGAAAAGATTTTCTCAGGCAAGGATGGACTAGTAAGAACGTGCGTGCTTCGTACACCTGAAATAAAACTGATCAAAGGGTGATTCAACTGTTGTATTCGCTACAAGGTTGCTTCGATTGAATCTTGCCGGCGGGAATATGTATAAAACAGAATGAAGATAGAGCTTGGAGGCGAGGAAGAAGAAGTGGTCAGGGGCACGCTCTGTATACCTTTTTTTAATCTTGTTCTGTCAACAATTAACCAAAGACGTACCGGTTCTGCGCTCGCTTTGGTTTTTCTGAAACATACAGGCCATTCCTGGTTTTCCTTGGCAGCCGGAAGGAGAAAGAAGACGACGAAGCTGTTGCTGCTTTGCTAAGTAGCTCTGTCTGCATTTATCATTTATTTTTGTTTATATTACGGCTCAGCACTGCTCAAGACCTCGGACGACTCGAAAAGGTACCTGTCGTATCGGCGACCAACGGGTGCTGCGCAGCCCGCCGCGTCGAAAGGTGCTAAAAAAACGAAACAAGCATCAGGGAGAGCGCCGCCATAACCTATCAAGATGTGACACCAAGTCAGAAGCACCAGCTGGTTTGCGCAATCATACCTGACTGCAAGCGACAACACAGCGTTGAATCAGAGGACGAATCAACTGTCGTCGGGGATCACAACAGGGCGAACCTCACAGATCTAGACATGGACGAGGGTAGTTTCCGCCTTGTGCGACATCGCAAAGACAGGATGGTGGGCATTCCTGTGATAATTTCTCCCACATCCGAAGGAGCTAATTTGAGGCAAGTGAATCCTATTGACCTATGCTCGGAAATTGAAACTAATCTCGGTAGAGCCCCAGTTAAGAGCCATTTCACAGCACAGGGAGCCCTGCTCTTGGATATAGAGACAGAACACCAAGCTAATATGCTTCTAGAGACCAACACTATCTGCGGCCTTGCCATATCTGCCCGTGTACCACACAGGTACATGAAAAATACATGCATTATAAAAGGGGTCCCAAGATGGTACTCGGACGAAGAGCTGTTAACCTACCTGAGACCTCAGGGAGTATACCACACAAGAAGAATCATACGACGGGTCCAAACCTCATCCTCCGAGTGGCAATCAAGGCGCACTGACTCGGTGGTTCTCACATTCGCTCCCAATTCGCAACGTTCAGAGAAGATCAAGCTTGGCTTCACCAGACACGAGCTGGTAGACTACGTGGAGACGCTGCCACGCTGTTTTAAATGTCAGCGTTTTGGACATGTTGCTAAGCACTGTCGTGGGGAACAAAAGTGTAAGCGCTGTGGGGGCTTCATGACTTTAAGACGTGTACAAGTAAAGAAAAATTTGTGTTTGCAAACTGTGGCGCTGACCACCCCTACTGAAACGTTCCGTATGATGCGGAGACCTCAAGTACGGAATTATTGGAATATGGAAGACGTATGATGCGGACTACGCATTTTATGGAAAGACGTATGATGCGGACTCCATTTTATGGCGAGACGCCTGACGCGGACTTCGCATTTTATGGAGAGACGCATGATGCGGACTCCGCATTTTATGGAAAGACGTATCATGCAGAAAAACTGAAATGTGTGCATGTTACGTCCGAATCTAGTGCAAAGCAATATAATGTGTAAATTGGATAGACGTCCACATCTTTAGTACATGCAATAATGTGTACAAATCTCTATATTTCTTAAATATGCTGATGAGGAATTGAATCAGCAGCATCTTTTTAATTGTCGTGTTGCGGAAGCAAAATTAGCTTTTAACTAAAATACGTTACAAAGCTACTAAGTTAACATGCTAGCGATCATAAATGGTAGTTACATTGCAACACAAAAATGCGGTGTTCTATGCAAGACTTAAAGAACTTATAAAGTTATTATTTGCAATAGAGAAGCATTCTTATACACATCAGCCCTGCTACAATCAATATATTTTTTATTTGTCTGTATGCTTCAGCTGTGAATAGCGACACTGCAGTGTTGATGGTACACAAATGAAGTGACTACACCGTAATTTCACAAGCTACACGTAAGCCACAGAATGGTGGCACAAAACACAATTTAACAGCAAATTTGGAATGAAATCTTCAAACATAAATAATAGTCATAGCACTGTGAAAGTGTGGCGCTGTGTTTATCTGATGAACGCCTTGGGGAGATCGACGAAATGCTGCTGGAGGCTCCGGCACCACTGTAGATTTGGGAGGTCACTGCCATAGAACTTATGTGGCCTTCATAGGCACCTGGAAATGTAAATAATTGGCACAAATAACGTCAGAGAGACATGCTAGCACCTCAGTTTACATGCACAAGAAATATAACACACAGAATAAAACTGAAAATGTAAGGAACACAATCTTTCATGTTATGCATATGTGAATAATAGAAGAAATAAGTGTATACATTAGTTCTGCCATATTAAAGAAAAGAACATGCTTATCACAGTGAAAATAACTAGGTTGTCACGATTTTCACTGGTAGAGATAATCTACTGATATGTCCTTATAGAATTATGATTTAAATGCTGCCTTCACAGTAAAACTTTAGGAACTGCCAGTGAAAGCTCTCAATGTACATCTATAGTGTGTGCATGTACATCTGCTGCATTTATACTACAGAGTTTGTGCACAAAACTGGCATCTTGAACAATTTTAAGAGGTAAAGCTATGCTAATTATTAAGGTTAAAATCACCATGAAAGAAATCAGGATCAGGTAGGTGCCATTAAAAATCTGTGCAAGCCAGACAACTATAACCAAACTGCACAGAAATAGGGGAGCAAGAGTAACAGAAATTCAGCTGCTGGCCTGCAGGTCTCGGTATCGAATCTCGGCTGCATTTTCGATGGAGGCAGAAATGCTGTAGGCACGTGTGCTCAGATTTGGGTGCACGTTAAAGAACCCAAGTAGTCGAAATTTCCAGAGCCCTCCACTACGGCGTCTCTCATAATCATATAGTGGTTTTGGGTCGTGAAACCCCACATATCAATCAAGAATAACAGAAATAAACTGCCAACAGAAAAGTTGGGTGCATGTGCTATCTGTAAGTGCTTACACTTTACTACATAGAGCATGCTCATTCCATTTTGAATACCGATATTGAATATAACTGCTCTATTAGGAATGTAAAATGTAAGGTAAAACTGAACGACTCTATAAAAAGTTACCCTAATATGACGTCACGTTTTCTTATAACAAAATTGACTTAGACTGAAATATAATTATGCAAGAAAAAAACTTCAAGAGAACAATCAAGTTTGAAGTCATAATTTTTAATATGGCTACTATGACTATAACCAAGAAACCGACCTCAACATGGCTAATGTTAGTTTTTAAGGCCTATGTTCACTAGACAATGAACTATACTACAAAAAGTAGTGTTCAGGCAAAGCACCACACAAAAAAGAACGCAGACCTATTTGTTATTACATACAATGCTTTTAAAATGGTATTTTTACCTCTACTTGCCGCTTTTGATCTAAGTACCTGGTGTGAAACAATTAAGCTGAAAATGCACTGTGCCCCCAAAACATGTTGGTTGAACCTGAATTTTTAAAAAAATGGTGAAGCTTGCACTAAATTAGACTCCACAAGCCTTCGAACAGCGAGACTGCGTGACTCTTAGGGCTACTTTGGTTACTTGTGTTCTTTTTCTGGGCCTAAGCATAAGGACAAGGGCTTAATTGAATTGCTGCTAACAAACAAATGCTTTCGAAATTGCCCGAGCGTCAAAGGATGCTCAGAAATTTGTTGTTTTTCCCACTGCACCTTTCTATACCAAACATCCAAACCATACTGCCTGGCGACCATCACAGATATGTATTTTTAAAAATGAAGGTAATTTACTCTATTTGAAAATAGTTATTTGCAGAATTATTTTGAAGAGAAAAAAGTAGTGGTCACGTGGGTACCTTCAGAATTTCGCAGAATGTTGTGTGGGTGTTATTTGTGAGAAAACTTTAAAAGTAACGCTTCTTCTTGCCATATCAAATTTGATCTACATATTAAGTAGAGGTGCATCTTTAAGGTACTTGAAGCCGACTAACATTAGTGCAATTCATCTGCTACATAGGCTTTGAAGAATTCAGCCAAACTATTTGTCGTTTGCATTTCTTGTATGGCAATACTGCACTTTGTATGAATATTTGAGCCACAAATACTCACTCCACAGAAGTTATATTTCACGAAAAAAATAACGTTAGGTCCAGATTACAAATATTACTATATAATTGTTTTTGTCCACATTGAGATGCAATTTGAACTATGTGTTTTTGTAATGGAAAATTACTTTTATGTGTAAGTTGAAAGCAAATAAACAGTTCTTGTTATATGGCAAGTGTTATCATTACAATTTTCGCTGCAATGAAGAAAATAATTTTTGAAGTCTCTTATTAGGGCCATAGGGAACTTCGGAACGAAAGCTGTCGTATATCAAATGCAGAAAACAGCCATCATTAGGAAACTTCAAAAATTAAGTTATTCTTTAAAACAAAGTGTAATTATAAAACTTGCCATATAAAGAGAACTGCTTCCTTGCTTTTGATGAGGCAAAAAAATTGCACTAATATTACTGAGCTTCATGCACTACACACAATCACCTTTATTTATTACCCAGACCAAATTTGGTGTAAAGTAAAAGAGGGAGTATTTTTGAAATACTTCTTTTTACTTTTTACAAACAACACCCAGACGACATCCTGGGAAGTCCAGAAGGCACCAAGGTGACCTAATAATTTGTTCTCTGCGATAGATTTTAGCATTTTGCTGTTTTCAATACAGTAAACGAGCACAATATTTTTTTTTCAAAACACATTTAGGATGGTTGGCAAAATGGCCGGGATGTTTGATGTGGCATTGCCTCACTGCCAGCATTTATTCTTCCGAAGCTCAAGCTATCACCTCTCTGTTACTGCCTTCCTTACATACAATGCCTGCATATGAAAGAAAAAGAAAGGCAGGTCTAACAAGGTTCACAAGGCAAGATATTTTCATGTTGTATAAACTTGTTACCATAAACAGCAGCAAAATACCATTCATTTTCAGTAGTCCAAGGCACAAGCTATATACCAGTATACTGAGAGCCAAGCGCAAACTTTTCATTTGATCATGTGTGGTGATAGACAGGAAGCGCTTATTGCAAGACTGATCAGCCTGTAATTAACTGAATGAAGTACAATGCACTGTTCAATACAACACCACATAGGCATCTTTGCTACTGCAAAGCCATGTGTCATTGATTCAAGCACTAGATGGGACAATGTAAATGAAACAAAAAAGATGAAAAAAGAAAACAAACGAAAAAAAGAAAAAAAGGGGGGATGCAAAGTAGGAGCAGTGTAGCACACTACTTTTACTTTGCATCCCCCTTCTCTTTCTTCTTTTTCTTTCTTTTACCTTTTTTTTGCTTCTCTTACCCCCAACCTCCGACAGGAGAACACTTTGTATCATCGCAACCTAACTTGAAAGAAAGCAAGGGCTGCACTCTTCTGCGTTATAGGTTTTTTTCAGACAAACATTTCCAACAGGCACACACGCCTACGCCAAAAGATGATGTTATAACTAAACCCATACAAACTAACACACCAAGGATGACATAGTGACTTTTAAAGAATAGGTCCTCCTATCGCAAAATTGGCCAGCCTGTCTGAGGCACTTCCACTGTTCACCCTGATTACCCGACTAGATGCTTCCATCTGTCGACTCACATCTTCAGTTTGGATAACACTAAGACGAGCCTACATAGATGAATACGCACGAAAGTTTAGTGATGTATCATGCATCAGATTAAGCAACTGTGTTAAAAAAATTATTGATAGCTTGCTTCCTGGCTTTTTATACTAACAGTGCTTGAAGTAGCCTGAAACTGTGTAATGTCTTCTATGCAGATAAACCAGATTGACAACGTAATGCACAACATGCTTAATAATATTGCGAGAAACAAGACAACGACAAAATGACCAGCCACCCAAATTTCTTGCAGTACATGTTTATAAAATGTTCATGTACACCCAAATAAGGTGCTCATCATACAAGCCAAAAAAAACCTACAAGTAGGGCCTTGGGGCCTTCTGTAAGTACACGTGTAGCATTTTTTCTGTGAAGGGCTTTACATCCATAAGTGAGGAACAAAACTCCTGTATAATGAAGAATGTTGGCAGCTATCAGTTATAGAAAAAACTAATGCAGCTAATCTTCCCCGACACATCTGTACATTTAGAGAGGTGACGAAGCTTCTGTCATTTGTGGCAGTAACTCCAACAGGACCAGTGCAAAAATTGGCACTACTTGGCTAGACCAATGTCCGAACATGCCTGCCCAACTCCCTCTAGCCATCCCGGGTGAATCTGACACATGATTTCTTGACTGCTGGCTGGACAAAACAAAACCACTGACGCACTCACAATACGCAGCGTGAAGTTCCTCTGGAGTGGTCAACTTCGTGTTATGCGATGAAAGAGCAGCACAGTGCCCTGATAAGGCACTCCTTGCAATGGTTTTCAATGCCACACAGTGACTTTGCTGTTCCTGTCGAAGAGAGCTTGGGGAGCTTGGAGGGTGCTTGCTCTTTTCTGGGGGCTGCTGCCGCTCCTCATTTCTGCTCAAGGTCAACCTGCACAAAGTTGTAGACGAGGCTTTAAGAGTTGTATATAATGATATACAAATTTTTGCTGAACACACATTTGCTCATGGCACACTGAGGAACTTCTTATAAAACTTAAGGCCTCACATATGAAAACATTTACAATCGATCCGAAGATGCACTTGACTCTAAAGGAGTAAGTTTGTTATGTAGTGTATATAAAGAAAGGTCATTCAGCACAACCACAACTACAGTTGCACACGAAAACAACATTAGCTGGACGCTGTGGGCCGCTTTCATGGCATAGCTTAAGCCGACACTAATCGTCCAACGATACTAAAAATATGCCAAGATTGCCTGATATATTTCAGGCAGTACTGAAGGGTAGGGCACAAATCTATCGTTCTACTCATGAGCAGTGCACAAAATTCAACATCAGTATCAACCCATTAAGCTAAAAATTTTGATTAGGATTTCTTCATTAAAGGGACTGACAAGTCACCAGAATGTGTGATTGGAGGTGGAAATAAAAAAAATGTGAATTGAACTTCATTCTTTTTGCAACTTGAGTGGCATATATCCTTTTAAGATTGCACTTAAAAAGCCTAAAAATCAGTATGTCATGCAGCCTGTTTGTTTACTGCAAATTATTTGTTGCTTTAACATGCAAAAATATTAGTGGTTAAAGTTACAGCATATATTCATATTACCTGTGCCAACATTATTCTGTGCTGCCTACGCAGAGGAGTCAACCCTCAAAAAGCAGCACTGTCATCGTGGCAAACAGTGCGAAATATGTGCATTTCACACGCACATGAAATGCCTGCTTTCGCAGCAAACTGCAATGCACAAACATATAAAGCTGATATGCTGACCTCCCACTGTTTGCTGCCTGTGTTGTGTGACACTTCATAGCAGTCAGAGACCCGAAAATTCTTAAAATGTTTCCAGCACTTTCTGTGTTACCACAAGTTGTACTCATGAAATCCATGTCAAACAAAAGGAAACAAGCCCCAAAAATTCTCTTCTTTCACTGCATGTTTATACGATCAGAGCAGTAAGCTTTCTATTGCAGAAAAAAACAGCTACTATAAAAATTGATGTTCGGTCCCATTAACTGCTTTATGCTTTAAGCCATATTATTGTGTTAAACGGGTGTTCTGTTTTACACGATCTGGTCTGCATGAACTCTTGAACCTGTCACCATATAGGTTGAAAGACACACAGAGTTTGAGACAAACCTAGTTTCTCGTGGAGCATCCTTATGCACTATAACAACACATCTCAATCTAGTTAGTTGATCAGAACGAGGTGAAAACAGCTCGCACTTGAAAAGCACGGGCAGAAGGAATGACACCTGCACCTTGTGCTCTCTGTACATTCTCGTTGAGGGTGCAGTTTTCACCTTATCCTTATGCAATTTCGCATTCATAACATTGTTGGCTGCATATTCTTTGTGGCATTAAAGTGTGTGATACCGTCATGAGTAGCCCATGTAATTTATAAAAATAGAATTCAAGATAGCTCGATTCAAAAATAACAAAGTGCATCCAGCTCCATGTCCTGTAGCCATTGTTTAGCCAAGTGGCACGATGATTTATTCTCTAAAACATATCTCACTCGTAACCACTACAAGAGCTAACTCATACACTGGCACATTCTGTTTGCCTCTTCAGATTATAAGGTACCTTTTTTACACCACAAAATCATCAAGAAGAATAGAAGTGTTGTAATTGTGAAGAAAAAAAAAGTGGAAGGAAAAAAAGATAACCTGCCCTGGACAGGGACCGAGCCTGCGAACTTCGAATAACATGTCCGATGCTCGATCAACTGAGCTACCATGGCAGCTATCCCCCTTCCATTTTGTACGGTATATATCTGTATTTATTCATAGAAGAGCCAGTCAGTGCTGCCTGTTATCATTATGGCGAGTGTGGGACACCTTTTTTTGCCTACTGGCAATCGCATTACAATTACTTTTAATATCCTTATACTTCTTTGGCAGCATTATGCATCTGTTAGTTCTCAGAAAATCTGCTAGTCACAGGAGGTGGCAATGGTTCGCCCTCCCATCTAAATGCATGTACTTGAACACACGCACAACTGATCAAAAAACAAGTCACACACTGCTAAGATTACTGAGATTCACTGTTTCAGATTCATAAGTGAAGGAAAGAACTATAACTTTAGGGTTCGTTGTCTTTGTTGAACACATTATAATGAGAACTATCAGACAATGATGCCAAACAAACTATAGGTGATGTCATCAAAAATAACTTTAACAAAATTGTGAAAAGAAAAGTGAACAAAAACGTAACTTGGCGGCAAGTTACTAATGGGTTGACATTTTTCGACAATTGAATTGACATTACTTTTTTTAACATCCTTATATTTTCCTGAGTAATGTTGTCGGGTAATTCTCATTATTAGAGTGGTGAGTAGGCTAACAAAGAAAGGATATGGCATTGGCACTTCTTTTGAACACCTAATAGTTTAGCACCTTAAAAGAGCGGAAGCTGCTTTGAGCAGACCAGAATATTTAGTTGGAGCGGAAAAAAAACGTACACACATTTTAACCAGGCTTTCTAACACATTTTGAGACATAAAAGTGTATGCTGCCAGTAATGTTAAGTACCATTTCTTTTGTCACACTATGCACTGTAGCAGGCGTAGTTAGAGTGGTGATAGTTAAGCATTAATCAAGCACATTACCAACTGCGTTCACATCTATGGTCGTGTATTTTAAAAGTAAACCTGCTGTATAGTAAAAAAAAGTTTAGAGCATTTGTGATTTTATCCAAATCAAGTTATACCGACTGGGTAAGCAAACCATTTGTATAAAAGGCATAAAGTGATTAATGTGTTATAACTATCTGAACGATTTCAGCAATGACGGGCAAAGTGACAACAGTTCTATTAAAAACCCCTCTATTATAACATGCATGAAGAGCACCACATTAGAATATATTATAGTGCATGTAATATCGAGATTACTAGACTGTCTATTGACCTTTTAGAAGAAGGGTATCTCCGTGACGTTCAAGGGGCAACCACTTAGCCTTTTCCCGAGCTTTTCTGTGGATATTTCCTGAATTTCAGATATCATTAGAATTGATTTACAGTGAACACATTTTGTTTACGCATTGAAACGTAGTTCTGTATGTAACTGCAATAAAGGGTGCCAATTCACCTCCAAATTTTTTTTAACATTTCAAGCAAATGTGTGCAACGACTTCAGAATAGTGTCCTGACCAACAATGACAACTGCAGCACCACAACTAGCTATGGGTGCCCAAAACGTAGCTAAAAACAATACCTTTTCCTCTTTGAGCCTTTTGGAAGTATTCAGCTCCTCAGTGCTCACTTTACAACATTTTTTTAAATACATGTTTGCGTGCCCACTATTCTTGCTCCTTGCACAGTGAGGAGGAGCACATGGCAAGAAGAAACAAGAAGCATAGCGAAAAAAAGCGAAATAAGCGAGGACCCCTTTTGTATTTTCCAATGTGTGTAACAT
The DNA here is from genome assembly GCF_013339725.1 of Rhipicephalus microplus. NCBI lineage: Eukaryota > Metazoa > Arthropoda > Arachnida > Ixodida > Ixodidae > Rhipicephalus > Rhipicephalus microplus. The sequence goes on along the minus strand of NC_051165.1, from coordinate 97,132,661 downwards.
TACTACTGCGACAACATATAGAAAAATTATCACGGCTATGCATCCATTGCAGAGTCATACACAGCTGCAACACCACGACTAAAGTTCAACCCTGTGTTGGTTTAGGATTCCTTTATAGTGGCAAGCTAAAGATATCTGCATTTGTTCGACACATATTAGGATGCAGTGAAATGTGATATGATAATCTCATTTAGAATGCACGTCATATGGCTTCATTGTATATGTGGCCACAAGTAACTCTGGTTGCAAAGCAATATGGCACAACCTAAACAGACGTCACCAACCACTCCAACTTGAACTTGCCTTTGCTACTTGCCCATTATCATCACAGCAAAATTGAACAATTGAATCTGCTATAGATATGTGCAAGCTTATGCTAAGGACCAAGTATGAAGGGTGTTTTGTCATTATTGAGATCAGTTATTTGTTCAAGAACACTTGCTGTCAAACACAAATACATTGCTGTCGAAGCATCAAGACTCAAATATAAAGCAAAAGAAGTGTCTCTTTAAAAATTACAGGCCACAAGGTGCAAGATAAATATTTGATATACTTGGGATGTAAGGCACGCACAAGAGGTGCTGCCATATTATACTTTTCCCTGTGTTGCAACCTGCTTGCTTTACTCACCCAACATATCTGTAAAGATGCCGTGAAAACACCAAGCAGCTGATGCAGCATGGTTGAACACATGTCCAGGGATTCCACCATTCATATTGGCATAGCAGCCCTACAGCCTCCACAGTCCTGCAACCATTTGTAAGACAAATATAGTTCTACCCAAAGTTCTTGGTTTACAGACACACATGCAAGACGCATAACCACTCTATAGGAAGTTTGCATGATAATGCGCTGGCTAGCAAAACGGATGCCAATATCAAGTAAGTATCCCGGCCTGCCACTTCTTTCTTTCCGTTCTTAAAAATTAATCAATTCATAATTATTAATGTTCCCCCAATGTGAAGTGTACTGGCAGTCCGGTGAAGAATTGCAATGTATTTCAAACACAATCCAATTCATGGCAAGTAAGCATGCAATAGTGTTTTGTCACCTGTTCAAGAAAACAGCATGGAGTTTAGCTAAAACCCATGTTTTTTATAAACACCATTCAATTTGATATAAAAGTTGCGAGCATTATGCGAAAGAACACGGATTCATGTTTGATCGATGATTACTGATAATGTACAGATTGAATGCAACTAACTTAATATGAAACGATAAATTTTGCTTGAGCATTTCGAGTTATGAACACTATCGCACTTGCCAGCTGCATCTTGTCCAAAACAGCGGCAAGCTAGGCTAGTTTCTGTAGGTGAGCAGTAATGAACAGTGCAAAGTAACAACGAGAAACACCAGTAACAACAGTATGGGGCAAGCATAGACTGCCAACTGTATAATTTATTGCACAAAAGTTCGTCTGAATATCAGTCAGACAACTCGTGTAAATGAAAGTCCAGTTGGAAATGAAGAAGTTACGAAATCAACAATGCCTGTTTTCTCTAACAGGACCCTCATTCACATGAAGTATGCAGCGATAGGCTCCTACCGAGGTACGTCACAGCATGATGTCACTGGCACACGTAAAAGGTGTGGCTGGAAAAACACTCCCGCTGGTGGCTGAGCCAGGTACAGTCGTGCGGTATTTAGGGCAAGTTTTAATTTTTCAAAGCTTACACTTCACGTTACAATGTCGACACTAGCTGTAGTATGTGTCAGCAAACATCTAGCTGTGTGGTAAAACATTTGCCACGCTGTCTGTTTATCTTGAAGAAGTGAACACATGTGGTGACCTGTGTGAGTAACAGTGGCACAATCTTCAAAAATGTGCACTGTTGATTGCAGCATGTAGAGTGCATTGAAAGGTATTGAGAATATCGGTGCAACTGAGAATATTGTGTGTGGTGTGTGCAGTGTCAGTAACAATGTGTCTTGTTTGCGAAGACGTTAGCACTCGTGGCAGGGAACGGTCGCTGAAAAAACTTGATTGGACATTTTAGTCAAGGTAAATATGCACTTGACGCGACCATCTGCGAGTGGGTACAGCTCAGTGTTTGCGCTGTGTGCAGAAAAAAATTGCATGGTCACCGGGCTGGAAGATACCATTTGCTGAAGCGGCGTGTATGAATCGCCCCGATGAGTACGCAAGCCCAATAAAGGTATAACTCGTTTGATCGAAGGCCTCATATGTCTTCATGTAATAAGCAGAGATTCTCGTTGCACATATACTCAGTACCTTTACCGCTCGATATTCATGAAGTGACAATGCACACTACAAGTTTCTGTGTCAGGTCCTAAGGGAGCAATGTGAATATGCAAATAAGTTGTAGGTGTCAGATGCAGCGATGTAACTACACAAAAGATTATGTATATGTTAGGCTACAGGTTTAGAATCGCATACATATCAGTGGTCTATCAGGAACGTCACCAACAACTTCCTTGCCAACCAGCCCTTGCACAGAGGGAGGGAATGGCTGGCACGGCGCTCGAAGTGACGTAACACTATTTGCAAATATAGAGAGGTTTTTTACTTAGGCAACATTTTGCACAATACATTTTTTAGATGCAAGATTGTACTCGTCCCACATTGATCATACTGATGTATTTTGTTCTTACTTTGTGCTGTGTATTACTAGGCATTTATTCAACATGATCTTTTAGAGCTAATTTCAGTGTTCTCTCTCATATTGCTGACAACTGTGTCGTTGCTTAAATTGGGCAAAAAAGCAACACAGAAAGGCTGTCACAATAAATACACCTTATGTATTCTCCTGCAAACAAAAGTCGGCACTGGTCCTGTCATTACCCGTCTCCCTTCTCTCTTTGCTTGTTTGTGCTGAAACAGCCAAACACCTGATGAGTTAGATGAGAAATATTAACGCATCAAAACTATAAGTGCGTGCAACAGCAACTACACAACAGCGTGATAACCGCACCCCTGCCACACAGCAGTGAAACATATTTTGAACATGCTGGCAATTTATTATTTTATAAAAAGCAACTCTGGCAGATTACAAAATTTCACATTGTGCATGCAAGTTTTCTTCATCTTCAAAATCAGGCGTACAACGTAGGTGCTGGCCGGTACATTAATAGTTACAAGCAAAGGCGTCTTGCAGGTACACATACAGATTGCACGGACACCTCTCTCTCTCTACACTAGGCACACACATCATATCTTTAACAAGCACACGCCACTGTTTAGGGGCATAATAACGCTCTACCGTGAACGTATGCTAATCAACCCACTTAGGCGGTTGGCTAGGTGAATTGAGCCAAGTTACAAATTGTATCGCCCGCGAACGTGAAGAAAATGCTGCTTTGCATGAAATGGCACCGGAGGCTTCGTTTAATCAACAACGTAGCAAACGCCATGTGCGTCGTCCTCACTACATTGCACTTATGAAAAAATCGTTCACCATACAAATGCATGTTTCCGCAGTTGTCGCGAATCAGCTCCAGTAAGGCCGCGCCGATGCGCCATGGCTCTGCTGGCGTTAGCGTTGTCAAAGCGAATCAGCAACCGCACTCGAAAAGGCGCGTAAGATTGCCGTCTCACGACGCCTCGTTCGAGTGCGGCAACACACACTTGCACTGAGTGGCATACTTAGTCTACATAAAAAAGTGTCCCCCTTACCTTTAGTTTCTTTCACACTGTCCTGAGGGAAGCGACCACAGGTGTCAGCCGTCACCTCGGAGTTCTTCGAGCGCCCGCACAACCCGCAGATTGCTTGAACGACCCGCACTTGATCCGCACTCGAACAACCACGGGAATAGGGTGCAATCTTTGCACGTCACACGAGCAAGGAACGGCGCTTCCTTGAGTAAATTTCACATTTCGTGCTCTCGTGTGTAGCAGAGCGAACACATGAGAGAAACGCCGAAACGGCATGCCCACGGAAACAGAGAAGACGAACAACATGTGGCTTTAGCTGCGAATCGATTTGACTTGGATATCTGTGTGAGGAAAATAAAAAAAAACATCTGTCGCTGCTATAAACTGAAAAAAATGTATGTTATCTGAAAAAATAACTTTAAAAGTGATAAACGGTTATTCAAAAAACAAGTTACAACTTATGAATGTTTTTGCAGGTCTTTGTTATGTTTTTGTTCTAGCAGACGACAGCCTCCTACTGCTTCTACGATAGACGCTGTGCGGTTTTACGTTCGGTGCGTGTCGCCGACGCAAAGCTCTAAAGTAGTCATATCAGAGTTATCAATTCTTAATGAATCATAGGATGCCTACAAAGCAGTAACATTTTGACATAGTGCAGTGCGCAATCCTTCAAGGTATGACATTTCCTTTCTCTGAAGCCAATCAAAGAAAGCCGGCCGGCGCAATCAGCTGATGTCACCGCTACGCGAGGCATGGTCGTGCACAAAAGCGTTGCGCCCCGCGCTCGATTCATCATCAAGCGATAGAGCTACTAAGTGGAATACAGCTAGATGCAGGGATTAATGGCGTATCACTCTAATTTTCTGTGGTGGCCGACTCAATCGCAAGAGAGCCCTGGGAAACAACCTTCAGCTGTTCAAGCTTGTGTGTGGGTGCAAAAATACTTGTTTTCATCCGCGACGGGGTGGCAATCTGTAGTTGAGAGACATGCGAAAAGCATGTGACGTATATACAATCACAAAACATATGCACACAGCAATAGATACGATCGCATATCGTACATAAATGTGCCAACACATAGCGTGTAAACAGCTAATTTATATATATACCTTAAACGCTTACGCATAATTCAGCGCGAATAGCTTAGCAAGTTAACGCACTCAGTTCACGTACGCGAGCACATCTAAGTGGCGCAGGTTTGAATCCCGCCAAGTTTAAATTTTTATATTTTTTTTCAATTTTTTATGTATTGCTATCTTTTCTAATGTGTTAGGTACTAAAACAAATCAAAAGCAATATTGCGTTCAAGTACGTATGTGGGACTGTGTTTTTTGCACAACAGTTATTAGTATTTTCATTTTCATTATTCCATTTTTATTTATTTATTTCATAATATAACAAAATTAAGGACTAAGGGGAACATTGGGTCTTCTTGAATGTGAAGGAACTCGAGAAGTGAGAAAACTCAAACCAAAAAAGTTTATTTGAGAAAAAACTGAGCATTTCACAGCCGGACCAGCTTCTTCAAGGGTAGGCCCTAGGTATGCGCGAGACTTGCTATATGACTCATCTCAAGCTGTGGCAGTTGAGGGAAGGCAAGATCACCGAGAAGCAGTTCCAAAATATATTTTGGTTGATGTTTTTTGATTACTTCAAAATATGGACTGCAGAATTGTGATCGAGACAAACCAAGAATTGTGGGGACGAAGTCATGAGACAGAAAATGAATAATTTCAATTTTTTGAAAAATTGCCCTTAATAAAAGGAAGAGTTATGACGTGCTACATAGCTTAACTCGCAGTAGGAATTTTATATATACATATAGATAACTTAAAATGGACAATGTTGCACACACAGACATTGGTTAAATTTCTTTGCAGCACAGTTGAAGCATCTATGTAGAACTGAAGCATCAAGAGAAGCTCATGCGTCCTTACTTTATTGCGCTTTACATAGCTTGTACGCGTCCATGCTGCCATGATATATTTTAAAGCATTTGTTTCACCTATAATCTTCTTATTCATTAAAGCTGGCCCATAAGTTGTGTCTTATGTAGCACTACAATTGAAGCATAATCTGCATGGTGGTCTGAAACAATGCTTTCGAAAATCTCAAAACGACCCAGCTCTATACACGACCATCCGAGCATCAATGATAAGCACCATTATGTGTCCGCACATATCAGTTGTGCTCTCATACCTAATTATTTTTCTGACCACTCCCTTTACCCTTACCTCGTTTCTGTCGTGAAGCTGTGGCAAGTTGTGTATAGCTGTATTTATATTGTAGAAGCACATTCTGTCAATAAAAACAATGTTAAGGCTGTACATGCAACTACTTTTCATAAATTTTTATTTCTTTTGTCGGTGCTCAGGAGGGCTAAGCTCATAGTCGATATTTTAAAATGACATTTCTCTTTGCCAATGTTATTGAGAACAGTTTCAATAATATATTGACAAGTTCGTTCGCATTGAATTTAGTTCTCATTATTATTGTTTCTACCAAAAAAACGAGCCCTTGAATTTATGCTTTTTCGCTTGATTTGTTTTCATGTGACAGCATGCAAGTAAAATGACAGTTATTGTCATTCCTTGTTAATGACACATTTTCCGTGTGACATACTTTAGCACCTGGTCATCTGCAGAAGTTGTATTCATTATGGAAAAGGGTGAACAGCGGTGACTGACAACACACACTAGCCTGCGTTATTCTTTTGTACTATATATGTCACTGTGCATTCATTTATAACTATATAGAGCTCATATTTCTTGCTGAAAATGTGACAACAAATGTAGATTTTCCACATTTTTGCAACAATCCACATGCCTTTCATACACTATTGCACCTTTTCGTAAGCACCTTACAAAATCTGTATATTTCCGTAAGACCTTACGTTCCGCATTTTCCTTAAGAAAGCTTCTGTACACTCCATACACTTTTCTTATCCTTCCATATCTTCCATAATGAACTCACCGTATGCTTCATAAATTTTCTTATCTTTCCATATTTTCCATAAAACTCACTCCATTCATGCCATAAATCTTTCTTATCATTCCATATGTTCCATAAAAAGCCTTCCGTATACGCCTTACAATTTCCTTATCCTTCAATATACTCCATAAGAAACATTCCGTATATGCCATACAACTTCTGTATTTTCCATAAAACTCCATATGTTTTCCATATGTTGCATAACGAAATGTTACGGAGTCCATATACTTTCCGTGAGAATTCATACAGAACATTTAAGCAGGGACCCAGCTAGCTACGGCCGATGTCCAGCACGAACAGCTGCGCAGCGAAGAAATAAGACGTTTGTCTACGGCTCGAAGACTGTGAACGAACCATCGCTCACAAAAAAGACGTCCGGCACGCCACAACATGGCGGTTTGGATAACGAGTTCGCAGGAAATATTCCGCAATTAAATCCGACAAGAGCTGGTACTGAGTCAACGCAAGTGCTCAACGCTGGTGAGAAATGTATCACGAAAAAGTCCGGGAAGCGCACCTACGCTGATGCACTGAGCCCACCTCAAGTACTATCTGGAAGCGAATAGCAAGAAAACCTCGAGCACGTTATTCGCGCTCTGTTCACCGCACTACGTTCACATGTCGCTACCGATGCTAGCCCTCTCCGAAGCTGGTCTACCGAATGCAAGGATGCTCCCAGGGTACACACAACACGGCAACCCGAGCATAACGTCGTTTGCAAATGGAAGCGCAATGATATACATAGGGCGGGAAATACCTCACTTCGCCTTACCAGTGCTACCCCTCTGTTCCAACTCACTGGAAGTCGCTGCTGTGCAAATGTGCCTGGGAAACCGAAAACTGAGTGTGCTATCTGTGTACATAAACCCACGAAAAATGGTCTCCATGGAGACTTTACTAAAGGACCTTTGCACTCGATGTCCCACTCCTCGAATAATCTGTGGTGATTTTAACGCGCACCATCCACTCTAGGGAGATAAGAGTGTAGATTTTCGAGGCAAGGAACTTCTAGCAGCTGCGGATGCTGCAGACTTATGTGTGGCGAACGATGGCAAACCTACATTTTTAGGCCACCAGATTCATGGAGTGGAATAGACCTTGTACTTCACTCCTTAGACATTTTGGTATCATCGACCACGGCTCCAGACAAGATGGGCAGCGACTATTTGCCCATCTTCACCAATATTAAGGGATTTCGAACTGCTGCTCGACAATTCTGCAATGTAACACGCTGGGACACCTACAAAGAAGTGTTGGACAAATCCACTGGTGAGCTGTTCGCAGATATGTGGCAAAGCAAGCGAGCAGCAACTTCGTTGCTGAAACTGCCCGACCATTTTCCTGCTCCTGACTTGAAATTGAAGAACCTCTGCGCAGCACATAGACGGCCGGAGCAGAAAATAATGAGAACAAAAGGAAATTTGTCTGCGAAAACCGAATATAACAGGATAAATGCTGCGATTCGTCGCAATAATAAAATTAAGACGAAATCAATGGGCCGTTTTCTGCGAGAGTTTATCAACGTTTACGCCCTTGACAAAGAAATGGGCAGTAGTCTTTCTGGGAAGATTCGAACACACAGGCCATTCGAAGCACTCGCTTTGAAACAAGGGATAGATTTGCAAACCCTTGCAGAGGATTTCGCAGATGTGTACACATCTGGTAGATCAGCAGGAGCGGCGATTCCTCTGTCACCCCAGTTTTTTCGCACGTTGAATACGCCATTCACCTTCCGAGAGCTGGAAACGCTGTGCCGTGGATCCCAATTTGATCAGCAATCAAATGCTGACAAATCTACCATATGAACAACAAAGGGCCATTTTGGACATATTTAATCATGTCTGGAACCCGGCAGAGATCTCATTTGTTTGGAAGACAGCATGGGTGGTGCCAGTCCTAAAGTCTGGAAAGGATCCTGAGAGCCTCGCGTCATATCGACCGGTATCTCTTATATCATGCGTATCTAAGTTGATGGAAAGATTAATATGTACAAGATTAACTTGGTACCTTGAACAAGGAAGACGATAGCCATCGTGTATGACCGGATTTCGCCCACGACTGAGTGCCCAGAACAGTGTTTTAGACCTATTAAGCCACATCGAGCACCACCACGTCAGCGGATTCTCGACACTCGCCGTCTTCATGGATGTTGCCAAGGCATGTGATCGTGTGCTTCAGGCAGGCATCGTGAACGGGCTCCAAGTCATGGGTGTGTCGGAAAATGCTCTTCGGTTCGTACATAAATTTCTCAGAGACCGCTGTGTCCGTGTGAAGCTTGGAAGTATAACGAGCGAAGAGAGACGCGTTTCCTTCGGCGTCCCACAAGGAAGTGTTCTATCTCCCTTGCTTTTTAACGCTGCCATGGCCAGCCTTCCCAACACTCTGCACTTAGCTCTGAAAGCAGTTAAAATATCCATCTACGCCGATGACATCTGCATTCGGATCTCAGGGTACCAGCACAAACGTTTGGCCCGGATAGCACAGAGCGCTATTTCAATCATTGAGCGTCACTTGTTGACACTTGGCCTATCTTTATCAGCGGAAAAATCGGCCTTCATGCTCTTCCCGAGAGCGCGACGGAAGTCAACACGTCTGTCGCTGAATATTTGAGGCCACTCAATTCGTTGTGCAACAAGTGTCCGTTTCCTGGGCATTACCATCGACAACAAGCTATTATGGCGACGTGCGGTTGATGGTATAGTCACTGCATCAGTGCTAAGGATCAGCGCTCTTCGTCGCATGGCAGGGGTCTGTTGTGGCAACAATCCTATGTCCATGCTTAAACTGAATGATGCGCTTATAACAAGCCGAATTCTTTATCAGCTGCCCCTGATATCACCTTCACCAAGCCAGTTCGAACGCCTAGAGGCAGTGCACAGAAAGGGTCTTCGCTTGGCGATGGGAGTCTCTCAGGCGGCTTCAAACACGAAGGCCACCAATGAAGCCGAGTCTCTTCCGCTCCGCCTTTCAGCGTCTCAGGCCTTATTGACGCAGCTGTCAAGACTGGGCGAGTCCTTCGCAGGCACGGTGCTTCTCAGACGGCTAAGAGCAAGAACTAGCTAACATTTCAATGCGGCACTAAACACATTTCGATATTTAGGCTCGAAACTGCCTAAACGGCGCCCTATGGACCCACCATGGTCTTTTGTGGATGTTGCGTGTAACTTCAGCGTACCCAATCTACCAGCGAAGCGCACCATCCCAGCCGCGGAAGCAAAATTTCTTGCGCTGGACCACTTGAGCACAATGTACCGCAGCCACCTACAAGTGTACAACGACGGATCAGTGTGCACACAAATGGATAGCTGTGCAGCGGCTTTCTGCATACCCTGCCTTGGCGTGTCATGGTCGGGCCGCCTGGATCGCGTGGTTTTGTCTACAATGGTAGAAATCGCTGCAATCACGGCGGCTTTGCGAAAATGGCGATCTTTTTCTGCACGAGATGTTGTAGTGCTGACGGACTCCAAATCGGTGCTACAAAGACTGAATCGTGGCCTACCTCAAGAACAGTTCACCAGGCAATCCCTGGCCTCAATCAAACACCTAAATGGCAAGAGTTTTCATATAATGTTCCAGTGAATCCCATCCCACGTTGGCATTGAGGGCAATGAAAACGCTGATGTTCTTGCATGCGAAGCACGTACATCCTTTCGAAAAGTAAGAACTCCCAAGACTTACCAGAACAACAAAGATGTGATACGCAATCATTTCAAGGCGATCTACATGTTTCCATATCAAGCATGTGTAATTCATGGACTTTCTCGTGAAGAAGCGACGCTGTTGTACCGCATAAGAACCGGCTCCGCATACACCCCGGCCTGGTTATTCAAGACTTGGAGATATGCTTCCCCGTTCTGTGCCTTCTGTGGTGACATCGGGGATATTCAACATTTCATTTGGCTTTGCCCACAGTTTGATGTGCCAAGAGCAGCGATGATCCGCACCTTGCAAAAAGGCTGTCTTAGGCACCGGACAGTTGATGACGTCATCTTTCCTGAAGGACCCGCGGCAACTAGGAGGAACGTGCAACGAATTTTGTTGGTCTTCCTGCGAGACACCGGGCTGTCTGACACGTAGTGGCTTTTTCCAAATTCAGGAGATGCTCAGGCGGAACAATTGCTGGCCATGCAGGCCAGCCTAACCTCGCCTGCTGCAACACCACCACCACCACCACCACCACCACCACCACCACCACCACCTTTTAGCAGCCGTGCTTTGATAGGCGGGCTCACGATGCCGATGATGACCTCTGTCGCAGGGATTTTGATGTCTTTCAGGGTACTCGATAACTGTGATGGCAGAGGTGCATGTGCCACCATCTCCACCAGGACCAGGTCCTCGCCAGGCACGAACTGCAAAGTGCTATCATATCGTAAAAGTCTGATAAAAACACTGTATTCCTGGTGGCAAGTCTCCAACGCCCTTTGGAAAAATGGCAAGCACGGGTTTATGGTTCAGTTCGATCCATAACTTACGACCATAAACAAAATGATGAAACTTTTCGCAGGCTTACACTAAACGTCGTTTTCCCTTTTCGATTTGCGAGTAACGGGTTTCGCAGTTGGTTAGCGTTCTTGAAGCATGCGTCACTGGGTGCCAGTCACTGCCATGTTTATGCAGCAGGGCAGTGCCTAAACCAGTCCCCGAAGCATTTGAAGTTATTTTAGTGTCCTTCTTCTGGTCAAAAGGCGTGAGTAACGGAGGCTTTTTTAATGCATCGCACACTGGCACTCATTCACGCTGATGTGCTTTACTCAAACAGCTCTTCCTCGTTCTTCATGCGAAGTCAAAAAAACGTGCCTCTCGTAAACCTGGTTTCCTTTGTCGACACAGTATTCCTCAATTTTCCGCAGCACTGTTAGGTAATTTTCATTGCTTTTACCTAGTTCGAACGAGAAGTTGTTGTAGACGTCAAGGGCTTCTTCACCGGTGATGCTGAGCAGAATAGCTGTCTTGGAGGCTTCCATCCAGGGTTGCTTATCAGGCATTGCCGCGAAAGAATGTTCTAGTTTTTGCTTGAACATATGCCGTTTTTTTCATTAACTGCCCGAGAGCTGTAGATGTTCTGGAGGCTTGACCGTATGCACTCCAGCTAAGGTTTAGCGCTTCTGACACCATGTATTATGTTTTTAAAAGAAACAGAGAGTCATGTTGGCTAAAGCTGCGTCAAATAAACAAAAAACAGCCCACGGCGGTTTATTTCAGGCCTTTTTAAATCAAGCGTTAATAAAGGAGGGAAAAGCAACACAATAAATAAAGACTGAGTGTGACGTATAAACGCTGATAATCTGCAATCTGATAAATCCGGGGCCTCTTCTTATTCACTCGGTACTTGGCCCTTACCCAACGGTTGGTGAATTGTCGCATTTGTCCTCTGATAGGATAGTGCACTTGGTGAATAAAAAATCCGCACACAATGTGCCACCTTTGTGCACGCTAGGGCTCGCGCCCTCTCTTCAAATAACACAACAACCGAAATGCAAATAAAATAAAACTAACAGATGACATAGAGGCAAAGGCAAGCTCAGCGGTGCACAATCATGAGATGCACGTGCTGGGATTTGCGACCATAAGAACGACATCCCTGGTAACTCGTCAACTTGCCGATGGAACAGTAATCCGCCTTATCCTGTGTGCTGTTAGAGGAACCACTCGGCCTCCTGACGTGATTCTGCTTAAGTGCTCGTTTGAACGGATTAGCGCGGAAATAGCCGGAGAAATGCTAAGACGATAACACTCAGCAAAGGCGCCAACCGGGCGCCCGTTCACCGTGACGCAGGCCACGCTTTCACGTGTCACAAGACCACCCGCTTCCGAGAGCTACCACTAGCAAGCCAGACCGTGACAAAAGGTTGACGTTGATCACGCAGCATCGCAAGCCTGCCACCTTAAAATAGCAGTTCCTGGTATAAGCGCACCAACATCATGTGGTTGTGCCGCAGCCCAACTGATGCCAATGTTCCCGGAAAAAAATCTATTCATGAGAAGGCTGAAATTGCCATGAGGTAATCGGAGGGTCGTCCCAACGACGTTAGTGTTCCTATCACTTCATCGCCTATGGAGGGAGGGCGGGTTGATTATTTTGTCTGGGGTTAACAGGAACAAGAAGTGCTCGCTAAGCTCCGGAGTCACAGCCCTTCGTGGGGCACTGGTGGGCACACGGTGCTACTGTCAGAGCTGAACCGGTCGCACATGGAGTGCCGTTAAAGCAATGCTGTGTGCTGAAGCAAATGCAGCGCAATGGCCGGCATGCCAGATACCACACATTGTAAATAAAAGTAAATAAAGACTGCCGCGCATCCACTTCTTAGCATGGTCCTACACCCCCACTCCGAAACTTCACAACAACTTCTTTACAGTGCTGCCGAAGCAAACACAACAAAATGTGGACCGCACTAAACCAGTGGGTGCGAGGCGGGTTAACAGTCGTAGCTCCCTCACTACGCAGTGTTGGCGCCGCTCCCAGCCGACAACAGCGTGCGCAAATTCTAGTTCCAATGTTCATGGACTGTCGTGTCACCTAGCGGAATTCAGGAGCATTGATTAGTCGGCAGACGCTCGCTCACTTGGCTGTGCTGACTTCAGTGTTAAAAGGACACTAAATTCAAATCACACAGTATGTCAGAGTGAAAGCTGAATGTATGACAACGTTTAAAACTACACTATTATCAACAACAGTGCCCTACTTACCGAGAAATTACGGTAAATACACAAAAACACATGCGCCGCCTTTCGACAATCTGAAAGTTATCTCGATGACATCAGACGAACCACCTACAATTATTCACTAGCAATTATTCTAACTCAACTAAATAAACAACAACCGGACGTTACTAACGGGGAATGGCACGAGTGGTTCAAAATTTAATTTTCGCGTGGCCAAACTGAACAGGTGGTGCCATCTAGCGAGGTCTAGTTGAACTAAAATACGCCTGCAATCTTTGAGTCAATGGCGAGATGGTCGTTGTTGCCGCTGTGGCTCCCGCCGCTTTCGGCGAGCTTCTACTAGCACAGTAAAGCCCGGCAACGTTGCGCATGGTAACAGTGACGTGAGTCGGTGGTGGGTTTTTCCGCTTCAATGAGGCGGGTAATTTGAAGTGCGCTAACCCTATGTGGACCACTAAACGTGACTTTACCCCACCGCGGTGGTCTAGTGGCTACGATACTCGGCTGCTGACCCATACGTCGTAGGATTGAATGCCTGCTGCAGCAGCTGCGTTTCCGATGGAGAGGGAAATGTTGTAGGCCCGTGGGCTCAGATTTGCGTGCACGTTAAAAAACCCCACGTGGTCGAAATTTCTGGAGCCCTTTACTGCCGCGTCTCTCAAAATCACATGGTAATTTTGGGACGTTGAACTCCACATATCAATAAAAAACGTGACTTTATTTCAAAATAGGTTCTTTCTTGGCACAAAAGTTTCAGGACCACTATTTGAAAATCAACGTCTACTTGATAGTTGCTTTCAGTGTCCCTTTAACGCGTTAACATGAAACGAACACGAAATACTTCGTTAGTTTTGTGCATCAGTGACTATACCGGACCATCCATGACACGACAAATTTGTCTCATTCTTGCGAGACGCAAAGATTTGGTGAAATCAGGTGGCAACTCGCACTTTTGAATATAGCCCACAGAGTACACATATCAGTTTCGCGAGACTTCGCGCAGCTATCTTAGGCAGTTAATTGTTTTTGTCGAAGTTTTACAGTTAAACCTCACCTTGTTTTACGTGTGCATAGCATTTGTCAGTGCTTTTGGAATGCATAGGTCCCATAACATTCATTATACGCGGAAAGTAGCACAGGCTTATGATTTGCGCTTCGAAATCTTTGCGTACGCTGTGCCACTTGTTTTTTACGTTTGTTGATAGATAGCAGCACACTGCAAGCGATTCCTTTCTTGCTTGGTATCGGCGCGAAATTTCCTCTGCACCTCCAGATTAACGTGGTGAGTGACACCGCATTGGTGTAGTGCGTTGTGAAAGACGCGTTGTTGATGCTATTGAAGTCTTCAGGGCAGAGAATTCTTCAGATTGCTTTCAGCAGTGGTGCTGAAAGAAACCTTCTTGGCATCGAGGATATTGCGGGGGACGTAAATGGTTGTCAACGTGGTAAGAGTGACAGCGATGATGAACCACTAGCTGCTAGCTCACGTGCGGCCAGTTGCAATTTACGTCCCGTCGAGCATTAGAGTTTTTTCCCGCTCTTAAGTCTGTTTCAAGGTATTTATTATCTCTTTCATTGTATTTATTTATCCCGTGACCTGTGCGTCAGCAGCCAAGTACTTTAGCCACAAGAAAACCAAAATGGGGTACAGCGAAGTAATGACGATGGCGTAATATATTTGCAAACTATCACTACGTTAAACATTCCCTCCTCTACAGCCGCGACAGTGTGCTACACGCTAGTGGCTGCTACTGCTGCGAAACCGCCAGGCAGGCTCGGCACAAATTACCTCGAAATGCCATTCAGTTCAAACGTAGATTCTAGTTAGCGCAGTTTTCTGTAGCACGCACAAGATTACGCAAAGCATCGTTGATTAACGTAAATCAGCTCACACGACCACCCATCGCACTGCGGTAAGAAATGAGGTAGCAAACATTCACCAGTTCGTATTGTTTGGGGAGGCACTTTGGTTAAATGTACATTCATTTGACAATCAAAGGAACATTTCGTAGAAGTGGCGAGGAAAGTTTGTCTGCGCATTCTATCTTTTTCTATGCCATTTCACAGGTTGATCATCCTCCCGCCGTCATTTTTTATTGCACGGTGGGCCACCTATAAGCCATGGGGAAGGCGAACCCAGAAAAAAAAGCGCGTAAAGTGTCCAGTTCCTTTTTCGGTACTCAAAAAAAAAGAAAACATGAGCGGAACCAGATAACTGCGGCTGCTCACATGTGAAAGCTAACAGGAGAGCTGCCCCGCTCTCTAAATCAACGAACATATGCAAAACGTCACCCAGCTGTAACGCGATATATAGTACACTTGAGTGAACATGTCAAAGTGGCTCACTCAGCACGCCTGATCACAAAAGGCTTACAATGCATGCCATATTTGACATCAATGTAGGCATAATAACCCTTACAAAATCCCATATATGGACCTTTCTAAAATCTCCATATATGGTTAAAACAGAAGCTGGGCATGTCAGGCTTTATATGGGATTCTCACATATGGGCCTTATATAACCTTATATGCCCCATTTCTATATAGCCTAATATGGGCCTTATACAACCCGATATACCTAATCTCATAATATTAGGTATACGTTGCTGTTCATGGGCATATATGGCTTCATATATAGGCATTCAAATAAGGTGAATACCTTAATGTATAGCTACTCAAATGATTAATCTGCATGAATTCTGCTCGCGTAGCTGGCATAAAATATAGTCGCAGAAATCATCCTGCATTTTGAAATATTGCTGTTTGTCGAAGGGCCTGCAAGCAGTCACGATCATCTCAAAAACAAAGGTTGTAGGTGTCCTTTCAACAATCTTGTTCAAGTTATCTTCATTATATCTCGCGTTATTCTCAAGAAACTATTGATAAAAATGTAACTTGTGAACCTATTTAAAGTTTGTGGTGGGCACATATCACTGTTAGTCCACATCTTTTCAAGAGGAACATCGATTGTGTGTAAATATATTGCTTATCTTTCGACACTTTATTTATTTATTTTATTACCCATAGCGCCAATTGGCATTACAGTGGTGGAACTTGTACAAAAAGTAGAACAAAGAAGATACATTGTGGGCCAAACTAACAATCAAAGTCACCTCAATCACAACCTGCAACACAAATACATATACCAATTAAATTGCTGCACACTCAGGAAAAATGCAACACACTCATTCTAACATAGAATAAAAGAAATCCTTTGAGATGATTTGAGAGGCAATGCCAGAAGGCAGTTGGTTTCATTCTCCAAGCTCGTTGGAAAAAATCATTTTGAAATACGCGAGTTTTGCATGTGATTTCTCTTATCTTGAACCTACAGGCAACGAAGTGTGAGATATAGTACGGTGAAAGTAGACATTTTGCTTTATCAATTTCAACTTCGCAATGATAAATAGTATAAAAACACTTCAATCGCAATTTGAATTTTGTAAATTGATTTTTCAGTGTTTTTACTTAAAACCTTTCTGGCGTGTCAATAGAGCGTCCATAGTGAGTCAAAAAGAAATATTTGCTTGCCAGTGACCGTATAAACCACGTCTGCATTGAATAATTTAGAAGACTTGATAATCAACTTTTATGGAATTCTGTCAAAGGCGATAGGTATGCATGCAAGCTTGTCATGTACAGGTATTGTGACTAGGAAGGACCTATAGCGTGACTGCTAAAGCTGGTGTCTTTAGGTCTCTATGCGCGCGCAAATGGAGGATATTAGAGACATTTCTCGCCAACGGGTCACTAAAAATATCTTCTGTACACGTAACCCACTTTCCCTTCTACCAATGATTCATCATTAACGCAACAGCAGTAAAGAGCTCGTTCCGCAGAAGTTTCGGCGTAGGTATGGTGGTTCTGAGTGAAAAATCATCTTTCCGTGTCAGAAAACTGAGAAAAATGCAAATAAAACAAACAATAATTGTGTCGGTTCTGAGGGCTGATAGAAACCATGCAGACCATTCGCATGGATAGCAAGTGCTCTGCCCCACAGCTATGCGTCTGCTTGAAAATGAAGTATGAATAACTTCCTCTGGTTGGAAATGCAAGAAAAATAAGTGTCGTGTTTAAGAAACACACGCTTAGCGTATACAAGTTTCACGGCACAACATGTATATCGCAGCAATATTACATGACACAAGCGTACATTGCCATCGCGCATCACAACACGCTATTACCAACGTGACTGTGCGGTTTAAAAACAGCCAACTTTTAAAAAAGGCACACACATTACTGCACTTATTCCCTCAATACCTCTATAGTATGTAGTGGGCGCATAGCAAGTTTTAAAGCATTTTACGCACATAATATTGAGAAGCACAGTCTGCTGGGCGTGTTGGTAAGTCATCCTAACTGAGTTGCGCAAAAAATTAAAGTACGAAAGGAAGACACCTAGACACAGCACGCACTAACAACTGAAACTTTATTGGAGAAAACAGACATATATATCCGGTCACAAGAACGCGTTAGGTGAAACAAAATGATTAGATGAGCAGATATCTAATAATTTTCTTTCGCCGTGCGGACATCGTGCTATGTATGGCACTTTGGCGTCGTGTGGAAAGTATTATTTTGGATTAAATATAATAGGTATCCATCACAAAGCTTCTCTAAAGAGACAACTGTGCTCTAACCTATAATTGTATTGTAGAGAGTGCGGCTGCGCGCCTTTTTTTGATGATGCGGTAGTTAAAGCTAGATTCCTGGACAAGGTATCGCGGGAAATGAAATAGGCCTATCTCATCAACAAAGTTGGTGATTGATGTGCCACGCAACCGTCGGTCATGTTACTTGCTGCTGGGATAGATTTTCTAGAAGTGCATTATATTTCCAGTCTGTCTGCTCATCTAATCAAATTTTTTCACCGCGCGTGTTCTCATAACCGCAAATATATGACTGGTTTCTCCAATAAAATTTCAGTTGTTAGTGTGCGCTGCATTCAGGTGTTTTTCTTTTTTACTTCAAATTTTCGCGCAACTCAGCTAATATAACAAAATGTTCCTCGTGGTTTAAACTATGCTACCCCTTTTTACACAGTATGCAGCCATGAGCAAACCTTTCATTGAGACTAGACACTTTCAGCCTTTTCAATTGCACAGTACTTTTCTAATATTAAAAATTTTCAACTAGCATCTTACATAAAAAGTACACAGTCAGTGGTTAAATTCCGTACAAGGGACAGGATATTGCCATCGGGTTCAACTCTCAAAAACGGAGCTTATAAATCCCCCAGTTCATTCACATAGTAGCAAGCCATAATGCATCAGACGAGTTTATTTGTTGGAATGCGTAAAATGATGTACCATACTCACGAATCAAAACGTGACATGACATTATTTTGTGGAGCTATGTATACCGGTATGTGCAGTTCTTCAAGATATCCACGCGATGTTGCGACATCTTTAACGATAATATTTGCTGTGATGTACGCATCCCAGTCGAAATTACACTTATGTTACCCGAACTGTAGATGGTGGAAACAAAATAATGGGTATTCTCTAAGTGGTCCCGTTTTGATCTGTGTTGAACAAATAAACTAGCAAAACATATTCACTTCGTGTCCTTATCAAAACACGCATATTTATAAAAACAAGGGGAAAGTACGCGAAGAAAGAGAAATTAAAACGCGGACTCATAAATCTTATGACACCCTTGTATATGGGGATATCCAATTGTTTGTCATATGTAATTGCGCAAGTTGTAGTTTATCCTTGCTAATTTCTGAAGCGCTAAAACGAGAAAAATACAAAAAACTATGTCTACATCAATATTTTTACAAAAAGTAAAATAGCGAGAAACTCATATTTTGCTGGTGTAGATTTTCCGAATAAAAAGAACCCTGTCTGGAAGAAATAGAGAAAAGAAGCCGTTGTCGTATCGCTTAAACATAGCAGTATAATCATGTTACTGCGATTAGTATAAAGTTATTTACTCACGAAGCATGCAAAGCGCTATGTATTCTGAAAATATTTGCGAATAGCAAGTGACGGTAATAAAAATGATGAACTTAATTTAACATTTAACCCGAGACTTGTCTTTCACGGAGCTTGTTAGTCCAAATAACCTAATCACGCCTTAAGGCCACCGACGTCCATTCGTACTGCTTTTGGAAAAGTTGGAAAGGAAAGCTTGCCCGCAAGCATAGGTGTTTTTTTTTTCGCACGAAAAGTTGACGATCGCCAATCCAGTGGCCTACACATGCACACACAAACAAAAACACCTGCACGTCCGTCCACAACTGCACCACGTACAGCAAAATAGATTCCTGAGAGCTGCGTAATTATCTCGTGTAAATTGCAGCAGTATTTGAACATGAAATAGGAGCAAGAGGAATGAAAAGTGACACGATTTGCATCGCACCCATGACACCGGCAAGCGAAAAAGGAGCAATGGCACGCATAAATACGCTGAAGGATTGACAGTGTAACCTATATTTTCCTTGAGATCAATAATTTACGTGCCGCAGAAGGGTGACAGAGTAAACAGGTGTTTGGTGGGTAGCGACACCATGGACCCAAGCTAACGGGGGAGGGGGGGGGTTTCGACCCCTTCCGACGCTTAGCCGTGCGTGGCTGAGCCATGTCCGCGGAAAAGGGAATGCTGGTGGTCAGCTGACGCTGGGTGCTTGAACCTTTAAGGCCCCCCAGCAGAGGCAACACACCCCTTTGGCGCCCGCTTCACGTAGACGGCACCCCTGGGCTGACCCACCCAAAGGAAACCGGCAGTCGCTATTTCCTATCTCTCTCCCCCTAAACTTTCGTCTTTATCTCTCACTTTTTATCGGTTCTGTCTACTTTTCTCTCTGTTTACATCCGATTCTGCCTGGCGGCAGAGTTAACCTCGTGTGTTCACCCTACCTTGGGATGCGACACATCAGGTTATAGTGGTGGTGTACAGCTGGCGTATGCAAGTTCTTTTTTCGTATCTTGCAGCTTCCCCTCGATGAGCTTGGGGGTGGGTGGCTGTCACCGCTACCGAACATAATCCATATTTTATGGCAAAAAACTGTACACTCTCCGTTGATCACTCCCTGAAGAGGGTGCGCACCGAAGCAAACTTTCAACCTTTTCAACTTAACAAGGTCAACTTTCCAAGCTATCATGTTATTCATAGGGACATACCTGAAAAGCAAGTCAAAAAACTCTTCCCATTCCTAGTTTCAAGGTGCCTTATAAATACATTTGGAACAGGTTACTGAGCTACGAAAATGGCTAGTGGCTATCTCCTTATTGAAATCCGGGCCAAAAACATCATGAAAGGCTATCCAACTTGGTGACTTTTGGTGATGTCCCCGTCACTGTATCGGCACACCGTTCAATAAACACTGTCCGAGGAGTTGTATTGGAGAATGATACAGCTGCCTTGACAGATGCAGAACTTCTTGATGGATGAAAAGATGAGAATGTAGTCAATGTCAAAAGAGTAATTATGAAGCAAGATGGAAAAGATACCCCAACTAAACATATTATCAGTACGTTTGGCTCCAGATTTCTTCCAGAGACGCTTGTAACTAGGTACACAAAGCTTCGTGTTCGCCCACACATTCCTAACCCTCGCCGTTGCTTCTAATGTCAGAAATATGGCCATGGCTCACAAAGCTGTCGTGGTCGGCAAACCTGTGCCCTATGTAGAGTTTCTGGCCACAAGCCCGAAACCTGCAAACAACCAGCACATTGTGTGAATTGTGACGGCAATCATGCTGCCTACTCACGCTCCCCTTTATTCTGGAAAACAGGAAAAAGAGATTGTCACGTTGAAGGTGAGGGACACTATCTCGTTTAAAGAAGCAAGAAGAAGAGTTACGCTATTAAACGCCCAACCTACACTCAGGTAGCGCTTAAGAGGGCAGCGTCACACCAGCCCTCGGCACTTCTTCGGCCCGCGCATTGCAAGCCATCGGCTGTGGCACCTGCCCCCAAGGCGATAGTAGTTCAGCCTACTCCGCCTGCTCACGAACGGAGATCAGAGACCCCAAAATCCTTAGGTCTCAAGGCCTCACTTCATCAGACAAGGCCTGAAATTCAAACTATTAGCTCGCATGTGCGGGCATCCAGTGCATCTGAGGAGGCAAAGGATAAGTCGGTACCCTTGGTGCCGAAAGAGCAGCGTGGCTCCTTAGAGTGCGTCAAGAAAACAAAAAAAACAGATAACGGGGTCTGGTGATGGCCTTGTTACTTGGAATTCAATCTTCCTGCCTCAACAGCCACTTGCTCTTCGTAAGCACAGCACTACTTTACTTTCACCAAGAACACTCAAATTATACAAATGGAACATCAGGGGCCTTCTCAGGAACTTTGATGATGTCCAAGAACTTTTACACGAACACTCCCCAAAAGTGCTGTTTGTAAAAGAAACACACTTAAATCCAAAACACACTAACTTCCTTCGTAAATACGCAATTTTCCGAAAGGACCGTGATGACGCCGTGACATCATCCAGAGGTGTCGCCATTATAGTGAACGAAGGGCTTCCGTTCACACACTTTAAACTCCAATCATCTCTTGCAGCAGTGGCTGTTCGAGCTGTGCTTTTCAACAAACTGATCACAATTTGTACTCTTTACGCACCTCTGAGCTATCACCTACAAAACATTCATTCAAGTCCTTATTAGATGAACCTCCGGAGCCTTATGTTCTCCTTGGAGTCTTGAATGCACATAGTGGGCTATGAGGTGACTCTTGTTGCGACGCGCGAGGTCAACTATTTGAACAAATCCTTGCCTCGTCGAACACATGTCTTCTGAATCCGAAAGAACCAACGTATTATAAACTCGCTAATAATATGTACTCCTCCATAGACCTAAGCAAAGTATTTCCGTCCCTTGTGCCTCTACTCAAGTGGAAAGTCATCAGTAATCCCTACGGAAGTGACAACTTTCTTGTAGTTTTGAGCATAACTATAGCAACTGAGTGTCCACCACGGATTCCCAAATGGCTCATAAACAGAGCCAGCTGGGAACAGTTCCATACCATCGCTCGTTTAGGTTGGAATGATATATGCACTTTGAGCATTGATGCTGCTGTCAAGTACTTCACAGCGTTTTCTATTGATGCTGCAACAAAATGCATCCTACAAATGATTGAACTGCCTGAAAAACGACGTGTGCCGTGGTGGAACTCTGAATGCCAAAACGCGCGCAAACAGCAAAACAAAGCGTGAAAATTGCTTCGGAACTCACCGACAGCCTAAAATGTTGACAGCTTTAGGAAAATAAAGTCTCATGTCATGAGAACGCATCGGCAGGTCTGAAGAGAACGCTCACAGAAGTGTTTATCAGAAATCAATTCATATACAAAGCAGATTAAAGTCTGGAACATGGTTGGAAGGGTAGCAGGAAGACAAGTACACACGCTCCCACTTGTAAACACACAGGCCACCTTGGAAGATCAGGCGAACTTCCTCGGTGCACTCTTCGAACGGGTTTCCAGCGCATCACACTACACTGATGCTTTCCGAAAATACAGAACAAAAATTGAAAAGCAGAACCTTTAACACAAATATACCGAATACGAGGCATATAAGCAAGCTTGCAGCTTAGCTGACCTCCTAACTTCAATAAACTCCTGCAGTAATTCCGCCCCTAGTTCCAACCGTGTGCTGTATGAAATGCTGAGAAACCTCCTAATTGAAACGCAAAAAAACTTTACTTTGTACAATGCTATCTGATTTTCTGGCACTCTCCCTGCTTCCTGGAAAAAGGCTATCATTATCCCCATATTGAACCTGGGCAAGGACTCTTCTTCAGTTTTGAGTTATAGGCCTATCGCACTTACAAGCTGCTTGTGCAAACTTTTTGAAAAAATGATAAACTGTCAACTTGTACATTTTCTTGAAACAAACGATTCGCTCGGCCAATTCCAGTACGGATTTCGAGAGGGTGGATCACCACCGACCACCTTGTTCGTATCGAGGCACAGATAAGAGATGCTTTCGTCCATAAGCAGTACTTCCTTTCTGTGTTCCTCGATATCAAAAAGGCTATGATACAACATTGCGCTTTGGAAGATTGAGAGACCTGTCCCGCCTCGGCATGTGTGGCAGAATGTTTACCACAATCGAAAGTTACTTGTTTCAAACAGGACATTCCGTGTTCAAGTGGCAAGCGTTCTTTCTCAAAGATTTGTCCAAAAAACAGGCGTGCCACAAGGTGGCATACTTTGTTGCGCACTTTTTATTATGAAAATGAATTCTTTGCGCTCGTTCATTCCTTGCAATACGTTTTATTGTGCGTATGCTGACGAAGTCCAGCTTAGTTTTAAGTCTTGTAACCTGACCATGTGTAAGTGGCAGGTTCAGCTTGGTTTGAACAAAATCTCCAATTGGGCAGAAGAAAGCGGGTTCCGACTGAATTTCAGTAGGGTTGAAAGCTGGGCTAGTTGGTGAGACATCATTTAACCATATGGTGTAGTAGCGCAATTTTCACGGGGACGAAGAGGACAAGAACACACGACACTCGCTACTCCGTTCCGACTGAATGTACAGAAAAGCACGTGTGCCTTGTTCTCCAGAAAGAGGGGCATTCATTCCAAACCCAATATTCAATTGCATGGGCAACGTTTTTATGTTAATACCAAACTCAAATTTTTAGGCCTAATCTTGGACAACAAGCTAACCTTCATGCCACACATTAACCATAAAAAATTAAGTGTATAAAAGCTATGAACGTTCTAGAAGTGTTGTCAAACAGTACGTGGGGAAGTGACAAGAAGTGTTCAATGAATATGTATAAAAGCCTCATTCCTACCCGACTAAAATATGGAGCGATGGCATATCAGTCTCCGACACTTACTGCCCTAAAATGCTTGACCCTGTTCATTATCTAGGCATCCGTCTCTCTGCGGGTGCTTTTCGCACTAGCCCCGTGGAAGTCCTGCATGTGGTGTCAAACGAATGGTCGCTGCACCTACAGAAATGTTACATGTTTTTGAAATATTATCTTAATGTATTTGCAGACAAGGATTGCCCATCACATTCTACAATTAATGACATGTCAAGTCTTGCTATGTTTGAGAAACGGCCTTCTTTGAGACAGCCCGACTCACTACGTGTGAGGGGCCAGTGAAGGAAACCGGTGTGCCACTTGAACACCGTTTGATGGCTCCTGCAGTATGCCTGCCATCGTGGCAATGGCAGGCGATAGATATCAATGTGTGTTTCTTGGAGGTTACAAAAACGCACGATTTGCAGATATCCAAACATGCTTCCTAGAACTAAAACAGAAATATACATGTCCTGAGTCTTACGAAGTCCGACGCTTCTGTCTCGTATGCAGCCGTCGGCCCATCCTTTTCGGAAGCTGGCGTTCTGCACTCTGATTCAAGCATTTTTCACCAGCGAAACTAATGCGATGCTTACAGCCGTCCCGCATAGGACACGCACAGAGGTAATAAATTGCATGTCATCAAGCCACAACTAGGTCATTGGCCGCCAGTATGAAAATCACGCCACACAGAAGTAATATTTACACGGTTAAGAACAGGACATACATACACTACGCATTCACTTCTTTTGTCTGGTGGTGATCCACCTTTGTGTGATAGATGTGGAGAACTACTCACCGTACTTCACATTATAATCCAGTGTAAAGAATGAGACACGCTAAGAAGACAACACTTTCCATTACCTTACCGACAACAGATACCACTTCATCGTGTAATATTCGTTGGTAGGGAACCACTTTTCACACATAAATTGTTGTTAGCGTTTGTAGAAGAAGTTCGTACTTTTCATAATCATATACCCGAGCATTCGGTAGCATGACCTCTCCAGAGAGGTTTCCGCTGCGGTGGCCACACTCAACAATGAACTTGCCTCACGGCCCTTGTACGCAATGGTGTGAACGATTGAGGCATTTGTGCTAATGCCATACATGCCCACTATCGTTTTATTAACACAACTCTTTGTCATCAGTTAACACCACACACTTTTACGGCTTGAGCCTGATTTTAATATTTGTATGTTTTTACCCGCCTTAGCGCGAGGAATTTAATGGCGCTTATACAGCCGCTTATCTCAATCATTGTTTGTATCTCTAGTAAGATGAAGTGGTACTCTTTCGCCATGCCATGGTCCTTGCGCCACAAAACATCAAACATCATTATCATCAATAATTTACGTGTTTTAAACTGGGACAAAATTTTCCTAAGCTTATTGGCGAAAGAAGTTTCATTTGTTCACAAATAATGACGCAACATTTTAACCATAAGACTGAATGCCTCCACAAACTGTTTCTTCGTAATTACTCGAAATGAACCACGGCACTTTCTTGTCTGCTGTGTCGACAAAATGCTGTGTGCGGAAAACGTTCCTCGATTATTTTCACCCCTCGGACTGGCTCCCTTCCACATTCTTTACGGCTAGCATCCCTTACAAACTTGCAAATAGCTGCAGTGCAGTCAAGCGAGTTTTTTGGGACAATGAAGTTCAGCTCCTCCCCGCGGGCCCAGAAAGCTGCAGGTGTATGACCTTTGAGACATTCATTTGGGGAAGCTGCAGTCACTGCTTCGTGTACGCTGGCTTCCAAAACGCGTTCCAGCCAGATTTTTAACCTATTTCTCAAGAGTATATAATAATAATATTAACAATATTCAATAAACCTATCATCAATCAATCATTTATTTAAAGTAACCAAAAACAATACGGTATTTCATGCTGGCACTCGCGGAAATAAAAAATAATAAGAAACAATATAATACGCACTCTCTTCAGAAAATAAATCAATAAAAAGAGCAAAAACACGCAGACAAAAAGGAATAAACGCACAATTGGAACAATAAATAAATGTGAAGATATTCAAAGAGTGGGACTGAAAAATAATGCGGAATATACGCAACTGTGCGGAAGGCTTCTTGAAAGACGGAAAAGGAAACAATCTGTGCGTGTGCAAAATTACGTCAGTACAGGGCAAACCTCACTGAACAAAAAATAACTGTGAACTATAAAAACATAAGAAATCAACAAATTTGACGTTAGAGACTCGGTATTCTGTGAAGGATAGAGTGTGGGAAGAAGCTGGCAGGTACATGCAATGGTGAATTCTCTCTGGATACCTTACGTATAATTTTAAAACTATTACAACTTAGAGGGACAGAATATCTTGCACTGAACTAGTCTGTAAAGAAATAACAGCTCAGCACGACTTTGTCGGCCGTTAAATGATGACAAAGACAATATTCTAGCAGTGCTGAAAAGAGGCTACTAAAACGATGGGTGTAAATGTTTATGAAGTTTTTTCTGGACCCGCTCAATGGCGTTACTGCTGGCATTACAGGGTCATTCCAGATCAGATATGCATATATATATAACGAAGTTGAGAAAGACATGTCGCGGTGTACTATTTGTAGAAGGCTATAGTAGAGCTCGAATTTTGAGACATATTCTGTCAACAGAGAGAGAACGAAGGCCTCATATGGCAGCACATTCATTGTGAGTAGAAAAAATTTCGCGTGCTATCAAAACGAACACCAACACAACTGATATTATAAACTTTACATAACGACACACTATTGATATAGTATGGAATTGCAATGTTGGAAGTGTTGCGACACACGCTATGAACAGCAATAATAATAATAATAATAATAATAATAATAATAATAATAATAATAATAATAATAATAATAATAATAATAATAATAATAATAATAATAATAATAATAATAATAATAATAATAATAATAATAATAATAATATTAATAAGATATTGTTATTATTATTATAATTGTAACGAGGGCAGTGGGCATGGAGCTCGAGTATAGAAAAGGAAGAAGTCTTGCTGTGATCGCAGGCTTGCGTTCAGTTAGCCCTTGCGCTAAATAAAGCTCTCGTTCACCGAGAAAACTTCCGCTTATTCAACAACCCGTTTCAAGTGGTGGAAGTGCTGGGTCCATCTGGTCCTCACCCTGCAACTTCGCAGCCGCACGCTCCAATGACCTCCTACAATGAGTGATCCGGGGCCATCTCAGGCCGCTACTTCAGATCATGCACCTGTGCCTGTCGTTTGCGCTGGCACTCTCCGGCAGCGCGACCCCCCCCCATATTTGGTGGCACAGAGGACCAAGGTGTGGACAACTGGATTGCCGAGTATGAACAGGTGAGCGCATACAATAAGTGGAACGCAGCCGATAAGCTCACAAATGTGGGTTTTTACCTGACCGACGTGGCAAAACTATAATACAGAAATTATCAAAGTGATTTCAGCACCTGGTCGGAATTGGCAAAAACCCTCTCAGAAGTCTTTGGCCGTCTTGCTGTCCGTCGTGTTTGTGCTGAATAGCGCTTTCGGGGCAGAGTACAGAGAGCAGATAAAACTTTCAGGAGCTACATAGAAGATGTGCTATTTCTCTGCAAGCTCGTCGATGCGACTCTGGACGAGGCAGGCAAGATAAAGAGCATCATGAAAGGAATCGATGACAGTGCATTCCAAATGCTGGCTGCGAAGAGTCCCCAGAGGGTCGCCTAGGTGATTCAGCTCTGCCAAATCTATGATGAGCTGCGTAGACAGCGCGCTTCTACAAGTTGCGCTGCTCAAGACACCGCGGATATCTCATGCCTCGACTATCGCCATGACACCGCCGACCACTCTGCGTTGTTGCCAGTCATAAAGCAATTCATACGCGAGGAGGTTGCCCGGCAGCTATCTGTAATGACAAGAACTACCGAGCCGATGGCACCCTTGTCGCCTTCGCTTCGCCAGGTCATTCAATCGCAAGTTGCCGAAGCATTGCCGCGAGCTTAGGCTCCACCAACTGTTACCGCACCACTAACGTATGCAGCCGCAGTTGCTCGGCCACGTGCGCCAGCGTCTCCGGCCATCTACGAAGCTACTCGCCACGTTTCTTCGTCGACGCCACCTGCCCGCTCACGTACCGTCCCGTCTCCTGCTGTATACGAAACAGCTCAGAACGTTTATATGACGCTGCCACCCGCACGACCATTTACGGTACCTTATTCAGCGAACAGTGCCCCTACCGTCAGCCAATGGTGCATTCCGGATAATCGGCCAATATGTTTTTCAAGTGGCATTCCAGGCCACGTAGCTCGTCACTGCCGTCGTCGCAGCTTCCCTACTCACGACATTGGAGGGGCCTCACATTACATGCCCACCATGCCCACTCAGCCGCGATATCCCGTTCGTGCCGATTCACCTGTAGACGCACGTCCCGGTCGCCAACCATCCGGCTCAAGCCGTTCACCTTTTCCTCGTCGTCGATCTATTTCTCCAATGTTACGTCGCAACAGCCCACCACGAGGGGAAAACTGATGAGTGCAGTTCCGGAGGCAGAACTGCGTTGGCAGCGAAAATTTCAAGACCTAACTGCGTTCCCCCGTACGAAATCGAACTCTCTATTGATGGCAATAAGGTGCACGGACTTGTTGACACTGGAGCTGCCGTATCTGTAATTAGCGAGAAACTATGCCTAAACTTGAAGAAAGTGACCACGCAACTTACCGACCTATCTTTTCAGACAGCTACGTCCCATCATATTCAGCCTTCAACTTTGTGCACTGCACGAGTCGTCATTCAAGGTGCGATGTACGTCATCACATTTGTAGTTTTATTCCGTTCTTCGCATGACGTTATCCTTCGGTGGTACTTTCTTTCGTCAAATTGTGCTTTGGTCGACTGTGCTCGTTCCGAACTCGCGTTATCTGTGCCGTGCTATGACCCCGACGATGGCGCTTCGTGTAGAGTGTTTGCGGCTTCTGACGTTGACAATGCGCCTTTTTCAGCTGTTGTCTCGGTGTCGTGCGCCTCCCCTCCGAAATCGCCTGTGTTGTTTATGCCATCGGTGCCATCTGCGTGCCGTCGAAATATTATGCTTCCATTTGCCAACGTCTTTTTTCGCAACGGTGACGCTGCCATTTATGTGTGCAATCCCTCGGACAGCCCGTCATCCCTACTACGTGGAGTATACCTACCTGGGAAGCTACGAACCTTACGAGTGCATTATTCCGGCTACTATATCCGATTCTACGGTTTCGCTCCCAATTTGTGCTGTCACTCCTACCAACGCGCCTAATGATGTTCTGGACGTATTCTCGGATGCCATCGACTCTGAGCTCGCACCAACTCAGCACGAAGAAATTATAAATTTTCTACTCCGCTTTCGCTCTTCATTCGATCGTGACCAGTCAGGCTTAGGCCGAACTTCTGCGGTCGTTCACCGCATTGACACCGGTCAACAAGCCCCGCTAAAACAGCGTCCGTGCCGTGTGTCATCTGCTGAACGCCGTGTCATCGATAAACAAGTGGACGACATGTTGAAACGTGGCATCATCGAGCCCTCTAACAGTCCCTGGGCTTCACTGGTTGTTCTCGTCAACGTCATGAAAAAAGACGTATCCATCCGGTTCTGCGTTGACTACCGCCGACTCAACAAGATAACACGCAAAGACGTATACCCTCTGCCGCGCATCGATGTTGCTTTGGACTGCCTACAAGGAGCAGAGTTCTTCGTTAGATTTACGTTCCGGCTACTGGCAGGTGCCCATGGCAGAGGGTGACCGCCCGAAGACAGCCATTGTAACACCGCATTGACTATATGAATTCACCGTTATGCCCTTTGGCCTCTGCAATGCGCCTGCCACTTTCGAAAGGATGATGAATACCATCTTGCGAGGTCTGAATTGGAAAACGTGCCTCTGTCCTTTAGACGTCATTGTGGTATTTTCAAGCGACTTTGTGACCCACCTAAGCCGCCTCGAGCAAGTTATTACGTGCCTTTCCACGGCGAGACTTCAACTTAACTTAAAAAAATGCCACTTTGGCGCTCGCAAGCTTGTAATTCTCGGTCATGTGGTTTCTAAGGACGCCATTCTGCCGGACCCTACAAAACTTAACGCAGTCGCGGCGTTCCAAAAGCCAACCACCATCAAAGAGCTTCGAAGCTTCATCGGTCTATGTTTTTACTTACGGCGCTACGTCCGCGATTTCGCCTCCGTTATCGCCCCCTTGACCAATCTTCTTGCCGGAAGTTCTGATTTGCCAGCGTGGTCGCAGGCATGTGATAATGCATTTCAGGAACTTCGACGGCTCCTCACCACGCCTGCTATACTCCGAGATTTCGATCCGTCTGCTCCAACAGAGCTTCATACGGACGCTAGTGGTGTCGGGCTAGGGGCCATACTGGCCCAACGCAAGGATGGCTTTGACGAGTACGTCGTTGCCTATGCCAGCCGCACCCTCCGTAAAGCCGAGAGTAATTACAGTGTAATTGAAAGGGAGTGCCTCGCCATTATTTGGGCATTCGGAAAATTTCGGCCTTATTTATATGGACGTCCGTTTGATATTGTTACAGACCACCATGCGCTTTGCTGGTTATCTTCACTAAAATATCCTAATGGTCGGCTCGCTCCTTGTGCATTGCTGTTACAGGAGTTCGATATCCGTGTTATCTACCATTCTGGCCGTAAGCATTCCGACGCCGATGCCCTGTCACGTTCGCCATTGGCTTCAGAGCCTGTAGGCTTGCCTATCTCCACCAGTGCTGCCTTGGCCATCAGCATTTCGGACATGCCTTCCGAGCAACGCAAAGATGCTTAGATTTCTCTTCTTTGGACTTCTCAAACCGGACTCCCGCTCCAGTTTCCAGGACGCTTCGCCGTCAAGCAGGACACTTCGTTATACGGGATAACTTGCTTTACCGCCGAAACTACAGCTCGATTGGCCGTAAGTGGTTGCTCATCATTCCCCGACATCTGCGCTCTGACATCTGTGCCACGTTCCACGATGATCCGCAATGTGGCCACGCTGGTGTGTTAAAAACGTACACTCGCTTGCAGCTGCGGTACTACTGGCGCGGTATGTACCGTTTCGTTCACCGTTACGTAAGGTCTTGCCTTACGTGCCAGCGACACAAAATGCCCATTCAACATGCCACAGGTCTCTTGCAGCCGTTGCCATGTCCAGCACGAGCTTTCGATCATGTCGGAATCGACCTTTACGGTCCGCGTCCCTATATTTCGTGTAGCAACCGCTGGGTCATTGTCGCTATCGACCACCTAACGTGGAACGCTGAAACAGCTGCGTTACCTTCTGCTACCGCAAAAGACATTGCATGTTTTATATTGCAAAACCTGGTTTTAAGGCGTGGAGCACCTCGGGAGTTACTAAGCGACCGTGGCCGCGTTTTTTTCTCCGATGCCATCAAAGCGTTGTTGAGCGAGTGTCGCATCATACACCGCACTACCACAGCCTATCACCCGCAAACTAATGGGATGACAGAGCGTTTTAATCGTACACTTGGGGATATGCTGGCCAAGTACGCTTCATGCGACCAGTCAAATTGGGATAGCATACTGCCTTTTGTGACATATGCTCACAACACTGCAACGCAAAGCACTACTGGATTTTCACCTTTCTTTCTTCTTTATGGACGCGAGCTATTCTCAACAATGGTTATCATTCTTCCTTATCGACCGAACCCTTCAGAGATGACTACAGTTTCTCGAGCAGCAGCACACGCTGAAGAATGTCGGAAGCTTGCTCGTGCGTTCACGTCACATGACCAGACGTGCCAAAAACATCGCCACGACGCGTCAGCCACGCCGATGAACTTTGCTCCGAATTCACTAGTGTGGTTATGAATTCCTTCTACTCCTCCAGGACTCTCCCACTAGCTTTGGTCCAGGTACCATGGCCCTTATCGAGTTGTACGTCAAACATCCCCTGTCAACTACCTTGTCGAGCCACTGGATGCATCTCCGGACAAGCGCCGTCGGGGACAAGAAATCATACACATCTCTCGGCTCAAGCCATACCATGATCGTTCTGTGCACACCTGTCCTTAGGTAGCCAGGATGGCTCCCTCATCGCCCGGGGGTAATTCTAACGAGGGCAGTGGGCATGGAGCTCGAGTATAGAAAAGGAAGAAGACTTGCTGTGATCGCAGGCTTGCGTTCAGTGAGCCCTTGCGCTAAATAAAGCTCTCGTTCACCGAGTCAATTCCCGCTTGTTCAACAACCCGTTTCATAATAATGATATTATATTCGTTATTATTATTATCATCATTATCATTATCATTATTATTATATTATTATTAATATTATTATTATTATTATTATTATTATTATTATTATTATTATTATTATTATTATTATTATTATTATTATTATTATTATTATTATTATTATTATTACAAACTCATATTATTCCCACATGGCCGAAAGTATATGGCCTAATTAAAGCAAACGCCCATCAACCTCTACACGCGAGTGGGTAATTGCGTATTTTGATGGGTACACGTAAAGGCATACATATTTTATAAGTTTACGCACCACAGTGTTAGCGTTGAAAGGATATGTTTGCAAGCAGCCTTAAGTGTTACGTGGCTGCACCACGGAGGGCTGTTTACGTAATGTAGAGTTTGGCATAGGCATCACGCCAGCCCTTATTCGCAAAAATGTCTCATAATAATTGTATTCGCAAGTTGATATTTACGCTAATTCTGACGGGGCACATGTGATCGCGACCAAATATTGACACACCCACACAAAACAGAAGTTCTGTGAATTCGGCAGTCTACCATAAATGTTGCAGTAAAGCTTAAGCAGTTCAATACATGGTCGAATAAGTCTGTATCATGTGTTCATCAGTTGCACGCTTCTTAACTCATGCGCGTTAAGTGTGTGACGTGAGATTTATTTGATGCTTGTAAACACTACACCAATAAATTATTCACTAGTGCACTCATAAAATTTTTGATAAATTTACTATCTGAACAGCCAAGAACGTTACACGTTGCCAAAGAAAACACTAGGTGCAATTTTGCAATAACTTAGTGCAACATCAACATCTAATTTAGGCATATAAATGCCTGCGCGTTCCATTGACACAAGCTTTTTTGTTTTCGAAGATACTCCCTTAAACATCGCTCTGGACATGATAATATAAGAAATGGTCGCTGAAAGCTGTCACAGATGGGGGTAAACAAGGTTAACTGTAATCTTGTTAAACGAAGGGAGCACATACCCATCAAGACCTTCCAATAATCTGCAATTTTTTGCACCGATATGCAAGCCTAAATTGCATTGATAACACCATTTCTGGCTGCCACTCCAAAGTATTCATTATTGTGACCAATATAATTTGCTTGCATGTCGTTTTTACATAGTAGTATGTATGACTGCTTGATCATAATAGCAAGGCTCGGGAGCTTTAATACGTTTTGTGACCTGAAACGGTTCCTTCCTTGTAAAACATGTCTGCTCTCGTATAAATTATTTACGTGGTAGTATCCGCAACTTCTTGTTGGAAACGTAAATTCCACGAATAACTTGTACAAGTTAGGCTACACGAATACATGCATAGTTTCAACAATCACGTACGCAAAGATGACCTAATCTTTCGTTCTTTTATTGCATGGTAAAAACAATATAAATACTTAATACTCTTGTCGTTGTAGAAATTAAGCATGTCAGCTTTGTGTACGGATTGTTATACATGACAATTCGCAAAAACGTTTGTGATCGTTGTGCTATATATATACGTGGTTCATCCCATATAAGAGAGCACTTCCAGGTATAAGAATCTACTTCACATGTTACATATGGTGTGGTCGTGCCTTATAAGGCTGGAGTCGACTGCTTATAAGGCCCAACCGCGGCATATACGGCTGTATATACCACCATACACTGTAAGCAAAAGTTAGCCGAGATGGGAGTTTCTCCAGCACATGAGCCCACAAAACTCCCCTGCCTCAATTATTTACTCCCTGGAAGGGAGTGAACTCGGCACATGTCATCGTAAAACGCCCCCAGCTTAATCACAGAGTTTATGAATGACATGACCTTGTTAAACTCCCCTGGGAGTTTCAGGTCACGTGGTTAGAAACTCCCTAGAGGAGCTTTAAAAACCCTCTTTGGGCGTGACGTGTGTGTGTGTGTGTGTGTGTCTGTGTGTGCGTGTGTTTGTGTGTGTGTATGTGTGTGTACGGGCATATGTTTGCACGTCGGTGTGAAACACATGTGCTTTGTGTGGCTAACCGTGTAAGCATCTGTCAACAGGCAACGATATTATAACTGCACCGAAGAATAGCAACGACTGGTTGGTATTTACTGGGAACATTTCAATATATTTCGCACCGTTAAACCACGCTGCACATCGGTCTGATTCCTCAACGAAACGTCGTGAATGCCGCGCTTCAAAGGGCCGAGTAACAAAAAACTTCGAAGAATAAATTAATGGTAGCAAAAGTAAGCTGTTACGATCGTCAGCGGCTGCTCCTGGAGTTTCACCATCAGTAACTTCAAAGTGGTCTGAAGTAGGCTTCGCTCGACAACGGCAGGCTGGCCGGCAACCGGTCTGAGAGTTGCGCCGGCGACGCGCTCGCCCCGTCTCCGCCGATAGTGGCTTCTCAGAGTGTCACCGGTATTTCATCGTGGCTGTAACATCTAAGTGGTAAGAAGGCCTCGCTATGCCGTCGGTGTCAAGCCGGCATCGTATCGAACTCGCACTGCGCGCCAGCCACCGCGGCAAGCGCTACGAGCTAGCACCGACCACCGGCGATGCAAAGAATGTGTTTCACAAAAAATGAAGGCTGCTGGATGTATAACAGTCTTCTGCGCCTTGCGACCGCAGCTGTCAATGAATAACTACAAGGCGAGCGCCGAACGAGGCGGAGTACGATCGTCAGCGATTGCACCGTAAAACTTCGAAGCGGTTCGAAGTAGGCTTCGCTCGACTACGGCAGGCTGGCCGGCAACCAGTCTGAGAGTTGCGCCGGCGACGCGCCCGCCCCGTCTCCGCCGATAGTAGCTTCTCGGAGTGTCACCGGTATTTCACCGGCTGCAACATCTAAGCGGTAGGAAGGCCTCGCTATGGCGTCGGTATCAAGCCGGCATCGTATCGAGCTCGCACTGCGCACCGGCTGCCGTAGCAAGCTCTGCGAGCTATACATGCAATGCATGCGAGCAACGGGAACAGCGACTGCGAACCGTCTCATTCCTTTAAGTCTATCGCGCCGTAGCTTAAACTGCGTGGATAGCGGACACCTATTTCTGTGCATGGGAAAAACGAGACGTAAACTGCACATCAGCAAGCATTTTGTGATCGCCAGCTCTCATTCATCGAATCACCGTGCCGTACTCGTGAGTGAGGCCTAGTCGTCGAACACGGTAGCGGCGGTCTACCTCGGTTCATCGCTGGAGCTGCTAAATGTGCCTCGTTAATGTGTTCATTCAAGGCCGCGCGCACTTTGTGTATGATTCCGTGCATTTTACGGGTCCCCAAACAGTACTGCTAATGCAAATTCAGCCCGTATGACAGAGCGTCAACTGATGAAACTTTTTCGCTATAGTAAAAAAATAATAAATATTAGGCAGGCTTAGGATAAAAGGCATGTGTGTTGAACATATTCACAGTGTGACCGCTTCACCCCTATCAAATCCCCCTGGTCGCGCCGTGGCCGGTATATGAAAAATTCTTTTCTAAAATGCAAGCAAGACACTACAGCTCTCGTGACATCATCTACTTTATTCCACTCAAATGGCCCCTGGCGCTGCATAGTCGCATTTCCCCCCGGGTCGAATGTGGCTATGCAAAGCTCCACTGAAATATAGTGACCGCGGGTCAAATTTGCGAGCACGCCTTCAAACTCATAGGGTGATCTCTGTGAGCTCGATAGCGGTAACTTTTCATTTACCTAACATAATGCGACAGCTGCACTCAACGCCACAAGACAGCATAGTTAGCCTACAATATTCTTTGAGTGCTACAACTACCATGTTGGTGATGCACAGTGAGTCAGCTTTGCTGAGGGCATTATCCTTTCAGTAGCGCCCCGGTGACTCCTTAGCAGAGATGCCATGAAAAGGTCGTTGCCGACAGTCATCGCTGCTGCGAAAGATTCGTTGTAATGCCACACAAGTACAGCTCGTCACCACGCCGAATTCGCTCCTGCTCTGGGTTAAACGAGCCACATTTGACGGGTTTCGCTTTAGCTTGATATGCACACTGAGCGACTCAATGGATTGAGCCATGGTATCAAGACCAAACATGCGCGTAGCCGGAACGGTGTTTCGCGACTGCACCACTGGCCTTAATCTGACTATCTCAGAACTCGGCAAAGATGCTGTGGTTGTCAGACCGTCACCGACAAGGCTACTGTGTAGTGGAAGGATGCCTGGCCCTTTGCTCTGCAATTTTGTTCCCCAGCCTGCATCCGGTGGCTGCTTCTGCAAGTCAGTACGACACTGAAAATCTTTCTAGGATCGGAGGTCGCTGTCAAAAACTTCGTTTAACTGCACATTGTGTGTGTGGCAGCCACCAAACCTTGCGCCTCTGTGTCGAGTTTCAACCTGATGGTCGCCCGCACTCCGTTTGCAGTACGCTAAATGAATCAGGTTATTTTTTCGCCGGAATCGCTCAACTTTATTAGAAGCCTCCGCGTGCGGTTCACCATGAGCAACCTCGTCTTCGGCTATCTGGCTCTGGCCTAAACGTCTGGCACCATTGCTCTTTGCCTCTTTTAGCTCCGCTTTGTGCACACTGTGGCGCTGTTCTGCGAACACGAGGTGAAGATCCTTTCTCGCCCCAACGCGGTGTTCTAGTGGCTAAGGTACTCTGCTGCTGGCCCACAGGTCTCGGAATCACATATCGACTGTGGCAGCTACATTTCCGATGAAGGCGGATATGTTTTAGGCCCGTGTACTCAGACTTGGGTGCACGTTGAAGAACCCCAGGTGGTCAAAATTTCCGGACCCATTCACTACGGCGTCTCTCATATTCATAAGGTGGTTTGGGGCCGTTAAACCCCACATATTTATTTATTTACAGGTACCTTACAGGCCCTTGGTTAGGGCATTGAGTAAGGGGGGCTAACAAAGACATGTACAACAAGTAAAAGGGCGAAAGGTGCCAAAACGTAAGCTCGAGACATGAGTTACAAATAAACAAGAAATAAGTAAGTATAAATTGACATCATACATCGTTACCAAAAAACTAGAAAGATGCAGTTCGTGGCACGCAGCAGTTAGGAAGTGTACAATATGTGTAAGTTAAATTGGCACAGATTGTGGTATAATACACTGGGAAAATCATGAAAGCGCTTGCAGGAAGTGTGAACAGTTCGTCCTAAGCAAACAAAAATAAAGCACAAAAAATAAGGGGGCAATAAGCGCATTAGAAAGAAACTTTTTGCACAGCATTATGAATGTCATATACATACAAGAACGAAGCTGTGAACATGAAATTATCAACCAAAATGTAAGACCAATTTGTTGCGGAAAGAAACAGGGTTAGTGTCAGATACCAAGTTATCGGGAAGATCATTCCACAACGTGATGGCACGAGGCAAAGCGGATGCGTTAAAAGAGTTCGTTTTGCCGTACATACGCGAGAAACTAAGCCGGTTGTGTAGTCTAGTTGATAAATAGGAGGGTCGTTCTATTGGAAGTCTGGTCATTTTAGTGCTATTGACGTATTTATGAAAGAGGCATAAAAGAGAAATGTTGCGGCGAGTGGATAATAATTGAAGTGAATAATCCATTTTAAGTTGTGTTACGCTGCAGCAGAAATTATAATTACGAGAAATGAATCGGACTGCCCTATTTTGAACTGCCTCGATCATGTTGGTTAAGTAATTTTGGTGGGGGGACCAGATTGGTGAGGCAAATTCAAGTTGAGGTCGAACAAAAGTTTCGTAAGCTAGTTTTCGGACGTTAGCGGGGGAGGAATGTAAGTTACGGCGTAGGTATCCCAGTGATCTCGATGCATTTGCGCAGATGTTAGTGATGTGAGAGGACCATGAAAGATTTTGTGTGAAGTGTAGGCCCAAATATTTGTATGTGGAAACATGCGAGAGCGGGTCATTATTTATACGGTATGAAAAAATGGAGGGGTCATGCTTACGGCTAAACGAGACGGTTTTGCATTTTGATGCGTTTAGAACCATTTGCCACGTCTCACACCATTTCATAATTACATCAAGGTTTTTCTGTAGTGCGTAATGATCGTTAACATTTTTGATAGGGTGGTAGATTATGCAGTCATCGGCAAATATTCGTATGAATGATGTGACGCCATCAGGCAAGTCGTTTATAAATATAAGAAATAGCAGTGGGGCGAGCACGCTTCCCTGTGGCACCCCGGAAGTTACATCGCATATTGACGACGAATCGTTATTGATGACAGTGAACTGTTTCCGGAGAGAAAGAAAATTTCGAAGCCATGATAAGGTTAGTGAGTCTAATTGAAGAGCAGATAACTTTGAGATTAGGCGGCAGTGGGGCACACGGTCAAACGCTTTCGAAAAGTCAAGAAAAATGCAGTCTATTTGGAGGTTATTATTCATGTTCGAGTGAAGGTCAGGCGTGAATTCTAGCAGTTGTGTCTCGCATGACCAACCTTTCCTAAACCCATGTTGGTTGCGGAAAAAGAACTGGTTAGACTCAAGATGGTTGTAAATGTGCGAAGCGATAATGTGTTCTAATAGCTTGCAGCAAATGGATGTAAGTGAGATTGGACGGTAATTTTGGGGTAGGTGTTGGTCTGCAGACTTGAACAATGGGGTAACTTTTGCAACTTTCCAGTCGTCAGGTATCTGCCCAGACTCTAAAGATTGTTGAAAAATATAGCACAGAATGTTACTGGTAATGGAAATTGTGTTTTTTAGTACTTTTGAGTTAATATTATCAGCCCCAGCGGAGCTA
The DNA here is from genome assembly GCF_013339725.1 of Rhipicephalus microplus. Taxonomy (NCBI): domain Eukaryota; kingdom Metazoa; phylum Arthropoda; class Arachnida; order Ixodida; family Ixodidae; genus Rhipicephalus; species Rhipicephalus microplus. Next base: position 97,093,735 of record NC_051165.1, on the reverse strand, counting down.
GACAGCTTCAGCTTAGTTATCAGACATTCTATACCTTTAGCTGTAATTTCGATAGGTTTGATGTACTGGTAATCATAATCGGGCACGTTAGGTAATGTGGATTGGTCTTCCCGAGTAAACATTGAGGCAAAAAAACTGTTAAAAGCAGAACAACACTGGCTGTTAGAAAGAGGTTCGTGATTCTCATCATGTAAGGTAATGTGGTTAGCATCTCGATTGCAAGATATTTCACGCCAGAATTTTTTTGGGTTAGTTTTTAGGAGGGAGCCCAGGTCTGTTGAAAAATATTTAAGTTTAGCAGAACGTATAGCTGCGCAGTAGGTGTTTAAACACTGCTTATACTTATCCCACGCACTGGCTGTGCGCAGGCGTTTAGCATTTCGGTAGAGACGTTTCTTTTTATTTCTTAGTTGGTTGAGTGACTTAGCGAACCAGGCATTACACTTGTCATTAGATATCGAAATCAAAGGAATGTATTTATTAATCAAGACGGTCATTTTGTCACGGAAAAGTACCCAGTTGTCATGGACCGAGCGATTGCTAAACGAGGTCAAGAATACCTGGTTAAAGAATATTTCAAGTTCATTGTTGATTTCGGCATAGTTAGCTTTATTATAGTCGCGAATTTTTTTAGTAGTTTTGCCGGAAAACGTTACAGGAAGATCAAGGGTTACTTCAAGAAGTCTGTGATCGCTAAGACCTTCTCGGTAGAGGACTTCCATGACTGTATCAGGGGCTGAGGTCAGTATTAAATCTAAAATATTATTTCCACGGGTGGGTTTATGACCACCTGTACAAGATTAAAGTCAAGCGTTAGGCTGATAAACTGGGATGATATGTTACAAGGGGAGAATAGAAGGTTCCAATCAATCTGGGGAAGGTTGAAGTCTCCAAAAAGAAAGACTGTTTTAGTATGGCACAAGTTAATGGCATCAGTAATACTTTCCCTCAATTCAGCTATGAAACAACTATTGGAATCAGGAGGGCGGTAACAGTTTCCTATCAGAACGACGTTAGTAGGGCTTGTTTTGCAAGCAACCCAAATTATCTCAAGGGCCGATTTTGTGTCGACGACGTAAGAACAAATTGTTTTTCTGATGCCCAAAAGAACACCACCACCTCTTTTATCAGCGCGGTCTTTACGATAGATATTAAAGGTGTTAAAATTTGGTAAAATCTCGTCATCGTTAATATCAGGTTGCAACCACGTCTCAGTAAGCACGAGGACGTCAGATTCGTTGTCGTCTAGCAGCGAACCTATTTCTTCTTTTTTAGGCAGTAAGCTACGTATGTTTGTAAACGTAAAAGATAATGAAGTTTTGTTAGTAAGGGGATTATCTTGGAGACACTCTTCCGCGCACGCGTAGCTGCGGTTTTTGATATAGCGCTTTGTAAGAGGCGGAGGATAGAAGAGCTATCTTGTCGACAGTACCACTTTGTTCGTAATACTATCAACCACATACGTTTTTTTGTCCATGTGTAAAGTGTCGACGGCTACGTAGAATCTGGTGTTCTGAGTTTTGGCGAAGTCGTACAATTTTTTCCTTATTTGCCTGGTTGTAAAAGAGAAATCTTCACTGATAGACAATCCCGTTCCTTTAAGTTTTCGCGCTGATGACAGTACTTCCTGTTCAATCAATCAATCAATCGTCAAATAACACAAATAAATACACGAACCAAACGAAATCAAAAGCTGCCACGCCTGCACTTCTTACCGCGGTCCCACAACCATTTATTTCCCAAAAGGAGCGCTTGTAGTCCAGCCATGCTCATGCTTAAGCTGTGTGTGATTCACTGCACTCGGATGCTGCAGGTTGCGTCAGCGCGATCGAAACAGTTGCAGGCTCCATCAGCGCGATCAAAACAAGAATATCAAAAAAAAGCACATGTGCACTTTTTGCAACGTGAAAATAGCGAAACCTTGCCCAACAGCAGCGCCATTTAGATATCATCGTTGGAGTGCAAAAGAAGTTAGCCGGAAGGCGTGGATTGCACTCGTAACGGCACGTTACTTCGCTTTAACCATTTCACTTCGCTGGTCGAGCTCGAGAATGTTGGCGGCATGCGGCGCTCCACAATACTAACTTTACCTGGGCTACATGCACTGCACAAGAAGTTTGCTTTCATTTTGACCCAGCTGAAGGATAATATACATTAAATGCAATCGAAGTGACTTCCGAGTGTTAAAAAACAATAATGCACGAGGGGACGTGAAGTGAAACTTGCTCATTGTGAGTTTGCTACTGATTTTGCATCGTCACTCTCTGACTCGATGCGCTGACAACCTTCTACGTCCAGTGAGAAATCCTCGTGTTCGAAAAAGATCTCTTAATATTACTGCCAGGGGCAGAGCCAGAAATATTTTTCGGGAGGAGGGGCGCCACCCTAATTTCGGGAGAGGACCAGAGATGGCAATTTTTCGCTCCCTATGCCAAGACAAAAAAATATTTCGGGAGTGGAGAGACACGTGCCTGGTGTGCCAGCCCCTGGCTACGCCGCTGATGGCTGCTGAAAGCCATCTGTGGAATTTCTTCCGGCGAACAATTTCGACACTACCGCTACCATGGCAGTCAGCACGTACAACACTCTCTCACGCTCCACGTCGAGTAGGGTGCGCGGAAAATTTCGTCCAGAAATATAGTGAACTAGAATATGATCTAGTTGCAAAGTCGGCTGTTCTCCGGCTTCAGTTTTCACGAAGATGTCAACAGGTGGCGCTGCTGCTACTTTTCATGCCGGCTTCGGCTGCGTTGTCGTACCGTCACTGACTCCTGCAGAGCTGCGGCTGTGGTTACACTCATTGTACGTTTGCTTTCTGAATAGTCCAAACGTAAAATTACGAAGTTAGTAACTGAGTGGACAACCTGGCAAAAGCGTTGGCACTGTATCAGAAACCAATGACAGTTTTCTTCGGAAAATGGGCACTTTACTGCCGTTTATTACGTGCACAGGTTTGCGCAGAGTGCATCTTGACTTGAAATGATGTTCGCACACCACTTAAATTTTGATCAAAGGCTTCTCAACCCTCCAAAGGTTGCGTTCCTACCTTCTGCTGAGATCGTCATACGTAGGAGCTGCAAGCAGCGACGCCTTTGGAACGCCTCGGTAACCGATTGGGCAACCCGGCGCAAAGCAATGAGAATCTATTCTACATACACTTCGACTTGTCGTTAGCTACATGTTTGTTAGTGCTGAATATGCGAGATTGTGCAGACTCTACCCTGGTACTGGCGAGAGAATGCAGCAGATTGTACCAGCACACGTGCAGCAGACTTGCTTGTTAGAAATGTAAACGCGATAATCCAGCCTGCAAAATACGTTCATCGGCTTCGCTTTCTTACGCGGCCCGCGGCCCACAAGTGCGCGGTACGCGTACCGCAAGAACGTTTGTTGAGAAGCATGCACACGGACCACATGAATAAAAATTGCGTTTCCTTTGCGCTAGGATTACCTGCTGGCTGTCACTGGCCCTCCGTCTATAGTTTCTGGCTAAATATTATTTGGATTACCTGCGAATGACAAAGAATCCACAGCATTAAGCTTCCCGTGTATGGTATTGGCCTTAAAGCGTACTTTGAAACATGCGCATAAGACAAAAGCGACGCGGAACTGTGCGGCACTAGATGTGACAGAGTACACGAAACAAAAGAAAAACAGCACACCTACTTTTTTGTTTTTTGGGCTGACACTATTCCTTAGTTTAGCCTGTATCTTTGCCTTTCGCGCACCTTGGTCAGTCGAAAATGCAAATACATTCGCTACCCAGATTCGCGGTTTCCGTGAAAATATTAACACAACACTTCCTTGGCAACACAGCTGCTTGCAATGTGGTCACTCACCAATGAACACGACCACAACCACAAGCAGCAGACATCACAACTCCGAAGAGCCCGGCGGCACACAGAGAATGTTGCGACAATCGTGGTTTCTCGTCGAAGTACAGTAATGCTGCAGGGACCGCAACGCTGATGCGAACGCACTGCCGAATGCCGGCGTCGGTTGCGTTGCGTGCCATCACTAAGCACGGCGCCACCAGCGTCGTCAGCCTGTTAACTTCTAGGTTTTGACGGAGTTTATTCAAGTGGCGGTAGCTCAACGCGCAAAACTCACACACACGCACACTCACGCACACGCACTGATTGACTACCATGTTGCCCGCGCTATTCAGAGAAGATGCTACCAGCGGTCGCTCGCCTTGCGCCCACGACATGAAAAGGTGCAGTGGCGCGGCGAGCTGTCCTAGCGGCCGTTTGTGTTGTTTCGGACCACCAAAACAGCAGCCGCGGCCTGTCGGTCGCGCCACTAGATCATATTCTAGTTCACTATACCCAGAAACCAGCGAAGAAGCGAATCACTTGCAGCGTCCTGCCACTTTTTAACGAACTTCGAAACAAGTAGCACTGCGTTGGCTGCGCCACTTTTTTCAGTCTCGGTTTCGGAAGAGCAAATCACGAGCCGGCACTAGCCTGCACAACATTCCGCTTAAAATGAATGTTATAGGATTCATGCACTACAAAAGAACTCACGAATAATATACGCACGTAAAGCAAGCTGACATTCAACTGAAAAGGTAAGACGATAACAATAAACTAACCTACCTGACCGCAGATAATGTGCGTGCCGCGAAAGCGGCTGGACGGGCTCAGTTCACCTCGAGTCCTCGCTGGCGCCGCCACTCCTCCCAAAAGAAACACTCTCGCACGCATTTGTACGCAGGACAGCAGGTTGTAAAGAACACGTTTCGTAGCAGTACATCAAAGGTTGGATTCCGAAGACATCTTCACATATTCTGAATCTCATATGTGAACAGTTTGCCCTAGGAAGGCCAATCATTCGTAGAATACAGGCATCAATACTTTCCAGGAATGCTGCGCGTTTGACCCACCAAAAATAAAAAGGGTCACTGATGCTGTTCATGGAGAGACAATGGTCGGGCATATTCCAAGAGCTCACGTATCGACCAACCAAAACGCACCGCGAAAGCACGCACAATTAAATTGTAGGTTCTTTTAGTGCAATAGAAACGCTGGCTGTCGTTGAAATACCGAGTTCAAAACCAAGAGTTTACGACAAAAATAAAACATGTATTATCAGTAAAGGCATCACACAAACTTGCACATTTGGCAGGTACCAATTACAACTCACAAAATAATTCGTGAGGTATTCAAAACAATTATAATATACTTACCACGCTAAGATGCAATCTCACGCATTATAAATTGCACAACACTTAGTGGCCCCAAATATTCACCACACACGTGTACTTCACAATTTTTCGAATGTGTCTGGAGTATTCCCATTCAAAAAAACACTAAAAGAAACTTCAGTGCTGGTCGTCATCTTCAACAATTTTCTACAAAGTACTACCGTGGCGTCATAACTCGATTCTTCAACATCCACTGACTGCACTACACGACTGACTCACATAGCTCAAACATCACAGCACCTTATCCAAGTTCATCGCCCATCCTACCCGCCAAAACCTCTCATTTGGTTTACTACCGGCTTCGTGAAAATTCCAAGTAATTGTAGTGCACGTAGCACATACCTACCAAACCCTACTGAAAAAACCTATATAATTCCATACAGGATCCGTATGCTTCAATACAGGGGTTACAGGAGCTAATACAGGAGCTGTACAGGAACCAAATGGGGGTAGATGGGTCTTATACAGGAGCTATATGGTGGTATGTAGGAGCTGAATGGGACCTGGGCAGGACATATAGGGGTATGTAGGAGCTATACAGGCATTATGGGTTTGGTATGTAGGACTCTCATCTAGCACAATATAGGAGCTAATGGGGCTGAATGGGGACCATACATAGGACTTGATAGGGCTCAATGTCAACCTTGATAGTCAATGTAGTACATCAGTAAACTTATTAGACCAAATACCTAGGCATGCATAACATTTTTGTGTTTTTTTGTGTGTTGAAAGGGCTAAAATACTAAGTTTTTCAGCTCCATTAGTTGGCTGTACACAACCTCAAGAAATAACCAATTTTAACTAGTTCATATCATGAGATGCAAATATGTGCAAAAGTATAACAGATAAGTATATCAGATAATTACCAAAGAACTTTATTTCATTTGATCACCTTAGTTGTACACGTGTTATATTTGCACAAATATTGCTGTTCAATTTATGAAAAAAAAGAATATTTTAAATGTTGTATTTGTGCACTGAATAATCTTTCTATGAGAAATCTCTAACAGAAAATAGTGAGTGAGTAATTTTCTATTATATGAACATACGCAAGAAGATAAAAGACAATTAATCCTTATATTCAGGAGAGATATACCAAGCCGCGCTCACGTGCTCTGTCATTGAACCAAGGCACAAAGCACAAAGGGCTATGCAGGACTGCCAAGGAAGAGTGCGAATGAGCTCTACGAAGCTTGGACCTCGAGGAAAAAGTGCACAAGACACAGTCGAGAGGCAAGGCGTCTCTGTTATGACATAGCAATTGCGCTCTCTGGTCTAAACACACACAATGAAAGATATCTATTAAGTCTTTAATCTGTACAAGTACAAAATAATTACATACAAACACATTAAAAAGGTTTTGCAATACTGGTAATGTTGAAAGAAAACTACATCCAATATTCAGATCAATTTTCCTTGCATTGCTCAAAACGGTCGATCTGAGAGTTTGGTTGGCTTCGCACAAGCTTGCTCACTTGTGAACGGTACTTGACGGTGTTTATTCCTCAGAATCAGAATAAGAGCAAATAATTATAAAATTTCGTTTGGTGTGCTTCTATCTGAGCCTTTGAAAACGGCTTATTGTACGTCTGCATCAAAGTATCTTCACCACTGGCCAACTAAGTATTTCTAATGCTAATCCTGTCTTACAACAAAATTGATTCAAATATACAGTTTAACTTTCAACACATTACTTTAAATAGTTGAATAAGTGTTTGGGTGGCACAAGCTTGCTTGCTCGTAAAATGTACTTGGCTGTGTTTATTGCTCAAAAGCTAAATAGGAGCAAATAGTTCTCAAGATTTTGTTTCGTGTGCTTTCATCTGAACCTTTGAAAACTTCTTGTTGTACGCATTCATATATCACATCATTCCAACTCAACAGCTAATGGTCACGATACTCATGTCTTGCAAACAAGAGTTGCTCAAGTTGTTGTTTTGAGCTTCCATGCATTACTTGAAAAGGTTGGCAAGAGTGTTTAGTGGCACAAGTTTTCCTCTTCGTGATACTTGGCTGGGCTATCACAGAGAAGGTGTACATTAGCAAATATTTTTCCACAATTTGTTTTGTGCGCTTTTGACTGAACCTTTCAAAACGGCTTGTTGTATGCTTGCATGTATAGCATCATCGCCATTGGTCAGCTATTTGTAACAGTACTCTTGTCTTGCAATAAAGGGGCTCAATTTTTCATTTTGAGTTTTCCATGTATTGCTTAAAATGGTTCATGAGAGTGTTTTTGTGGCACAAGAATGCTTGCCTGTGATACTTGGCTGTGTTTATCACTCAGAAGGTGGACAAGAGAAAATAATTCTCCACGCTTTCTTTTGTGCGCTTCCATCTGAACCTTTCAAAACGTCTTGTTATATGCTTGCATGTACAGCATCATGCCGATTGGACAGCTATTTGCAACGGTACTCACGTCTTGCAAACAAAATGGGCTCAATTTTTCATTTTGAGTTTCCAGGTATTGCTTGAAATTGTTCATGAGAGTGTTTTTGTGGCACAAGAATGCTTGTCTGTGATAGTTGGCTGTGTTTATCACTCAGATGGTGGACAAGAAGAAATAATTCTCTACGCTTTGTTTTGCGCGCTTCCATCTGAACCTTTCAAAACGTCTTGTTATATGCTTGCATGTACAGCATCATGCCCATTGGACAGCTATTCGCAATGGTACTCATGTCTTGCAAACAAAAGGGGCTCAATTTTTCATTTGAGTTTCCACGTATTGCTTGAAATGGTTCATGAGAGGTTTTTGTGGCACAAGAATGCTTGTCTGTGATACTTGACTGTGTTTATCACTCAGAAGGTGGACAAGAGGAAATACTTCTCCACGCTTTGTTTTGTTCACTTCCATCTGAACCTTTCGAAACGTCTTGTTATAGCATGTACAGCATCATGCCCATTGGACAGCTAATTCGCCATGGTACTCATGTTTTGCAAACAAAAGGGGCTCAATTTTTCATTTTGCGTTTCCACGTATTGCTTGAAATGGTTCATGAGAGTGTTTTTGTGGCA